>CM055823.1:21558985-21577288 GCA_029582265.1 Zoroaster sp. YZ-2022
AGCAAAATTTTGGAATAGGTGACGTGTTGATAACATGAGTATTTTTTGATAGGTAGACTTCATCGGGTAATATGGAACATACGATGTAGTATTCAAATGGGTTGTCAAAAGTAGAAACACACTAATATTCTAACGGTGTATATAAATAATATAAAAGAAATTTATTAAGTTAGAAAAATCAAGGTTACCTGAATTTGTATTTGAATCAATATCGCCAAAATTCGTATTGTGTGCTATTTAACCAAAACAAACAAATTAAGTTTAATTTAAACAAATGAAGAAAGTATATATAGAATGTATATGAAGAATGTATATACCTTGTAAGCTCTTAAGTAGTAAATAATTTCGTTAATTATTTATTAATCTTGTATCTTATGTTAACAATTTTTTGTACATTTAAGTAATGTAATTTGTTCATTTACTTTGTTATGGATAATTGATTGATTTAATGACCGACTAACTTTGAATTACTTGATTAGATTAATGAGTTGATTACATATATTCTTATCATATTAAACTTTATGCATGTTTTGTATATACTTGATTAATACATGAATAAAAGAGGTTTACAACTCCATTGAAAGGAAAAAAAAAAAAATATAATAATAATAATAATAATAATAATAATAATATAATAATAATAATAATAATAATAATAATAATAATAATAATAATAATAATAATAATAATAATAATAATAATAATAATAATAATAATAATAATAATAATAATAATAATAATAATAATAATAATAATATAATAATATATAATAATAATAATAATAATAATAATACTAATAATATTAATAATAATAATAATAATAATAATAATAATAATAATAATAATAATAATAATAATAGTAATAATAATAATAATAATAATAATAATAATAATAATAATAATGACTATATATATTTTAAATCCATCACGTAGTATCGCGCTCAACACAATTAAAAATGGGATTAGAGTGTAATCGGGTTTTGGTAATTGTTGAAAGCACTGGACGACGACGAAGGAAGGAGGAAGACTGTTCCAAAGAGTGAGGCCAGCATGGGAAAGCTGTTGTCACCCCCAAGGCAGGTCTGGGAACAGAAGAAGGAGGAGTCTGATATTGAGTCTGCGTGGAGGTTGTATGCCTGTTGAATTTTGTATATAAACTGGTGAAGAGCCATGGACTGCGTGATAGACCAACAGCAGAACTTTGAAGGTGATGCGTTTCTCGACGGCAGTCAGTGGAGGACGAGAACAGGTGTTATGAGACAGGTTTCTTGGTGAGAGTAACAAGTCTGATGAGATTCTGGGCGTGCAGTTTATTTAGCTGTTGTTGTGGGAGGCTTACAAAGGGTTGCAGAAATCAAGGCGTGAAGAAATGAGGGCGTGAACTAGCTATTCAGTTGCTTTTTGACTTAGGTACTTGCAGAACAAAGCAAGGTTGCGCGGTTGATATCTGATTGACCTAGACACATGGCAGATGTGATTACGGAAGGACATATTGGTGTCAAAGATGATGCCAAGATTACGAGTTTTGGCAGACAGTGGATACTACTGTGCCCACACGAATTTGAAATCCCCTTCGTATTATTTTGTCGAGCATTTGCTTTGAACCCAGGATAATAGTTCGAACTTAAGATGATTTAGACCATTAGAGTCCATCCAGATGTTGATGTCTTTGATGCAGGCCTCTAGTTGTTTTTCTGTAGATGACATTGCAGCACAGGATGGTGAAAGAAACATACAATTGTATGTCATCAGCATAACAGTGGTATTTGATATTGTGCCGCATTGTGATGTTGCCTATACAGGCTGAAGGTACAGTGAAAACAAAAGGGGGTCACCAACAGAACCTTGGGGGTTTACCATCTAAACAAGATAGCTAGCTTTTGACTTTGCATTGCCAATGCCTACACACTGAGCGATTTGACAGATAAGACGCGAACCTGCAGGGCTCTTCCACTGACTCCCAATGAGCATAAACGATCAATCAAAATACGATGGTCCAGTGTCAAATGCTGAGGACATGTCAAGTAGAACAAGGGCTGTGATGTTTCCACTATCATTTGTTAAAGAGAATATCATCAGTTAAATTTGTGAGAAATTTCTACGCTGTGATATGGGCGGTATGCTGCCGACTGATGACTGTCTAGAAGCGAGAATGTTCATGCAAATGATCTGAGAGACGAGAACATGCCACACGTTCCAATACTTTGGGGAGATATGGTAAGGTTGGATATTGGACGGTAACTCTGTGAGGAATCTGTGTCCATTCAGATTTCTTCCAGTCGTACAATCGCTAATAAATGAGGATTTCAGGGGTTTGACTCCGGTATCTGAGCTCATTGATGATCTCTGTGATGACTGGAGTGGCAGTCATACATTTCGTTATCAGACAGGTAGGAATCGGATCCAATTCCGACTTTGCTGGTGACTTTACTGATGATGTTACGAACTTCTTCTAGAAACGGAATAAAGTATCTAAGACTGCAACCGTTTGACGTGAGGAAAGGTGGCTGATCGATGATAGATTGTCACGAATAGATGCTATCTTATTGGTGAAAGTTGCTGGTGTATGAATTAGATCTTCAGCGGAGACATGTGTTGTTGGAAGAGGGAGGGCTGCTTTCTGTTCAAGATCACCTGCAACTCTGAACAGTCGTTTTGTGTCACCCTGAATGATCCTCAATCCGTTTCAAGTTATATACTGTTTTGCTGCACAGATATCATTTTGACTCGCTGACATTGGTGTGGCGGTACAGCTGTCGATATTTCAAGTTTGGTGATGATCCCCATTTTCTTTCGACTGCCTTCGTATAAGTTTTCTTGTGCTATTTCCTTGGTGTACCATTGAGTATATGGTCGAATAGTCACTGAACGTTGTTGAACAGGAGCATGCTTATTTAGAGCAGCTGTCAGAATGGAGTTGTAACTGTAACAACAAGATCTGCGTTGTTTACAGAGCATTTCTCCATGAATGACGCTTCATGTAAATCGTCAATGAAACAAGTTGGACGTATGAACTGAATGTTTCGAGAACAGACTTCAGGCGTTCTGACTTGGGTATGCAGGTTACAAATATTGTGATGATCGAAATTCCATCGATTATGTTGATGTCAGACATTCCTGAGTCCTTGCCGTGAAACAAGCAGGTCTAAATGTGTCCACGTACATGGGTTGCTGATGGATGTGCTCTCGCCAAGGCCATAAGCAAAGACATCACAGAAGCCTCTGGCATCAGATGAAGATGAATCAATGTTGAAATCTCCGAAGCCATCAAACTGGCTTGCTTGAAGGGTGATTGTCAAGTACGTTAGAGAACTCATTTAGAAAATCCTTGAAGGAAGTTGATGATGAGCCTGGTGGTGTATGGTAGCGACCAGATATGCCTACAATTCTGAATGATGTCCATTTGTCAATTCAAAAGGACGATGTTATCAAGAGCCGGATGGATGTTGTCTTTAATCCACTCCGATATAGAAAGGCAACACCACCACCTCTGCCCATTCTCAGTATGTGCTTAAGCAATGTATCCTCCAGGGGTTGGTCTGCAATTGCGTATCGTCCAACGAATATCATGTCTCACAAACACCAATAATATCAGTTGTCAACAACAAAGTCAACAAAAGTCACAGGTTTTTGTTTTTCAAAGAATCTTGCATTGAGCATACAGAAGAGTGGTCTGTTTTGATTTAGACCTCTTTCCAGTAGCTGCACTGAGTTGCTTCGACAGGTAGCGAATTCATTATGCAGATAGTCAGGGTGATGTTCAACAGCGGAAAATGATGCCAGTCTTCCATGGCCAATAATTACTGGAATCAGACTTCTGGGAGTCGGCCTCCTTCTGGTCCCTGCTTTTACAGCTCCGGCGAGTACGTTTGTGTGGAGTTGGACATGGAGTCTGTTTTAGGACGTCCACTGATACATGAATTTGGCATGGTGTCCGTCGACGGATGTTTAAATATGTGATTTCTCTGCGTATGTGGCGGAGTGGACGTATGAGTGTAGAAATCAGGCTCTTAATTTTGCAAAGAATAGAGCTGTGTGAGTTGACACTTCAATTGAGAATTGGAATGCATGGGCAGACGCCATCAATAACAAACAGCCTTCAAGGTGTTGGAAGGTTTCAATGAAAGATAGAAGGCTTCCAGGTGAATGGCAATTGACTAATCCATGCAGGTTGACTAATCCATGCATGGGTTCCCAGTGATGAGGAGCTGTGCTATTAAGTGCTTTGCTTTCTTGTTGGATGCTATTGATGGTGGTCGATGTTGTGTGAAAGCTGGATCTGGAACACACACTGTAGTACCCCAATGTTCAAGATACACAGCGATGTGAAGAAAATCATCCCCAAATTCTCCAGAATGGAATCATATCACAGAAGTCTTGCAAACCATGTTGATCAGCAGGTCTTAATCTGTCGCTTGGTGTAAAATTCATGATAGGAATCACAAAACAAACAGGTCAATCAAAGAAAAAGTAGGAGCTTGATGTGGAGCTGCCAGATAGTGACAGCGCTCACAAAACGGCGCAGATCCTGCACTGATAGTTTTAGATGAACTCAGATAAAGAACCAGTAATGTTATGGATATGAATAGATATACTCACGCATCTTAATTGTTGCAGCTTACACTGATTGCGTATAACAATGGTTGCCTCTCGTCTCAACAAACCTGCTGAGAATGTAAGAAACAAATGTAGTTAATTTAAATTATAGCATTTTAGTGTATGCAGGTTGTATGGAAAAGAAATGCAGTTTGTTTAGCTTGACTTGGCCCACATGAGTCTCACCCAACAAAAGGAATAAAAATTACTCTCAACCCATTTGTAACAATATCTACCTACTTTAAACAAGAATTCGATAATAACGAACTTTCAAAACAATATTATTTCTACCAAGTACACACATGGCCTTCAAGGCAATTAGTGCCCACCTGTTTGTGTGATTGCTAATACGAGTAGCTGGAAACAAGGGAGGCAATGACCAAAACCTGAGGTCAGTGTTAGATAATACATACAAATAACTGAACTACTTGAATTTCATTCTCTTTTAACATATCCTTAGTGTTCGCATTATTTCCATCGATATATATTTATAGTTTAATTTCTTCGTCTGAGAATAAAGAAACTGATCATCTGACGACGACTTACAATAATTAACATGACAATCCCATGGGGCGTTATCTGTACATGACTATGAGGATCAAACTACCGTATATATATATATTGTCCAGGCACAATATATATACGTATGGGGATCAAACTACACGTATATATTTGTGCCTGGACATAAAAAAATTCAAGACTCACGGTTCTTAAATTTAGAACCCTTTGGTACCATATTTTAGCCATTAAGGATAAACCAACAGATTGTTATAAATATATAAAAGAAATTTGATATACAGGGTGAGAATAAAATTCTAACCTGAACACCCATGGGGGCAGGCCGTGTGTATTTTATGTGAAGCTCCTAGTTGCATTCTACAGTTTCATTCAATATGACTGTGCGGGTCCAAGATGTTCTGTCTTGTGTTTGTAAACTTAAAATGAGAAATGTAATGTATCAGTAATGCTAATAAGGCTAAACAGCTCGGGTTCCCAAAACCTAATATTATGACTTTAAAAAGCCTCACCCTTGGATCCCCAGACAGCCGTTTCCATGGGGTGTGACCCCTGGCCAACGACATTTATGGAAATTGAATGCATTTGATGTTAGCATCAAAGATAATCCTCTCTGTCAACTCATTCTTTTTAATGGACAGATTCAACCCAGTGCAATATGTTCTGATGATATTTTCCCCACATCCAGCTTTTTTCTGATTACTTATTAGAATGCTTTGATTGAACATAAATTAATTGCACAACTCATTCTCTGCGAATAACTGTCTGGATCTACGGGGTGTTTTCTATGCATGTACTCTCCTATTGAGCATTTTGTATTACCCCCTGCTCATGGAGCTTATCCAACAATTTTCATTATGATAAGATTCCTTATTCGCTTTATCATCGTCTACGTTAACTGCTCAGCCGTTTCTTAATTCATAAATCATATAATAAATATGAATGTGCCAAAAATTGAGGGGAGGGGAATGGGTGAAAGGGTTAAGGGAAATACTTGTGTGTTAAAGGTTACATCTAAAAGAATCCTGCAAAAGCTGTGTGAGGACTATTCCAAAAATACCAGCTTTGGTGGTCATACATACAACCACAGCATCTATCATATAACTTATAAACTTGTTTTCCAATATGAAAGATGTCCCGTAATATTTCTAATTCTCCCTTCCTTCAAAAATCAAGACTGCAAAATCAGTTAGGGGAATATTGCTGCGCAGCTTCCAAAAATAAGATTTTAATTACCTGTCTGATCTGTTTCAGTTCCCTTCGGCCCTGTCCAAAAATTCTGTATATTCCCCATCAATGATGAGTTCTGAAGTTGAAAATAACATTCATTGTTATCATTATTCCTGAACATTTAACTTTGTACAGTTCAGTGAGGAAATAAATAAACTTACCACTACTTATAGTGTTTTTACAGAAAATGCTTTGTTTTAAAAGAAAATTTTGTTCAAACAGCTATAGCTTCAATCTTTTAAGATTGATAGGGGGAAAATACTGATTGAAACGTCAAGTTGTAACCCAAACCCGGGTTCTTTTCAGAACCACATGTATTTACTCAAAAGGGAAATTTTTACATGGTGTCACCACATACTCAACTGCATGCAATACATCCATCATGGACAATTCCTTGTAATACCAGGTGTTGAAAACTTAATTTCATATTGTTTCCCCTCCCCATGCCCCATCCCCCTTTTATATTTTCACTGAGCTGAGAACAAGGTTTACTCACCACTGATCTGTGACTTCAATTCTGAATGACGTGCACACGTTAGTGACAGCAGGTACTGTGACCGTTTTGGGTTGTTTCTCATTGCAGCAGGGTCAGCACAATTCTAAATAAGGAAGAAATATATTTATGCAGGATTTATGTAAAAGCTACATTCAGTTTCAAATGATACACACTGTGCGAAACTGCATTGGTACAAATCAGTTTGTCCAATGCAGTATATGAAAAACTGTGCTGCACGTTCAAGTTAGCTCTGGTTACTGTGGCGTAATAACAGGCAAAAACATGCTCGTCTGGCTCCAAATAGAGTGAAAATAAATGGCCTTTAAAATACGTTTAGCTAGGTCCCATTGATCTATAATCGCTTATTAAATTCATGAAATAGAAGGCACCCTTGTCAGTGTGATGTCACCTGTGCTTGCAGGATTTAAAAATGAAACGGTTGTTTGATGAGTAGCTGTGCATATAATTTGAAATTGTATGAATGTTCTATTTTGTTTGGTCTTTTGAGTAGACTGCATGGTAACATTAAATTATTCTGGACATGTGCGTACTTAAAAGAGACCTGGACGTATTTTAAATCACTTGAATGACTCCAACATTCTCAAATATACACACTGGGCTCTCTTGTACTCATCACATTTTATGACAACCACCAGTGTTGCTGATTATGCTCCAGTTAATGACCTGCAGCTGATCAGGCATGATATTCGACCTTTGAAAAACTAGAACAATTTCATGGCGTTCAGAAGACCATGTACACATCCAATAAATTGTCACAACACTATTGTTGAGGTGAAGTGTAGGCCACTAATCCAATGATGCATGACATGATGAAGTTCCAGACGATAGATAAGGAGGTGGCTGATGCAGCCCTATGCAAGATGATAAAACATGGATAGTACCTAACTCAAGAAGTGGTCATATTCACCTTATTCAGCACAGACCCAAGAACGACCAACTCAATGAAAGGCTGATGGCAACCAAGATGCTCACACAGAAACACCAGATGAACTCAGAATGGGAAACCTGTTTTCCAAACGATCGCAAGGACACCACACTTGTTGATCTTACTTGGACACATTCATATTCAATGCTCTCAATATAAATTATAATTGGCTATCCTCTCTGGTCTCTTGACCCAGATTTTTGGTTCGAACAGATTTGTAAAGATGGTTAAGTTGGTGAATGACATAGCAGAGTGAGAGTGAAGATGATGAGCGACTTTGCCAACATCATTCGACAGTTTTGCAAAAGCATCCCTGAACGGAATCCCGGATCCAATGTTACGATCCGAAAATCTTCAAACTATAGGTGAATGGAAGTACTCAAAAGCCTGAATTTTCTCAGATGCAACAAAGAAATCAAACAAGGTCACACTGATATAAAGAACAAAGAAACAAAGTTATTTAATAATGAAAATATCAACCGCTTCAAATATCGACGGGTTTAACAAGCGTACAATGATTAGGGTAAACAAGTGTACATCAAGAAAAGATCTTATACTAAATAAGAAGATCTTACGGGCGAGGGCTGAGCAGGCTCCAGCGAAAATGACACAAAAACAGTTCTCTGACACGGTGTAAATAGAGCTGGACGTCGGGCGAATTCACCTTCAACAAACGGCCGGAATTAGACGAAACCACGGGGACGCAAGTCGACTACCGTGACAAAATATGGGAAGAAAAATCTCAAAAATACTGAACTGTAGATTTAGTTCACAAAATGTCTTCGGAATTAAATTCAGCTCTCAGACACTTCCTCGGTCAAGACGAACTTTCTAAAAACACTCCACAGACAGGTCGTAAGCGACATCACAGGTCCTAGCTGGTGTACACTAAAGTCTGGTTTTCAAGTCTTTTTTACCGAAGTCTTAATGGTTTGCTCAAATCCTGTTTAAAATCCTCTACCAGCCCGTATTTATAGTTTTTAATCCTTCCTGAAAATACTAGAGATTTCTTCTTCACTCACTTCTAGAAATTTCTGAAATACATCATTTTCAAAGAAACTTCCAGAACGTTCTTTCTATTCATAACCGTAAACATAATCCGCCCCCTTTGGGGTCAACACGCGGTCCTGGATTATCTCACATACGGTTTGTGTATATATAACATGATATAACAATCAACTTGTAGAAATACACTATATTCATCACTCTTCAAAATACTAATAAAACACAGGTCTTCTAAGTCAATTAAATGTATGCCTACAGCAGTTACTCCATAGACAGGCTATACTATGTGTATTGGTCAAAACTGGCCTCAAGGTAATTTCTTCTGGTTAGAGCTGAGCTTCAAAATCAGTGCCTTGGTGATTGGATTGGATTTTGTTTATACCTGCACTACTCAAAAATGGAATCATCATACAAATTAAAAGTATGTGATTGATCAACCTATCTAATATTAATAGCATCTCAGAAGGAATTTTGAAACAAGTCAGTTTATGTAAACTGAAATAATCATGTTTTAAAAGCCGTATACATACACCATTGTATCTATAAAACTGTATAGTATACATACATGTACATGTATAAACATATCTGAATACTTTTCTCATTTTCTTAAAAATGACATTTGACTCAGGGATGATTATTGTGATAAAGTGAAAAAGTAGGAAAATTTTTGCCCTTATCGTAAGGCTATATAGCCTTAGCGGTTTACCTTATAGCCATGTATTGCAAGAACTGTTTTTACTTTTATTCACAATCATGATATACAAGGAAAGTTTCCCTGGTCAACATTAAAGCTAGTCGAACCTGGTTTCATGGTAGGATTTTCAAAATCAAAGGTAGGAAGAATATCATGCCTGATTAGACAGTAATTTCACCTGATGCTTGGCTTTAAATACCAACAAGGGATGTGTATAAATTGATGAAACAGTCTGATAAATTCAGCTCTGGTCAAATAATGTACCTATAGCACATGTACTACAACACTGTTGAATGGTTAGGCTTGTAAAGTCGAATCATTCTTTCTCATACCGACCGACTCCATTTTCATGCTGGACTCAAAATTCATTATTTTCAAAATATTTCATTATTTTGTATTGTTGTAGTTTACATTTAAAAAATGTCACGGGAAACAATGAATCAACTTTCATTATCCTTACAAGCAGAACTGAGCGTTGTTATTTACACAAGTTATGTCACATTTGAATGAGTGATTTTGTCCCAAATTCTGTTGACTGACACACTGGCTGAGGTTGTGTGGAGCCCTTCCTGGTCCTTTCTTTGGAGGCAAGCTCACACCACTGCTGTTCCTCATCTAGATGCAACCCGTGTCACCATCTCTGCAGTTATCTCGTCAATCCCTGGAAGGTATCTCCTCAATATTGTTACTCTCCCATTAGCTGATACAGTACACTATAATGCAAACCATCCTTGCGCGGGAAACACAAAGGCCACATTACACACAATCTTTTTAACTTAACTCTAAATGCAAATACATAATTAAAAAAATCACCGTGCACACAAATGAACAATGAGGTCCACTCCATATTCCCTACATTTATTACAGATTGACTGACGCCTTCAATCTTTTATTTTATACGAAATTTTGTGGTGCTTTTCCTGAGATCGCTGGGCCGCGGATACAAAATTACAATGAAATAAAGAAGAACACAATCCCTTAGTTTCAACCCTCAAAATGTTGCTCAGATCGAGAGGCAGTTGCGTTAATATTAGAAAGGGTGGGGCTGACGGGATGTCTGCGGAGCTTATCGGATCCCTAAGAAAATCATTAGGGCTTGTAACCATCATAGAACCATAACTAGGGTCATGTAACAAAAAAGTTTCAATTCACTTGAAAAGTAAGGGGTGAGGTCATCCACAGATAGCCATTTGAAATGGAATCCCCCCCTCAATAACAAAAATCACGGTACAGATCTCTTTATTAAGCTACGACACTCTCGAAATATTTTGAACCATCATTCTGCGTGCGCCTTGACTGTTCAAGACGTTACCAGTCATGTCTGTAACCCGCAGTTGTATTTTTTTTCCCGTTTGATAAACCGCGCAGGCATATAACGGTTTTGTTCTTTAAACAACGAATCGAATGTGCCCTTTTGTTTAAAAAACACAAGTCCCATCTGGGCGTGAAAACCATGCTTTAACCCCGTGGTACAAAAAACATTTTTTACATATTTGTAAAAAACAAATTTTTTAAAAAATTAATTTTTTCTAAAAATCTTTTTTGGGGGTGTGAAAAGTCGAGACAGTAAAAGGCTAGGGCCTGGAAGCGTTTTCCTCTGCGAAATTTTGTCAATGGCTCAAATTTTTTTAAAAAAATCAGACAAGGTTTTGTAAAATTTTTATTAATTTTATCAATTTTTTTTAACAAAAAATTTTAACTGAAAAAAATTTTCTGTATAAAAATTCATGGGAAGTTGTTTAAGAAAAAAAAAACAAAACTTCATGTTTAGAATACAAATGCAAAAGGTGAGGTAAAGAATTCTCGGCCCGGGAAGTTTTTTTTCTTGATGCTTCATTTTTGAAATTATATTTTTTGGGAAATTAAAAAGTATTTTTTTTTTTTGTATTCACGGTTGAAAAGGACAAAAAATTTTAATAAGGGCTGGCAACATTATCGGATGGATTATTGTATTGTATAAAATAAAAAGGGAAGATGGGGGGTTTTTCGAAAAAATTAAATGACCCCTAAAAAACTAAAAGACTGATCAATGGATCTTTTCTTTTTTCGTATTTTACTTTTACATCATAACTAAAAAGTTTGAACAAGTTAAACTTTTTTCAAAATGTTTGGTCATTTTGAATCATTTTGAGGAAATTGTTGGGGTTTTTGGAGAATTTGGAGTTTTTTTTACAGACTCATTAACTTTTTTAAAAAGGAGGACCCAAACCCCACCACCCCCCCACAGTTCCCCCCCTTTTTTAAACAAAAAAGTAGGGGGTTAACGCCCCCAATACATTTGATTGTCTACTGAGCAAAAATAATATCAAAAACTTAAATAACATAACCAGCCACAAATTTTGGTGTTATTTTTTGTCTGACATCGAGACAAAATTAGGTATAAGTTTGGTTTCCGATCGAAAAATGTTTTGTATTATTTTTTTTCTATTTAACGCAATTTAAATGAGCTAAAAAACCCTAGACAAATATCAAAGATCTTTTTTGTATAATTAGTGAAGTTTTTAATCAAAGATAATCATATTTGAAAATTGTTGTCTTTAATATGGAAAATAAAATTTTTTTTCCCAAAATAAATTGAAGACAATTGCGGTGACACCATGTAAAATTCTCATTGGTGGTATGGTGATAATGACGTTTGATCATATGTTTGATCATCATCGTGAAAAAAAAATTAAATTTCCCCTTTGTCGATTTTGTCAACAGGGGCAGTGTTAACAAACTTTTTAGAACCTTTAGTATTGTTTGATTAATTTTCTCTATAAGAACGCAAACAAAAAATTTAAATATTATTTGACCTATTTAAAAAAAAGTTGTGAAAATAACAAAATGGTTTAATTTTTAACAAATAATAAGAAAAACATTAATTCTGTACAGATCATTTCTTTAATGTTTTCTAATTTAACTAAAAACCATTTATAAATGAATATAAAATAAACCCAAAATGCATGCTCCATTCCTCATTGGTCAAACCCATTTTTACATAATTATTCATGGGTGTTTATATCCAGTTAAATTAAAATTTTTAAACCTAAGGGCCGTTGGTGGCGGATTTTAAACTCAACTTGTTGTTAGTAAAGAAAGACTCGTTCTCGTCTTTATTTATAGTTTAAACATTTTTATTTTTTTACATATATTTAGATTAAAAAATAATCTCTTTTAAGTAACATTATTATACAAGATTATTAACTATTTTTGTAATTTAATTATTTTCTGAAATTTTTATTTTCCTGACTAAAGTAATTGACAGTCGTCATTTTTTACGAATATTTTTTAAAAAAAAAATCCATCTAAATCATTTGAGTTTATTTCCGCCTATTTAAAAAAAATTGACGAAAGCATAATAATTGTAAAAAGATATATTTTTTTGTTTTCCTAAATCTTTGCATTTTCCGTATAAATTAAGGTGTCAAGATGGCGCCACACCTTTTGGGAGTCGATTTAATTTAGTTTATTTATATTTGACTTTCCCAAAAAGATAAATGGTTTCTTTTAATGGGAAAATTAATGATTTTTCTGTTTATTCTTTTTTAATTATTTAAAAAAATTTTAAAACTTTAAAAATCTTTAAAAAACAAAAGACCTTCAATGCCGTTTCCCCCCCTTTTAATTGACCTACTTAAAAAAATCAGTCAATATATAACCCCACTTCATGTTAATCTTAGATGTCTGGAAAAAAATAATATCATAAACTTTCACCCCAAAAATGTTGATGGTCAAGAACGGAAAATTTCAATCAAGTAATAATTAATGTTAAATTAATTTGCCGACGAAAAATAAAAAAATAAATAAACGAACGAACGAACGAACGAACGAACGAACGAACAAACAAACAAACAAACAAACAGACAAACGAACGAACGAACGACCGAACGAACGAACCGACCGAATCCTCCCTCCCTCCTCCCCCTCCTCCGTCGTCCCTCAATAATTTTGTGTTTTCTGCCAATCGAAATGTTTATATGTATTTCAATCGGAAATTGTTCAACTTGTTTGGGACCATGAAAATGATTTAGGGGAAAAACATTTATTAGAAACCTTATAATGGTTCAATTGTTTTTGTATATTTTATATGTCATAATATTAAACATATTTTATTTTGTATTTTCGTTTTTTACAAATCATCACACTATATTCCACTATTTGCACCTGATAATGGTTTTATCAAAGTAAAAACGGTTTTTGTTTTTGAAAAAATTTGTTGATATTTCACCCTTTCTTTTTCTTAATAGTTATACATTTGAGTTTGATTTTGCTGTCCAATAAGATTGGTATGATTTTAATAAAAATGCATGGCACTGTTCGGTTTGAGACGATCCCTTCCGGCCACCGCAACGAACCCCTTTTTCCAATTTTAAACAGTTTGGGCCTGGAAATGGTCCGTACCGGTATGTCCTTCCCTATTTCTTTACTAGTGCTATTTTCAGAGCATGTATGTTCAGCTTCAGTGTGGTTGTATTTTCGTTTTTTAAAAATTTCCAATCATCCCCTACTTTTATATTTCTGTACCTCAACTGTTGTCTATTGGGTTTAATTGTAAATTTCCCAATGCTGTCAGGAAAACCCCAAAACATTGTTGTCAAAATAACCATATTAAAATTTGTTTAAACCTACTTTGTTCTACCTTAACTTCTGCAAAACAACCAAAAAAGCAATTTCTCCAGGAACATTTGATGGTCTACAAAAACTAAATACTTGTAAAAATTCATGTCTAATTTTAATCCCCCAAGTAAACCTGTTTTTTCTTACAAGTTGTCAAAATGCAAAATTTTAAATAATGGGTTCATTTTTAACGATCGAATTTTGTCTGCGTTTTCACTACGACATATAATTAGCAACATTTGTACAGATCCATTTAAAATCGTTTAAAACTAATTTACAATCAGTCTGAGGGCTGAAGGACAACGTTAATGGTCTAAACATCCACACTGATGAAAAGGCACAACCAAGACAACGGCCCCTAGTCCCCAGCTGCTCTAGGTACCTAAGGTTTGCACAATAAATACAAGAACACTCAGGACTGATGAAAAGTTTCAGGAACTTGAAAGTTAACTTCAGAACATAAAATGGGATATCATTGGCCTAAGCGAAGTAAAAGAAAAGGAGAAAAACTAATACAATTCAAAAGGCAGAGATGATGTTTTACTACAAAGGCAGAATGATGTTTACTACAAAGGCAGAGATGGTGTTTTATTTTATTTTATTTTATTTTTTATGCACTGTCCCACACAAGGTCAATGGCCACTCCAAGGAGGGGCTACTCAGTCATTAAGTTGTTACAACGACTCCACACTGAAGAAACCAGCCCCTCGCACCGAAACAAGACAGTTAATAACCAGCCTCTTCACGGTGCGAATAGGACTGGGAGGTAACTAGTCCAGAACAAGGCAGTTGTTAAACTGCTCTGCCCCTATAAGCAATTATGGTTAAGTGTCTTGCTCAGGACACAAGTGTCACGGCGTTCGAACCACATTCTGCTGCTAAGACAGAACTTGAGTCCGGCAAGCTAGACCGCTCGGCCATGACACTCCATAAAAGACAGAGATGATGTTTTACTACAAAGGCAGAGATGATGTTTTACTACAAAGGCAGAGATGATGTTTTACTATAAAGGCAGAGATGATGTCTGCCAAGAGGGAATGGGCTTCCTCAGAAATTTCCAACAGAATAATCAGCTACACAAACACAGGAACAAGACTGGCAAGGATCAAATTCCAGCTCTCAAAAAGCCACTGCAGATAATCCAGGTTTATACGCCAACCAGCAGTCATGACGATGAAGAAGTGGATAAACTATATGAAGAAATATCAAACTTGCTGAATGACATAAAAGACCAACACGTAATTGTGCCAGGCGACTTTAATGCAAAAGTGGGAAAGAAAAAGATGAAAATTAAACTTCAATTGTCATGTTTGGCATCGGAGAACGCAACAACCGTAGCGATAGACCATAGAGTTTGCTCAACTACACAACATGAAGATAACTAACACCTTCTTCAAAAAGAAAGAAAGCCAAAAATGGACTTGGAGGAGTCCAACTGACAACACAAAAATGAAATTGAATTCGTCATAGCGGATAGCCGCCAAAATGTGTCAGACCTCTCCGTCCTCAACAAATTTGACATCGGCTCAGACCACAGACTCGTAAGGTACAAAACCAAATTCAATATTTCACAGGAAAGTAAAAAATAAAATGAGGGCACCCAAAAACTTAAACATGCAAAACCTAATTGACAACGTGAAAGAATTCCAGATCAAGCTAGACAACAAATTTGAGAGCTCAGACATAGAAGATGAAGAAATCGAGAATTAATTCAGCAAAATCAGCACAACAACAGTTGACACTGCAGTCGAAGTTGGCGGTAAAAAAAGACGAAACCACCCCTCCAAAAAAAAATAATAATAAATAAATAAAACAGCAAAATATCCATGGATACGCAAAACCTACTCAAAAGAAGAGAACTGAAGAAAAACTCAACAAGAAACCAAATTGAATATGCTGAACTGTGCAAGACTATCAGCAAGAAAATGAAAGCTGATCTCCAAGAACATAACACATAACTAATAAAAAACACTCTCGAGAAAAATGGAAACATCAAAAAGGGAAACAAGAAACTGCAAATTGGAAAAGGTCACATTATCCAACTGAAAGATGAAAATGGCGCACTGATATCTGACAAGAACGATATCCTGAAGCCAAACCTTGACTTCTATTAAGACCTCTATAACAACAAAGAAACGATACCAGACATCCAAACCAATGAGAATGATAAACAAGAAGTCTGCCACGCACTGAACAGTATGAAAAATGGCAAAATTCACGGACCTGACAACCTAACAGCAAAAATCATCAAATACGCTGGTGACAAAGCTGTTCAAGAATTAACCAAACTGTTCATCAAATGCATCAAACAGAATCAAGCTGGAAGAGTGCAGATGTCATCATTCTCCACAAAAAAGGAGACGCAAAAGATCTCAAAAACTACAGACCAGTCCGCCTTTTATCTCACTCATACAAACTCTTTGCAAAAGTTATCACAAATACAATAACAAAGAAACTGGACGAAAACCAACCAGTAGAACAACTGACCATCTACACACAATGAACCAAGTCATTGAAAAATCAAGAGAATACAAACTATCAATCTGTCTGGCGTTCATAGATTATGAAAAGCCATTTGACTCCGTGGAGACAAAGGCAGTGATTCAAGCCCTTCAACAACAAGGAATTGAAAACACCTATATTAATTTGATCACAGAAATCTACTCTGAAGTTAAAGCAACTATCCAACTTGACGACGAGACTGAAACAAAACCAGTCATTATTCACAGAGGAGTAAGACAAGGTGACACCATATCACCAAAGCTATTTACAACTGCATTAGAAAACATCTTCAGAAAAGTTGACTGACAGGACTATGGAATAAATCTTCGGTTTGCGGACGATATCAGAGTGCAGTAAAGAAATCGAAGAAAGGCAGAAAACCCTAAGCAGAGAAAGCCAAAAAGTTGGACTCAAAATGAATCTGACAAAAACATAGTTGATGTATAACAAAACAGCAAATAAAAAAGATATCTACATAGACAATGAGAAAATAACATCTACTTAGGACAAGAGATCTGGCCAGATGGTGACCAAATGAAGCAAATCAAAAGAAGAACTCAAGCCGGCTGGGCAGCATTCAAAAACCACTCACAGGCCTAACAAACCCTCATATCCACATAAGCCTGAAGACGATACTTTTCAATCAATGTATCCTACCAGCAATGATATAGTGAAACCTGGACACTCACTACACAATCAAGAAGTATGGAGAGACTGATGATTTGTGCACAAGAAAAGATTGAAAAAGAAACACCTGGTTGAGAAAAAAAACAGGAGTCAAATATTATCATTAGAACAGTCAAAGAATATAAATGGAGGTGGGCAGGTCACATTGGGCGATTAGACGACGAGAGATGGACAAGACTGACAACCGAATGGCAACCACTCTATGGTAAAAGAAAACCAGGCAGACCAAGGGTAGGATGGCGGGACGAAATTGCTGAAGCACTGGGGACACCTGGAAGGACGTTGCATGCAAGAAATAGAGATGAATGATGATGATGATGGTGATGGTGATGGTGGTGGTGGTGGTGGTGGTGGTGGTGGTGGTGGTGGTCGATCGATCGATCGATCGATCGATCTTCTTAAAGTGTCGATGCACTCAAGTCTTGTCTATCGATGCTTATTGTAAGTTTATTTTCCAAAATGTAAATTTTCCAAATGATGATGATGGCGGTGGCAGCGGTGGTGATGATGGTGATGATGGTGATTTAATGGCGACAAGTAGTTTTCCAGCAATTCTCGGCATTCTTCCTTGGGAAGTATCGATGTCACTCCAAAAAGTAGAACGGGATGGTTTAGGCCAAAAGTATCTGGTCTCCGCGGGCGTCACCTCAGACCCACTCGTCAGCATTTTGAGTTTTCTTCTTTTGTTGCGATGAAACGATATCCAATTGCAGCCGGAATTTGTTGATCCATTGAAATTTTGCCGCTTTGGGTTTTAAGCAACTTTTTTTCACGTAGGGGTATCAACGTTTGCCCGATTTGTGCGGCCTTTCTTAACCACCATACTTTGTGTTTGGGAAATTTGATCTGGTTCCAATAACCACGTATACTTGTTAACATGTATTTTAAAAACACAAAAAAAAAAAAAAAAAAACGCGTCACCCCACAGGTGTAGACTTTTTTGTTGACCTTAGCAGGGCTTGAAACAAAACTTAACCTTTGTTTATGCGCATTTTGTCCACTTTGTGACAGTTTTGCTTTATAGGTTTGGGA
>CM055823.1:21577788-21602440 GCA_029582265.1 Zoroaster sp. YZ-2022
AATTTATTTATATATTTAATCCAAACGTAGTGAGATTTAGTTTCTTCTTCTTCTTCTTTATGAATTAATAATAAATTAATACGATCTATATCCGCGGGTTGATCGCTGAGTTTGTAAACTAGTATTGATTTTGATTCGTAAACGTTTATCGCCAAGTTATTTTGTTTCTCTACTCGCTTAATTTGATTAATCAGAGTCGGAGCGTCGATATTATCAAAATTTAAACCATCCTCTATCGGGTATGTTGAGAGTCTATCTGAATGTTGTATTTTTATTCCTTTTCTTTTCATGAAAACGAGCGACACGAAGCGCCCATCGTAAACAATCGTCGTCTTTGTTTTTACGTTGATGCACGCTTTTTATTTTTATGTAGTCGCATAGCTCGATATAAGAACCGCCTCTCAAAGGTTGATATCTCGCGATAGTAATACTCATATCTACAATATGATCAATCTCCCATCCGGAACCTCTTTGCGTCCATTTTTCTAAAGACTCTTGAATTTGTGAAAAAACGGTATTAAATACATTTTCAATGTCGTTCAAATTCAATAAAACAATTTGACTATTATTATGAAAATTTGGCTCGGCATAATCGATCGTACCGTCTACTTTTTCTTTACGTAAATTAATACGTATATATATCATAAACTTGTACGACTTAAATTCTTGCAAGTCTAAAACAAACTTGTCTCTATCTTTGGATTTACCGCTTCCCAAAAAATGATTAAATCTTCTTCTTTGCTGTGATTGAGCGGAACGAGCATTCTTCGTTGACGTAAATATCTACCGCCGTCAATCGACGGTTCGTCAAAAGTTAACTCTTCTTCTTGACCGTGAAACCTTTTAATAGCGGCGATGTAGTCTTTTTTAACAACTGCCCTCTTTTCCCGATGCCGCGTTGAGGTAGCTCAATATTTTCAGACGCTATACGCTCTCTCAGTTCAACTAAATTTAATTTATACAATGGCTTTGGTTTACGACGACGGAAATGTCTTTTTACCGCTTCGTAATAAGACCGTTTATTAATTTTGTTTGTTCTTTCATCTCGCAGTATAAACATTGGTTTATGCTCTCTAATAAAAATTTTCAATTCTCTCAATGTCCATTTCGATAAATATCTTCTTCTTTCTTCCATACTCGATTTACTATTATCTACATAATATCGAATCAATATTTCAATTTTCTAGCAACTAAAACCAATATCTTTTTTTCAATTTAAAAAAAGCCATTTTTACTCATCTTACCCCACCAAAATTAAACATCTCATGACGTCATGCTCCCGCGCAAGCGTCAACCACGCCCTCCTCTTTTTTAACTACTTGACATAAAACCCTCTTAATCTTTGACCCCCAGTAGTATGTCAGATGGGGGAACGCAGCGCAGCGAAGTGGTCCTAGGCCACTTCCCTTACCGCATCTCTCGTGCTCAAAGATCTAACTTTAAAAACAATTGTTAGAAAAATAAATTTTCTAACAAAACAAAATTCATTTTTTTTAATATCTGAGAGCACCAAAATAGATTTTTTTAAATATCGTTTTCTAACAAATAGTTCAACCTTTTTAAAAGTCATCTTTTTAAAAATTAATTTTTTCACAAAAATCATCTTTTTAAAACAAATTGTTTTCTTAGAAAAAAAATCACTTTTTTTTAAATATCGTTTTTCCACAAATACACGCTCGAGAGGGAAGTGGCCTAGGACCCCCATCTGACATACTACTAACAAAAACAAATCAAGTGAATTACCACAGTTTGTCTCGCCATATAAATCTAAGAAATGTCTGATGTTCAAGGGACATTGGAATGGTAAAATATGCATCTTTAAGATCTACCGATGCTAAAAAGCAATTAGGGCGTAAGTGCGTCCTCTAGCGTCTCCTAGGGGTGTGCGTTTTTGGATATTTTTGGAACCGGATACCCGAAATCAGGAAACTTCGGATAAACAGATACTCGTTTTCATTTTTGTTGAAAGCATGCCTCCAGTGGTGCACAAAAACATGTACTGTAAATGGTAACAAAATTGACCTTTATAATACAGAAGATACCATAATTAAATCGATGTTTTCTTTACTGTGTTGTTTTTATTAAAGTAAAACAATTAGACAAACATTCCCTCCTGTTCTGCTGGTTTGATAAGTTGTTTGAAGCAGCCGCTGCTATTCCCTTTGCAGCCTGAACAATTCAATACAATTTATCACAAACAGTTGGAGAAATGTGTATGGAAAATGTCCGTAAAATACTACAAAGGCTTTATTGGAGTGTAATCTCTTTAATTTAAAGATAATATTATTGTCTATAAAAGTGTAAACATTACATTTTTCAAAAGTCATTTAAGGGGAAAAGGAACCAAAAAATGGAACCGGGTAATGACAGTTTCGGTCGGATACCCGGCACAGCCCTAGCGTCTCCATTTTAAAATGGTGATATGTGACAAATTTATTCAAATGTTTCAAAATTGATGATAAGCCGCATAGAGCCATTCTTTTTCGTTGTCACAATAATATTGGAAAGAAACTGCTCTTGACAGGGCTATGCTTCGACAATGGTACCTTTTGTACACACTGAATCTATTTCTTTATCTATCATCTCAGCTTCAGAATTTGAAAACTGTATCGAATTCAATATGGCAATGTGCCACCGTGTCTAGTCTAGGGCCCACTTGTAAGATGTGATATTGGCCCAGGCAGAGACAAATTGCTTCAATCTTCCCGCAAAATGGGTACATTTTTGAATGGTGTACTTACTCACGAGGTTAGTGTTCTCTGCGGCTAATCATGCTGTCGACTGCTTGTTTGGGCCCAAAGAGCTGGCTGGCCGTAACTGGCTCTGGTTAGTCATCGGGTACGGGTTGAATGGCTGAGTTCCTGACCCTCGACCTCCTCAGTAATAAGGCGCCCTCATTCGGCGGTTATAACCCCCTCTCCCAAAGGAGGGCCTGTAACATCAATCCCCCGAAGGGCGTGACAAAGCTTCTTTTGCTGCACATGAACTTTAGATCCGATTTTTTTTTAAATTCTGAATACTTTTGCACGACTGTGCCAAATCGTCCCCAAACAATAGTTTGTACATGGGAATTCGTTCGTTCGTTCGTATGAAATCCATCTGCACATCTCGGCTAAACAGGAAGGTCCGAGTTCAGCCAGCTGATGGTGTCTTCATCCAACTCTATGAGTCCAGGGACGCCGTGTGGAGATTTGTAGATGGGGCAGGCATCAATGATGTGCTCCATAGTCTGGATCTCTCCACAAACACAGTTGGGCGATGATTCTGCTCCAATCTTGTGCAGGAATTGTTGCGTACGTCCAACTCCGCTTCTGATTCTATTCAGGTTGACCCAGGACTTTATTGGATTGTCACAGCCACTTGGTTTTGAAGAGGGCTCTGTGATGAACTTCTTCAAATTGGTGGTAGATGACTTCCACTGTTCTGACCAGCATTCTGCTATCCAGGTAGGAAGGCTAGAGGGGGATTTCTCTAGCGGCAGCTCAGCGGCTTGCGTTGCGAAATGTCTTCTAGGAAGACGCTGGTCTTTGAAGGAGGTGGGAGCAGGGACAAGACAATCGTCATGATCGTGTTTTTGGGCTAGCTTGATGGTCTGCATATCTCTTCTCAGCTGGGCTGGAGGTATACCATACAATACCGGCAGGTTGCTGACAGGTGTTGCGATGAGTGCTCCACTGACAAGTCTCATAGCATCGTTCAGGACAGCATCAACCATGTGTACGTGGGTGCTGTGGCTCCATGCAGGAGCGGCATACTCAGCAGTGGAGAAGGTGAGTGCTAGGGTCGAGGTGCGCAGGGTGGTAGAATCAGCACCCCATCCGGTACCAGCAAGCTTCTTGAGGAGAGACACTCTGGCTTGGGTCTTGACAGCTGTGGCTTTCACATGTTCGTGGAAAGTAAGGCTACGGTCAAGCGTGACACCAAGGTATTTAGGGGTGGGGTCGTAGTTCAGCCTGGTGCCGTTGAGTGAGATGTTCAGCTCTCGGTTAGCACATCGATTCGCCAAATGAAAGACAGAGGATACTGTCTTCGTCATGCTCATCTTGAGGTGCAATCTGTGGAAGTAGTTGGCTAACATACTCATATCCTTCTCCAGGGATGACTCAATGACCTCAAAGGAGTGATCAACTGTACTTAGTGTAGAGTCATCTGCATACGAGTACTGCGTGCATTCTCCCTTACGGTACGCCGTTGCGGCGTCTCCTCTTCCTGCTGCGCTCACCGTCCGACGTTTCGAGTCCAAATGACCAATCTTGGACAAACAGCATGATGAACTGGGATGATCTTCGGGAAGGCCGTTTCGATGTCATTAACAAGTCTGGTGATTTGGTCGGTGGTTGATTTGCCCTTTCTGAAACCTGCCTGGGTAGGAGGTAGCTTGTCTTCGACTGTGTCGGTGATTCTGGCAAGTATCAGTCTTTCAATTAGTTTGTAGATGTGAAATAACAAATGATTGGACGGTAGCTCTTGGGTTCGTCCGCAGGTTTCTTCGGCTTCAGTATGGCAATCACTTTCGCGGTCTTCCATCTAGATGGTATAGTGGAGGTTGTCATGCAGGTGGAGAGGAGAGCTTGCAACCAGGATGTAGCTTCTGGACTCAAGTTCTTAAGCAACTCGGTGCCTTGCCATTCTTCACTGACTTCAAGGCTATTTCAACCTCTTCCAAGGTGAAGGCTACAGACATGGAACTTGATTCTGGAGTGGACTGGAAAAGCTTCTTTATCTCAGCGTTCACTGAGCGGGTGTAGGCTTTGGTCTTGGCAGATCGATCTTCCCACTTTCCGTTGTTGACTAGAACTGAAGCAATGGAGTTTGCTGCAACAGGACACTATTTAGGGGTATTACTTCAGCCAGTGAGTTTGTTGATGGTGGACCAGGCCTTACGACTTGAGTGAGTGAAGTTAATCTTAGAAACTTCTTCTTCCCATCTGGTAAGTCTCTTCTTGCCTAGTAGTTCCAATAGGTCGTTATCTTTGGTTTCTCTCTGGTCAATGGTCTTAGACACAATGTAGGTCTCGTACAGAAGGTCGCATACACCGATGGAACATACGGGTTTCTCCTGCCCCTGGGGATGGAGTGTTTTGCCGCCTGGTGTAACATGGAGCAAAACGCAGAGTAGGAGTCCATTGCTGGAGGCAGGGTCTGGCAGGTACGATGTTAACTTGGTTGTAAGTTCTTTGAACTTAGGCCAGTCTGCCTTTCTGAAATTCCATCTTTTCTTGAAAAGGCTGGAAAGTTGAAGTTTGATGTCACTGGAGACAATGATCGGACAATGTCCAGACCTTGGAAACTTGGTGAGAACTGTTCTTGAGCAGGTGTGCCTGATGTTGGATGAAACCAGTGATGACAGGTCTGAACAGGTCCATGATCTGTTACTGTTGGAGTAGAAGGTAGGGTGGTCATTGCTGTCATATAGTTCCACTAGCTCTTGTGATTCAAGCCATTCAAAGATGACTTTTCCATTTGTGTTGATGCTTGGGTATCCCCAGGCGGTGTTTCGGCTGTTAAAGTCTCCGCATACAAAGGAGTTGCGGGGTATCGTTGGAAGGAGCTTAATTTCAACTTCTACTGGAGGTGGCTTGTATACATTGCAAAAGTGGGTCCCATAGCTTCAAAGGTGGTGCATTGGATAGCTGAGGTCTCAAGAGATTGCTGAATGGTGGATGTTTTGATGCCTTGTTTGACATAAGAGGCGATACCATGCTTTTTGTGAGGAACTTAATTGTGAGGAACAAAGAGTAGCGAAATTGCCAAGCCCAACAATGGAATTGCATCAATGAGATTGTGGATTAGTTTGGCCGAGTCAATGCTGGCCTCTGATTTATTGTTACGGACTTCTAGAGTTTTGAATCTTTTGTAGCTTTGCATCATGTGACTTTGTTGCCGGTTTCAGAATTGACCAGATTTCTGAATTAACTCGTGTTAGGCTTATTGTAAAGCTTCAACTTTTCATTTAGCTTTTGAGGTTGAATTTTGCCTCTGATTAAGGCGTTCACAGTGTGAGCCAACTGCTCATTAATGGCTGGCCCCACTTCATTTATCGTCAAATGATCGTGGGGTGTCAATATTACTGTCTGAAAAATGTTCGCCCCTTTTGGGTACGATAATTATCCTTATTTCCCTCAACGTCTTTTCAACGACCGTTAACACCATGACAACCGCCTTACTGCAATATTGTATAGCCTGGTTCTTCAAATGATGTTTATTACAGAGTTTAAATCAACAGTTATACAATGATCGCAAATAATCTAAATTAATATTAATCTAAATCACACACACAATGAGAAGAAAAACAACAATCAAGAAGAATACTGAAAACAGATGTACAAAGAGCATGCAGAGAAGACAAAAGAGAAGACAAGAAGACAAGAAATAGAAGACATGCGTAGGAAAAACTCAAACAAATTATTGACCGCAATTAAAAAAAGCTGACAAAACATAAAACCGGTAAACCCGTTTATATAGGATGGATCCTATATAAACCTGACGAAATCTGAAAAAGATGGGACGAGTATGTGGGTGAACTGTACCATTTAATAATAATTATATTAAAAATTGTTCTCTGCATTCCCCATTGACTGTTTACATCAAAATGACTTCCACACATGCCCTGCTATTGTCTAGTATTATTTTCAACCCCAGATGACACACAACGACTGTGTAGTGTATCTCTCTCCTGTATGACCTTGCAAACAGTAAACAGCCGTACAGTTTATCTCTCCAGCATGTAACACAACCCAGACACTCTGTCTGGGGGGTGGGGGATTATGCCTGGCACTGGCTGTCGCAAGACATCAAACAACACAGCCAGATGCTGGACAGATGGCTCCACTTATCAGAGGGGTAGATCTGGGTAGGTCACAGATATATGACAGCAATTACTTTTCCAGCCCAGCAAAACAAAGCTACACAGCTCTGGGAACGGACACCCCTTCTAAGATAATTATGTGGAATGGTCCACTTTAGGATATCAAAGACTCCCAGGCATCTGTGGCTTTTTTTTCTGGGAAAAACAATGTAATAAATAACTTCTGCTAGCTTGGTGACTTCAATCGGCGATCATACGGTAATTTCCAAACATACACAGGAGTTACTAAAACTGTCCAGTTCACAAATTTCAAGAATAAAAGTCTCTTCGTGGACTTCTAACTGTATTATTCATAACTTGAACTTGAACTTAAAACTCCTGACTCACCATAAAACCCACAGTCAAAAGGAAAATATCCAACTGGCTGACGTCGATCAATTCTCTTAACACTGGTGTGAATTTCGTGAATAATCATAGACACTCCTCCACAAGTCTTACACTAGTCTTAAATGTAAGACGTTTCTCGTGATTTTATACGTACGCGCGCCGTCCACTGTGATTCGAAAAACCAACCGCCGCTGCGGGCGCCATTCATACATGTCCACGAACCTGACAAAGCCCATTGATCTGTATTCAGCTCGTGATCGTCAAAATTGTGTAGCGCCAGCTACGGTGGGTGATTTACGAATGGTGCAGGAATCGTGTAACTAGGATCCGCATAATAACGTCTTGCACCATGAATCGTCTTAAGCCCGGTTCATACTTGACGCGAAAGCAAATGCGAAGCGAATGTTACGTCATCAAATTCGTTCGACTTTTGCGAACCTTCGCCGCGAATATTTGCCGTGAACCGGCCTTTACACGTACACTACTGCTATGGTGAATATGTCCTACTTTTATACCAAAAGCATCCTTCTAGCAAATTCTAAACTTGCGAGTACAATTAAGCTTTCTCAGAAAATCTATTTGTATACACCACTGAAAGAAGTTCCAGAAACTTATCCACATACCTTTCATTATTGAAATAAAGTTCAACAATTTTCTCCACGTAAGTTTAATTACTGAAAGAAAGTTCTAGAAACTTAAAGAGATGTCGCTTACATAACAGTCCTAAATCATGTATTTTACCAAAAGTGTGTATTGGCTTTAAGTTTGAATACAAATAGTCAACAGATGTTATGAGGTTCTTCATTCTTATTCTTCTCGATCCATAATATACAGAACAGTGTCCTGATGTCTGCAGTTGTTCGGATTGGTATGGTGATTATACCAGAGTCGATTGTATGGATGGTTGGAACAAGTCTACCATTGATGACATCATTATGACCAGGATGAGAAGACTGTAAGTATAGGGGGTCTGTAAACAAAATGAATGATAATAATGTAATAATTATATAATATGTGAGCTCGGAATAACTCGTTGTTAGGAGGACGATAATTGCTGTGGGTAAATTGTCATTACCGTCCCCGTCAGAGTGGAGTACATGCAGTACCTCCACCCCCCCCCCCCCAATTGCCGCTCATGCTTATTAAGGTCGCCTATCGTGGGTTAATAAAATATCATCCTTTCTCATAACAGAAGGGGAAATAGTAGTTACAATTAGGGCGGGAAATGTCACCTTCGTGGGGAATCGCTGTCAAATATGATTAAGCTAAACAAATGTAATAAACCCATTGCTGTATGTAAATATTAATTTGGATACAATTTTACATTATGGGTGTTCTCAAACGCACTCTGATGCATTTTAATCTTACATTTTACATCTTGCGTAATAGCACACTTTACAAAAATATTGGGGAGCATTGCCATTAGCGCCCCTTCACCATAAATAATGGGGGAAAGTCCCCTCTACCACCCCCTGGGTTTGCCGCCCATGGTTCTGGTCATGACGATATTATCCCTTTAATATTATAAGTTGACATAATGTGTAATAAAGTGTTTTTTATTTCTATTGTGACACCTTTTATCTGCAGTCAGTTATCGGGTGGAAATATCAACATTCTGCCAACTGGTCTTTTCAAAGACTTTTCATCCTTATGGGAATTGTAAGTATCAATGTTCTTTCTTCTTTAAATTTAAGATCTAAGGGGACGTATTATCATTTCGTATGATCATATTCAACTTAAGTGGAACTGCTCAAAATACAGTAAAATACTATTGTAATGAACACAGCGATATTATGGAGGTCAAAAAGTGGACATCTGCTTTTCAGCTTTCTAAATAATGAAAAAGCAGATTGAACGTATTTTTCTGCTTTTCTTCCACCTAAAAAGTAGATTGAACATTTTGGTAACATCCGTTTTTCTCGAAAAGCAGATTTTACGTTTTCACCTAATACACTGGCGGTCAAAAAGTGGACATTTGCTTTTCTGGTTTCCTACAACCAGAAAAGCAGATTGAACGTTTTCGACAAATCCATTTTTCTGCTTCCCGAAAAGCAGATTAGACGTTTAGTCACAGTGGCCTAAAAGTGGACATTTGCTTTTCTGGTTTCCCACAACCCAAAAAGTAAATCGAACGTTTTGGACAAATCCATTTTCCTGCTTTCCTGCTTCCCAAAAAGTAGAACGTACGTTTTCTCAACAGTGGCCTAAAAGTGGACAAGTCTGCTTTGCGCTTGAAGAAAAGCAGATTGAATGATTTGATAAATCTACTCCCTTAATAATGGACTAATCCTACCGTCACAAGACATGTCCGCCGTAGTCGCCAGGTAGGCGCGTACAAGGCCTTTTCTTGTACTTTTACACAATTTCAGTTCTTTCGGTGAATTTGATTTCCCGCCTGGTCTCAGTGGTACAATTCATGTGAGAATTTTTGTGCCAGATTATAACTACAAACAAGATTAGTCCATTATTTTGTGGATAGGGGAGTAGATTTATCAAATCATTCAATCTGCTTTTCTTCAAGCGCAAAGCAGACTTGTCCACTTTTAGGGTTTTATTAATTAATAATGGTAAATGCTTACCCTAAATAAATCCGAGGGAAACTTCCTTCTCGAACGTAATATAAATTTAATATGTACACTAGTTGCTCGTTGTCCTTCAGCAGGAACCGTCACCGTGTAGGAGTATACACTGCCAATTCAACTCGGATTCCTGCTTCCAAACAACGAGACTGGTAATAAGAAGAGCTAGCACTTGTCACAATACTTGTTGCTGCTGCTTGATCGTTCGAAGTTTCTGAGTGCTTTTTCAGCCCCCCAATATAAAAGAAAAAGGAACAATGCACGCACTACTTGTGGATGCACTGATACAATAGATGAATGACTTAGGCATCTCCTGGCCTAGTCGTGGCAGAACTATTCATAATACAAAAGAAACTTCTGGTGGGGAATGCTAACGAAACACCTGGTGCTGGCATTTCCCTGGAATTTCACTACATCTAGCCCCCTTCTAGATCATAAATGCATAAAAAGTGATCGATAACATGGAAAATATAATTATTTATACACATTATATCTGTTACTTTATGTTTCAACAAATCTGCTTGGCCACCTGACGCGACGTCCAGAACGAGTAAATCTGTCTGGTTTTTTTGGAGGTGCACTGTCCGGTGTAGAGTTCGGTGTGGCAGATCTTGGTGTCTTCAAGGGTACATCAAAATCAGTATGAGCAACCTTTAATCTGTCAACGCTAATCGAATCTTCTTTACCATTAATATATATAATGAAATATTTACCTTTTCTGTCAATGACACGATACGGGCCATGATAAGGAGGCTGTAAAGGTTTTTTAACAGCATCTACTCGTACAAAAACATGAGTACAGGCAAATAAATCATTGTGAACTTGGCTTCAATTCTGACATTTGCCTGCGTAAACGATCAACATAACTAGCAGGATCTAGATTGTCAAAATTGTTGACTGGAACAACAAATTCTCCTGGCAATTTCAGAGTGGAACCATATACCAATTCTGCAACACTGCAGTCAAGATCAACTTTAAGGGTTGTACGAATGCTTAGTAAAATTAGTGGTAAAGATTCGGTCCATCGATTAGGGTTGCTTTGTGCCTTAAAAGCAGATTTTAGTTGACGATGAAAACGTTCTACCAACCCATTTGCGGCTGGGTGATATGCAGTAGTGTGAATATGCTTTGTACCTAATAGTCGTGAAAGGTGTTCGAACAGATGTGATTCAAATTGTCTACCTCTATCTGTGGTGACTTTTGAGGGAACTCCAAAATTGGCTACCCATCGTTCAACAAAAGCTTTAGCAACTGTTTCTGCAGTGATATCAGAAATTGGCACTGCTTCGGGCCACCTAGTAAATCGGTCTATGCATGTAAGTAAATATTGAAAACCATTTGAACTTGGTAAGGGACCAACTAAGTCAATGTGTACATGACTGAAACGAGCGTCAGGTGTTGCAAAGGTACCTATCGGAGTCACAGTGTGACGATGCACCTTGGAACGTTGACACTGAATGCAATGTTTAGTCCAAGTTCAAACATCTTTGTTGATAGACGGCCATACAAACCGTTAAGTGATTAGACGTTGGGTGGCTCTAATACCTGGATGTGATAGATCATGGATAGAGTTAAAAATGTCACGCCTGAATTCTGGGGTTATACGGGCGTGGATGACCAGTAGATGTATCACAAATGATGGTATTTTGAGATGTTAAAATTGGCATTTCTTCAAAATGAAGGCTAGACGATTCACGAAGGTTACTTAGCTCTGGGTCTGTCTTCTGCTGAAGAGCTATTTGGTCAAAATCCACAGAGGTTTTAGGCAGATTGTTATCATTGAGTGAATTTATATCATATCTAGAGAGAGCGTCTGCTACAAAATTCTCTTTACCTTTAATATGACGGATGTCAGTACTAAATTGAGATATGTAGTCTAAATGACTAATTTCTCTTGGCGAGTAGCGATCTGGTTTAGATTTGAAAGCATAAGTAACAGGCTTGTGGTCGGTCAAAATGTAGAAATGACGACCTTCTAGTGCATATTTAAAATGGCGTACTGATAAATATATAGCCAACAACTCACGACCAAAAGTACTGTACCTAGTCTCTGGTGACTGTAGACGTTTGGAAAAGAACGCAATTGGTTTCATTACTTTAGTTTGAAATTGTTGAAGTACTCCGCCAACTGCAACATCTGACGCATCCACCATTAAACAAAGTGGGGCATCGGCAACCGGGTGGACTAACAAGGTGGCTTCAGCTAGGGTTTGTTTAGCTTTTTGGAAAGCTGTTAATTCGCTTTCCGAGAGTTCGATTGCTTTGTTTTTCGCCTTGCAAGAAAGTAAATCTGTCAGAGGTTGCAAAGTGTCAGCACAATGGGGTAAGAAACGTCGGTAAAAATTTATTAATCCCAAAAATTCACGTAACTTACGAAGTGAGGTTGGTGCTGGAAAATCTTGAATAATTTGGACCTTACTTTGCAGAGGTTTAATACCTTCACTATCGATGTGGTCGCCTAAAAACTCTAGGCTAGTTACTTGAAATTCACATGGATTAATCACTACCCCAAATTCACAAAGACGGTCAAAAACTAATCTGAGGTGATACTGATGTTCGTTTTCACTTGCTAACAATAAATCATCAATATAGGCATAGACAAAATCGAGACCATGTAAGACTTGATCGATAAATCTCTGGAATGTTTGAGCAGCATTCCTTAAACCAAAAGGCATTCGAACAAATTCAAAAAGGCCAAAAAGGTGTAATAATTGCAGTTTTAGGAATATCATCAGGCTCAATAGGTATCTGATGGTAAGCTTTTACTAGATCTATTTTGCTAAAAATCTTTTTGCCGTGCAAGGTTGATGAAAAATCATGCATGTGAGGAATCGGATATCTATCGGGTAAAGTAACATTATTTAAAGCTCTATAATCGCCGCAAGGTCTCCAGTCACCAGATTTTTTTGGTACCATGTGTAAAGGTGAAGACCATGGGCTTTTTGAAGGACGAATAATACCCAATTCAAGCATGTGATTAAATTCAGCTTTAGCTACTGGTAATTTATCTGTAGCAAGTCGTCTAGGACGTGAACTTACTGGTGGGCCAGTAGTAGTAATATGGTGAGTAACGCTGTGTTTCACGGATGTTTCTTGAAAATTTGGCCTAGTTATGTCTCTATACTCACTGAGTAAAGATCTAATATTATCATCATTAGGTATAGCAAACATAGGGTTTGGTGAAACTACTGATAATTTACAGCCTAAAATTGTCAATTTTGTTACTGTATCGATTAATTTCCGATTTTTGACATCTACCAATAGGGAAAAGTGATTTAGAAAATCTGCACCAATAATTGATATAGGTACATTAGCGATAATAAAAATCCATTTGTAAGCACGTCTTAGTCCTATATCCAATGTCATTGATCTTTCACCATAAGTGGATATGGGAGAATTATTGATAGCTTGTAATGTATATGGGCTGCAACAACGTTTGTCCCTAAAATTTGGTGGTAACACTCACTTCAGCGCCAGTGTCGACTAAAAATCTAGTACCAGTGATTTTATCAGTAACATAAAATAGACGACTTTGGGATGGGCCAGACGAACTTGTCCCTAGTTGCTGGCGTTTTAGTTTTCCTGGTTCGGATGTGCTTCAGAATATGAGCATGGTTTGACACATTTGGTAGCTTTGTCACCAAATCGCCAATGATACCAACACTCGGACCCGGCACGTGGTATGTCCCTAGCTTGTTTAGATTGACTTTGATCGTCATTGGGTTTTCTACCCTGGGATCTTGAACGTTGTCGATTACGTCCACGTGTATTATCAGTGGCCAGTGTCTGAACTAAGGTTGTTAATTGGCTAACCTGAGATTGTAATTCATCTATACGTGTTTCAAGAGTGTGATGAAATTTAGGTGATTCTTTTACTTTAGAGTAAGCTGCTACCATAGGTGGAGATGCCACTTCTACAATTTTGTCTGCAATAATAGCCAATTGATCTAAATCAATGGTGTCACTTGAAGATGCCAAAATTAAATGTACATTTTGGGGTAAACGTTGAAGAAATAATTGTCTCAAAATACGGTCTTCAAGTTTATTTTGGCCAAGAAGTCGTTTCATACGACGTAGAAGTTGTGATGGTTTTTTATCACCAAGTTCCTCTGAAATTAATAACTGATGCAGTCTTTTCTGTTCAGATTCAGAAGTTCGTTTTATGAGCTCTGATTTTAATTTGTCATATGGATTCACTGAAGGAGGGTTTATTAATAAATCCCTAACTTCTTGAGCAATTTCTGGCTGAAGTGACGACACTATATAAGCAAATTTAGTAGTTTGGCTAGTTATTTGGCGAGTTTGAAATTGTGCCTCTACTTGGGCAAACCAAATTGTAGGGTCTTTAGGCCAAAATGGTGGCAATTTAATGCTGACCGCAGATAAGGGTTTAACTTCTTTCTCAAGTGGTTCGGCCATAGTTATTTACATATAAATTCAAGTATTCAAAAGAACTGAAAAATTAGTTAGACTTGATACTTTGGTGGTCAAAAGAAAACGATTTATACATTTGAGAAAACCATTTTGCTTTCAGTTTAGAATCACCATGTAAGCCATCATATAGGTGAGCAAAGTGATTTCTTACAACGTGTGTGGTTTTTCCCACGACGAGTTCTTTTTGCAGTCTTTCTGACTGTGTTGTGCCAAAATAAGGTTCTCATAGACACCTCATGTTGTTTAGTCTGATTATAATTTACAATTTGAGTATTTATAGCATCAATAGTAACATCAAGATCACGCTGATAAGTTACAAGCTCATCATCAGAGATAATTGGCACTGCGAGTTTTTTACTCGTTTGGAATTTGGCTAAAGACGCTGTTGGTATTGTTGTAAAAACAACAAAAGTATTTGGTCTAGCAACTAAAATCGCCTGTTTAAAATTCAACAGTTCAGCAAACAAACTATCAGCAGTGTGACTCGAAGGCTTAAGTGTTCTTCTCTCATGTATAGAATCATAAACAAAGGTTGTTAAATCATTAATACCGGCTGCTAATCGTACAATTACGCGGTCCGTATTACTGTACGTTTGAAGCTTCCTAATTACTGGACCTACAAGATTGTAAATTTTAGCACCACGTATCGAAATGAAATCAACATTGAATTTAAATTCTGCTGACTTTGAATACTTATTGAAATTATGTCCTCTGGAGTCAGCAGCAAATAGACATCGAATCATTCTTGTTAAAAATGTCCGTGAATATTTTTTTATTTAGTTCAACTAACGTCGGGGTCACCAGTTTTAGGGTTTTTATTAATTAATAATGGTAAATGCTTACCCTAAATAAATCCGAGGGAAACTTCCTTCTCGAACGTAATATAAATTTAATATGTACACTAGTTGCTCGTTGTCCTTCAGCAGGAACCGTCACCGTGTAGGAGTATACACTGCCAATTCAACTCGGATTCCTGCTTCCAAACAACGAGACTGGTAATAAGAAGAGCTAGCACTTGTCACAATACTTGTTGCTGCTGCTTGATCGTTCGAAGTTTCTGAGTGCTTTTTCAGCCCCCCAATATAAAAGAAAAAGGAACAATGCACGCACTACTTGTGGATGCACTGATACAATAGATGAATGACTTAGGCATCTCCTGGCCTAGTCGTGGCAGAACTATTCATAATACAAAAGAAACTTCTGGTGGGGAATGCTAACGAAACACCTGGTGCTGGAATTTCCCTGGAATTTCACTACACACTTTTTGGTCACTGTTGAAAAAACGTTCGATCCGCTTTTTGGGAAGCAGGAATACAGAAAAATGGATCTGTCCAAAATGTTCGTTTTACTTTTCTGGTTGTGGGAAACCAGAAAAGCAGATGTCCACTTTTAGGCCACTTTGTGCATGACTAAACGTCTAATCTGCTTTTCGGCTAGTATAAAAGTAGAAAAATTGATTTGTCCAAAACGTTTGATCTTCTTTTTGGGTTGTAGGAAACCAGAAAAGCAGATGTCCAGTTTTTGACCGCCAGTGTATTAGGTGAAAACGTAAAATCTGCTTTTCTTGAAACTGAATAGCAGAAAAGTAGAGAAATGCATGTTACCAAAAATTTTCAATCTACTTTTTCATTATTTAGAAAGCTGAAAAGCAGATGTCCACTTTTTGACCTACATTCGATATGCAACTATATTTACTGTTACAGTGGCATTTTGTATTGGAATCTTCGGCCGCCATTTTGAACATATTTTCCACAATTATTCATTTTTTCGGACCACCTTAAACATTGTTTACATTTGATGCTATATTTGGGATCTTGAAGCCTCAAAATAACAATTAAAAAGTAGGGCTAAGGCCGCCGAATTTTAAAGGGGCAGCCATTCTGTTTTTGTTTTTGTAAAAGTCTACATCAGGTTTGAAGAGGGCTGTTTGTGTTTTTATAACATTCCCAGCAACTTACTTTCATTCCTTAGTGCATCAGTTAAGAGTGTCAGTTGTTTGATTGGCAGCTTTGGCCGCCAGTTTGGATTTCAATTTTGGACATACATTTACATTTAATGCTACGTTATTTAGGGTCTTGAAACCTCAAAATAATATTACTAATATTCTTGAAATTAAAGGGGCAGCTATTTCGATTACATTTTTATTGCTGACAAACTTATTATACAATGTCCAAGAGTAAAAGTTAACATCAGATTTGAAGAGGCCTGTCTTTGGTATACATGCAGCAACCAGTTTATGTCACTTTTAGGGTAAAAACTATTAAATTGTACAGTATCAGTATTGTGTTTAATATCGCTACTCTTCCTATTATCTTGTTAGGAATGTAAATGAATGTATTGTTTCTTTTAGCAGCAAATACTCGCATATATCTTTAATATCTTTCTGCATAAAGATTAAACACGAAGGTATAGACATTATGTTTTTGTACAAAATAGCTGTATGGCCAATTCGGATTTCTCCCAACCTCATAGGAAATATCCACGGTGTTCCCACAGTCACTTAATTTAGAGCATGTCCTTCCAGGTATTTCATGACAATTATTTGTTTACTTGGTTGTTTTCCCTACCATTGTCAAGAAGAGAAGCGGTCAGTGTTCTTGGTTGTTTTTGTCATGTTTGATATGACTAAACCGCTCGGCCATGGCACTCCAAGACAAAAAGGACATGTAACAAAGTATATGCATGAAGTGACCCCATGAAACTGTTGTCCCAGTTGAGGGCACTTTTTTAACAGGCCATTATGCTTTTGTTAGGTATTTCGAGCAGTGACATCCTGGTGCAGAGGTCTCAGGTGGAGACACGATACCACCCCACCCCCCACCCCCCAAGGTCAAAATATGTGTTCTCCTTTCTAAAAGGATATAATCATTGTTCCGGTTAAAACATTGTGGGTTAACAAGCGAAAAACAGGCGATATATCTTTTAACTAAATTTAAATACAAATTCAACAATCATTTTAAAATAATCATGTTCGTTAAAATTGAAAAGCACAATGTTGACGTCTTAAATCTTTTATTTCATACAAAACACACTGAGTTACCCGATCAAGATCGTTTTTTTTTGGATAGCATGTAAACATAGGAAGTAGGTTATGATTAGGTGAAATAAAATATGGAGGGTTGATATGAGGTTTGTGGGAATGATGTAAGCATTTCTGTGTATATACATTAAAGGGAGTTTTGGATCTGACCGTTGAGCACGCAAAATAAAATTATCCATGGGAGAAGTCAGGTTTGAAATGATGAAGTCCTGCAACTTCAAGGGTAACAGTTTATCATTGCTAGGCCTTGTTCATGGACATTGCTAAGAATTGGAGACGTCTGAATGGAAATTTCATGGTTAATTTACGAATTTGTTGATGTTGTAGCTTGGCCCTTCTCTGAATTGTTTAAAATGTTCAAGTTAAGTGGGGTAGTTTTACACGCGTACCGCGCCCCTCAACATTTCTCAAGCCTTCCAACCTCCTCGTTGAATGTTGTTGACTGAGGTGTTCAACTTTGGTGAAGTGAGACATTGTAGGTTCATTCCCATTTCATTTGTGTATGCTATGCATATAATTGCCTTTTTGTTAATGACTGCACACATTTTGTCGTTTCATTTTTGTATTGTTCGGTAAATTTGTCCAAAAAGTTTGTTTGTCCCTCCTTACACAAACTCTGGAAATACTGACAAGTGGACATATAATTACTATACCGTTTTGACACATGACGGAATAAGGAATAATACAGAGAAGAACAATTATTACGTAAATGCGGCGAGTTTTAGTCAACTGAAGCGTTGGCGAGTCATGGTTGTAACACTTGCTAGGTATATTATGGGTGCACATTACTAAATAAAATATTGACCAAATTCATTTGCCGAGCTCATATGTCTTAATTTGTATGCCATAAATATTTGTAATAAAGAAAGATTTGAGTTCCATAATTAAATACCTGAGGGACTTTGTAAAAATGGTCCAATATCATGATTTCCAAGTGAGTATTTGGCTAACTCTGGTCCTAATTTGCTTCAAAGGGTATAGGGCCCTTTTCCCAAAATGGATGCTTGCCTGTATGCAGTGTAGAGGGTGGTTTCCTTTGGGATTGGAATAACTGGACGGGCCTGTGGAGTATGCACATGAAATAGAAAATAAAATAAAAGATTTGACATAACTCTTTATTTCATTTTATATTTGAATTTTAGTTTTTACATTGACACGAAGGAGAACATGAAAATATCATAAAATTCATATTGGTATCATAAAATTAACAATAAATATTTGAAAATCACCCATTTTTTAAATTTGAAATCTCGGGAATGATTGGAGCACAAAGCTAGGTCAAATTAAGGTCAGGGGAGTTGAGTTAATATTGAGAGGTGGGGGATCAGGGGGGATGTGCCTCCAGGTGCCTCCTGCTGAAAAATAGGATCCATAAGAAAAACATTAGGGCTTGTAACCATTTATGAACCTACATTAACTAGAGGTCTGTAACAAAAAAAAGTGTGGGGGCGATGGTCGTCCACGGATAGCCATTTGAATTTGAATCCCCTCCCCAGAACAAAAATCACGACTCCGATCTCTTTCGTAAGCTATACGACACTTTCCAAATATTAAGACCAACCATCATTCCTCGTGAGCCTTGACGGAAGGCTCCTCATTGGCCGGTCACATGTCTGTGCAACCCTACAGTTAGTACACTTTTGTGTTGCTTAAACGGATGTCCCCAGATTTCGTTATTGCTTTTTTCGTTTATGCTTTTGGTAAACACGTGTAGACCTATAATAGGGTTTTCGTTTTTTTCAACAACGAATTAGGTGCACAAGATCTATCGAGACGGAATCCACATTTGGGCTAGTGTAAATCCCTATGCATTAGGCGCACGTGGTACATGAACACATTTTTAAGACATTTCTTTTTGTATAAAACACAAATTTGTGCAGAAATTAAATAACTTCTGAAAATGTTCTCATCAGTGTAAAAAAAATCATGCAATAAAGATTAATCTAATTTTGGAAAGATTCGGTAATAATTTAGATTCCCATTTGGCTAAAGACCATCGTGAACATTAGTGAATGGAATCAGGAGAGAGCACAGTACGAAGCCACAACGGCGTAGCCGGCCTGGAAGCGATTTTCCTCTGCAGCATACTTCGTCAATCGCTCAGAAATTTATTTTCAAATTCGAGTGGCATGGTAGTCAAGTGGTTAGAACGCTCGCTTTCCATGTAATGTAGGTCGTACCGGCATCGAGACTAGGTTTTGTCAAAAAAAATTAATAATGTCTGCATAAATGTTTGTATTATTTTTGTTTAACTACAGAATTAATTCAGAAGCAAAGCCTTTCTGTATAATAGTAATTCACGGCTGGGGAGGATTGTTTTAAGGAAAATAAAGTCATAAATTCATGTGTATAAGGAATGCATGCAGGTGAGTGTACCGTGGACATTCTTGGCCCGAAAATTTTGAACAATTTTAAACCATTTTGGAAAAATGTTTGGGAAATTTAGAAACATTTCAGGGAATTTTTGACAGTTTTGGAGAAATTCGGAGTTAGTTTTAGGTCAGAGTAGGGAGGGACAAGTTCTCTCTTGCGCCCCCCATCCCCCCCCGCTTCCGCCGCCGGTGGTTAGACAACAACAATATAAGTTAAATTTCAATCAAGCAGTAACCAGCCACAAAGTATTGTTTGTTATTTAATTGACATCTGACGTCCAAACAAAATTGAAGTTTATGTTTTCCGATCGAAAAAATGTATATACATGCTGACTATTTTCTAATTAACGTAAATTTACTATGAGCTATATAGACAAAAATATCAACGATCATTTTGTTTAGTTCGTGAAATATTTAATCAAAAAGATAATCATACTCGTAGTAGTGGAAATGTGATCTTTTGTTTTGAATTTTTATTTAACTCGTCACACTATATCGATTTTGTCAATAGTAGCCAGTGTGCCAACAAATGTTTTAAAGAATGTTGAGGAACGTCTAATATTGTCTACTGAACAAATAATGAACTGCTGGCCAAATTTAAGATAGTATTTGACCGATTTAAGGAAATTCTATGAACATTAGATAAGAAAACGACGGGCTTTAATGTTTTAACTCTATACGTAATAGCAGCAACATTAATTTTGTACAAATCATTTATTTAATGCATATCTAAATTAAAACCAAAGATCATTCATCACTTATATAAATGTTTTTATGTAATTAGAATATTTTGATATTTTGTTTTTCAAAAATAAATAACTTGTCCTATACTATAACACTTGGACATGGAGGGTAGTATTCCAAACAGAATTACAGATAAGGTATACTAGTATGAGTGAGCAATCAAGTGTACGCATGACCTTGTCATGAAAAAACACAGATTTAAGCCTGGAATTGATTCAAATTGATTTGGAATTGTTATCATTCATGTGAGGTTTCCAAGTGAGGTGGCTATCAATGTAAACACAAAGGAATTTTGTGAAATCAACTTTCGGAATCTGTTGATTGGAAATTGTAATTTTTAGATTATGAACATCACATTTAAAATTTTTAATTACAAAACATCATACATTTTTCATCGTTTTTGACCAATCATTAATATTTCACCAAATATGCTTTCAGGAAAATCTCCATATGAACGGGCTTTAATGTATTTGTTTTAACCCTATATTTTTTCCATCTTAGATGGTTGACTAACAACAAAATCAGTGAAATATCTCCAGGAGCATTTAATGGTCTACAGTATCTCAATACCTTTGCTTTGCTCAAACCATTGCTTTATCTTGAATGAAGTTACGTCTCACTGCAAACAAATTAGATGAAGCTCGTAGTTCATGTTCGCCATTTCCATTTTATACAAGTTACTGGGAGAAGTATTCCCCAAGTATTACAATAAGACGGATAATGTACTAGTGTAAGTGAGTAATAGAGTGTACATAAGACCTTGTCAGAAATAAACACAGATTTAAGTCTGAATTATTAATTCCAGTTGATTTGGAATTGTTTTTATAAGATTCATTAATGTGATGTTTCCTATAATGAGGTGGCTGTCAATGTTAACAACAAGGATTTGTATAAAGTCAACTTTCTGAATATGTTGATTGGAAATCTTTAGATTATAAACATCACATATTTTTGGTTTTATTACAAAAGATCACGTAGCTGTATTTTAACATTTAACGACAATTGATTAGCTTTAAACCAGTTACCTAGCATTTTGACAAGGGTACTAGCGTCGTTACAGAACGCAGGTTGTTGTTACAGCACAAAATATCATTAGCATAAACAAAACAAAACTGATGTAAAGATTTTCATTGATATACATAATAAATACAAGAGGTGTAGATCCTAACAGTGATCCTTGTAGGACGCCACATGATATTTTAGAAAAATCAGAAGTAGCGTTCATGTATTTGGTACACTGAGTGAACGATTAGATAAAGTACGGTAACTACAAAACCAGTTATGCGTTATACCTCGTATATCCTAATGCACGTATTTGTTTAATATAATGTTATGATTAATTGTATCGAAAGCTTTAGACAAGTCTAATAGTCCATGGGCTACAGACTGAAACTCTCCCACCCCCCCACTGGGGATTTTCGAGACCCACTTTTGGGGGCAGCCTATTGTATGCCATTGCTATATCTGATTGTCTGCAAAAAATATTGGTGGGTTAAGATTGGGGCAGGGTCAAATTACCCCTCTAAAATATCCCCAACGCACATCACATGTATAGTTCAGCTCTATGTGTCTTCCCCAAGATGGATTGAGTATCTGGGAAATGATCTAGGAATAATACATTGGTATTTAAGGTTTCCTTACCCCTCGGCTCCCTCCTCCCTGCTCACCTCCTGCACCCCGCCCCTCCTCTAAAAAATAAACAAAAACAAAACATAATAATGTAATGCAAATGAGCTATGGCTTGCGCATGGCGAGGGCGAACTAAGGAGGGCTGTGGAGCATTTGGTGCTGTGGGCATGCAATGTGCGCATGAGTGAACGTCAGTTGCTGGTTGGATCTTGTCTGAGACGGCACCACGTGCAAGTGCTTGCTCTAGTACATGAGGCTACAGTAAGTGTGCACCACCTCGAATCGAGCGTGGGCCAATGAAAGAAACAGCCAGGAATACTGGGTGGGACCACGGTGTGAAACAAAGGGAGGAACTCAGGATTAGTTTCTGGTCCGTAAAGGCACTCGTAGCTTGGAGGCTACAAGCAGGGAGGATCCAAGCCGGGAGGACACACCAGTATAGTTGGAGCATGAGGCTACACCAAATTAGAATAGAGCTAAGTAATTCAGGTTGCGCGAGTGGCTGGGGAATGAGGGTACTGGGTTTACGGATAGGCAAACACACAGAGGTTCTTAGTGATTCATATACTAATAAAACAGGCTACATCATAATTCCTTATATACTTTTGTCCTGTCCATGGTCTGTCATGTCTGTCCCCCGCGGAGGTGAGAGAGTCGTGTGCATTTGGCAGTACATTTCCGCCCAACAGGCCGCCTACATCATCAGTCTTGGTTCTTCTGAAGGGAGTACCACACTCAACTGGGTGACCACCGGGGAATTATCAGTCCGGGGTATTTGGTAAATCCGTCACAAATGGTGACATAGTCTAACATAATCTAACAAAATCAAAAAGGGACAACTCAGTAGCCTCGACATGAACAAGGAGGACACAAAAGAGATCGACACCGCTAAAAAACGTGATAGTGCTGATTTTGAAGAAGAGGTTCATTTCTATACGAATGGAGATGCAAGAAAAGAAGACCAATTACAGCGTTTGTTTCAGCATTCTAGAATGAAGAGCTGAGGCTAGGAGTTAAGGTTCTCAGAACAAGAGCTGGAACCTAGAGGCTACAGCAGAGACTAACTAGACTAGAAGCCAAAGGAGGCTAACTTCCGATGATGGACGTAGACCAATAGATGATGGAGACTCAGCAGATAAAATCAGGGTGGACTCTGGGCGCCTCGAGCCTTATGACTCTACTTTGTACTCCGGCACCAGGTACTGATGGAGTCCCTTGGACCCCTCCTACGTGAATTTTGAAAAAGAACAGGACGTGGATGCCACAGTGTCGTGGAGTGTCGTGGCCGAGCGGTCTAGCTTACCGGACTCAAGTTCTGGTGTTAGCAGCAGAATGTGGGTTCGAATCCCGGCCATGACACTTGTGTCCTTGAGCAAGACACTTAACCACAATTGCTTCTCTCCACCCAGGGGTTAAATGGGTACCTGTGAAGGCAGAGTTGGTTGATTAGCCCTATATGCACTGTAATGGCAGCAATTGAGCTGTATACCCCAGGGAGCTGAGATGGTTTCAGGAATGATTTATGAGCCTTATGAGCAGGGGTAATAATATAATGCGCCTTGAGCACCACTTAGTTGGTGGATACGTGCGCTATATAAGTCCACACATTATTATTATTATTATTATTATTAGTCGCAGTCGACTGCGGTTGAGGAGGATACAAAACCTCTAACGAAGAACTCTCCTGTGCGTGAGGAAGGAACTGCTGAGGATAGTGAAAAAGAAACGAAGGTCACTAAAGCCTTCGAGGATATTCAGGGAATCCTCGGGAAAGAGGTGTCTGTTGCAAACAAGCAACAAATTGCAGAGAAATTAAGGAAGTCGGAACGACCCCAGATTGTACCAGACCAATTAAAAGGGAAGGAGCCCTGGGATGACTACCGGTACCTTGAACACTTTGAATCCTGCAAAATCGCCAATGCTTGGGATGACGAGGAGGCGGCTGCATTTCTCGCTGCGAGCCTCAAGGGCCAGACATTAAAGGTGCTACTTAATCGAGGAGAGGATGGAAAAAGAAAACAATATAGGGAGTTGCTTGACTTGCTGAATGCTCACTTTGGACCCAGACAGAAGGCGGATAACTTATTAATGGAGTTGAGGAATCACAGACAAGGTGCGAAACAGACCATTCAGGATCTGGGTCAGGCGATCAGTGAACTGACAGCATTAGCATACCCCGAGTTTTCAGAGACCGGTTTGCGCGAGGTCATTTTTCAGATGCGAATGCTAGCTAGTCGATCCGTGAGGGTATCTTCAGAACCAATACATCAACTCTAGAGGAAGCTATCAGGGCTGCGTTGGCTTCAGAAAATTATAGGACAGGAACAAACGTGAAAGGAAGAAATGCAGGATGCAGGATTTGGATGAACAGATCCGTGACACTGTGAAGCCGCTATTAGAAATAGTTTTATTATAATTTTGACATAAGTTCTACAAGAGCTAGCTGTCCTTGGAAGTTTTTTCTTGAGGTAGTTTAAGCATTTCAGACGGGTGAAAACATTTTGCCAATGTATATTTATAGGTGGCACTAAAAAAATAAGTCCTCCTATGTGGAGGATTTTGGCGGCCATTTTGAAAAAGCGCCCTCACAGCCTCACTCATTAACAGGCAATTTGCAGACAACCTGACTTCAATAGCTCTATGGTAAAGGTTTCAAAAA
>CM055823.1:21602940-21645440 GCA_029582265.1 Zoroaster sp. YZ-2022
CATAAAACCATTTATATAAGTGATGAATGATCTTTGGTTTTAATTTAGATATGCATTAAATAAATGATCTGTACAAAATTAATGTTGCTGCTATTACGTATAGGGTTAAAACATTAAAGCCCGTCGTTTTGTTATCTAATGTTCATAGAATTTCCTTAAATCGGTCAAATACTATCTTAAATTTTGCTAGCAGTTCATTATATAGAAAACGGAATTTCAATAGACAATATTAGACGTTCCTCAACATTCTTTAAAACATTTGTTGGCACACTGGCTACTATTGACAAAATCGATATAGCGTGACGAGTTTATTCTTTTTTTCAAAACAAAAGATCACATTTCCACTACTACGAGTATGATTATCTTTTTGATTAAAGATTTCACGAATTAAACAAAATGATCGTTGATATTTGTCTATATAGCTCATAGTAAATTTACGTTAATTAGAAAATAGTCAGCATGTATATACATTTTTCGATCTTCAATTTTGATCTTCAATTCGAAACTTCAATTTTGTTTGGACGTCAGATGTCAATTAAATAACAAACAATACTTTGTGGCTGGTTACTGCTTGATTGAAATTTAACTTGTTGTTGTCTAACCACTGACCTCTTTTTAAAAAAAAATGATTCTCTAAAACTAACTCCGAATTTCTCCAAAACTTTCAAAAGTTCCCTGAAATGTTTCAACATTTTCAAAAAAAAATTCCAAAATGGTTTAAAATTGTTCAAAATTTTCGGGCCGAGAATGTCCACGGTACACTCACGTGCATGGATTTCTACACATGAATTTATGATTTTATTTTCCTTAAAACAATCCTCCCCAGCCGTGAATTACTATTATACAGAAAGGCTTTCCTTCTGAATTAATTCTGTAGTTAAACAAAAATAATACAAAAATTGATGCAGACATTATTACAAAATATTGGCAAAACCTAGTCTCGATGCCGGTACGACCTACATTACATGGAAAGCGAGCGTTCTAACCACTTGACTACCATGCCACTCGAATTTGAAAATAAAATTCTGCGCGATTGACGAAGTATTTATTTGTTGTTTTATTTAATCAGGGTGGCCTTATCAGTTAAAAAACTGCTTTCCATAAGGGCCCTGCATTAAACATTTAAATTAAAACAGTTTAAGAAATTGAAATGACATGAATTGAGTTAAAATAAACTCATTAATCAAAAACAAACATATTATAAACAATAATCAACATTAAAATCAAATGAAAAAACATTAATAGCAGGTTGAATAGTTTCATTATATGAAATTATTTAAATTATGTACAATAATTTAAAACATAATAAAATTTAAATTAAAATTAAAATGCCAAAAAATTAGTTTAAGAGGGCTTTAAAAACATTTAAAGACTTAGCCTTTCGCTGGGCTGTGGTCAAATTGTTCCATCCCAGGGTCCCACAATACTGAAATGTGTGTTTGGCGGCATTTGTCTTGGGAACAATGGGCAGATGTAATAAAACGTTTGACTTAGAACGAGTATTGGCAGTATGAGATGGCATTTCAAAGCGTGCATTAAGATACGCTGGACTAAGGTTATTAAGACATTTATATACCTGACATACTCTATGACTTTCCCAGCGAGATTGTAATGATGACCAAGAGAGCGCTTCATGTAAATCATTAATATGTGTTCTCGGATGTGCATTAAGGATTAATCTTGCAAGACGATTATGTAGTTTGAGCAACTTGTCAGAATGACAGTGTGCACAATTGGACCATACCACATCACAGTAATCGAACAATGGGATAACCATGGCTGAACTTAACATGTTGAAGGTGGAACTGGGAAGACATGGTTTTGCACAACGTCTTAGAAACCCTATTCTCTGCGAGATCATTTTGGCAATATAATCAGTGTGGTCGGCCCATGTCAGTTGCTCATCCAGAATAACTCCAAGGTACTTATAATGATTTACTCGTTCGATGGTCACGTCATTAACTACTATCTGAACTTGGGTAAAGTGGATAGACGTGGACGACTTCCAAAAATCATGAACTTAGTTTTGCTTACATTTTAAAGTTAGTTTATGTTTTTTTGAGCCATTGAGCCACTCTGATTGATTGCCGACACCATGTTACATTTAATATCATCCGGGAAGTGCTATCGATCATAATCATCGTGTCATCCGCATAAATACTAACTTTGGTACCTGGAAGAGTAATACTGGAAGGAAGGGCTATTAATAAATATAATAAAAAGAAGCGGTCCTAATATAGATCCCTGTGGGACCCCAACACTCACATCAGCAAGAGGTGAACTTATGCCGTTGATTTGGGTGGACTGTTTTCTTCCTGAAAGGTAAGAGACGAACCAATTTAGTTCAAGGCCCTTGACACCGCAGCTGAGAAGTTTGGAAAGGAGAATGTTATGGTCAACGGTGTCAAAGGCTTTCTTTAGATCTAGAAACACAACAACTGTCACCTTACCAGAGTCAATGTTATTTAATAAATGATCCGTGACATCTAAGATTGCAGTTTGCGTGGAGTGGCGTGGTCTGAATCCAGATTGTTCTGTTACAAAGAAATTAATATTGTTAAGAAAACTAAACAGCTGGTTGTACACTGCTCTCTCAAGGATTTTACTAATTGATGGTAGAACAGAGATCGGTCTGTAATTAGAATACTCTGTAATTAGTATGCTGCAGAGGAAAATCGCTTCCAGGCCGGCTACGCCGTTGTGGCTTCGTACTGTGCCCTTTCCTGATTCCATTCACTAATGTTCACGATGGTCTTTAGCCAAATGGGAATCTAAATTATTACCGATACTTTCCAAAATTAGATTAATCTTTATTGCATGATTTTTTTACACTGATGAGAACATTTTCAGAAGTTACTTAATTTCTGCACAAATTTGTGTTTTATACAAAAAATGTTATGTAAAAATGTTTTCATGTACCACGTGCGCCTAATGCACTTGCCCAAATGTGGATTCCGTCTCGATAGATCCTGTGCACCTAATTCGTTGTTGAAAAAAAAACGAAAACCCTATTATAGGCCTACACGTGTTTACCAAAAGCATAAACGAATAAAGCAACAACGAAATCTGGGGACATCCCTTTAGGCAACACAAACGAATACTAACTGTAGAGTTGCACAGACATGTGACCGGCCAATGAGTAGTCTTCCGTCAAGGCTCACGAGGAATGATGGTTGGTCTTAATATTTGGAAAGTGTCATATAGCTTACGAGGGGAGGGGATTCCAATTCAAATGGCTGTACGTGGACGACCATCGCCCCCACACCTTTTTTTTGTTACAGACCCCTAGTTACTGTAGGTACATAAATGGTTACAAGCCCTAATGTTTTTCTTATGGATCCTATTTTTCAGCAGGAGGCACCTGGAGGCACATCCCCCATGATCCCCCACCTCTCAATATTAACTCAACTCCCCTAACCTTAATTTGACCTAGCTTTGTGCTTCAATCATTCCCGAGGTTTCAAATGTGAAAATGGGTGATTTTATGCCATTTTCAAATATTAATTGTTAATTTTATGATACCAATATGAATTTTATGATATTTTCATGTTCTCCTCCGTGTCAATGTAAAAACTAAAATTCAAATATAAAATGAAATAAAGAGTGATGTCAAATTTTTATATTTTATTTTCTACTTAATGTGCATACTCCACAGGCCCGTCCAGTTATTCCAATCCCAAAGGTAACCACCCTCTACACTACATACAGGCAATCATCCATTTTGGGAAAAGGGCCCTATACGCTTTGAAGAAAATTAGGATCAGAGTATCCCAAATACTCACTTGGAAGTCATGATATTGGACCATTTTTACAAAGTCCCTCGGGTATTTAATTATGGAACTCAAATCTTTCTTTATTACAAAAATTGAGGGCATACAAATTAAGACATATGAGCTCGGCAAATGAATTTGGTCAATATTTTATTTAGTAATGTGCACCCATAATATACCTAGCAAGTTGACTAAAACTTGCCGCATTTACGTAATTGTTCTTGTCTGTATTATTCCATATTCCGTCATGTGTCAAAACGGTAATTATATGTTCACTTGTCAGTATTTCCAGAGTTTGTGTAAGGAGGGACAAACACACTTTTTGGACAAATTTACCGAACAATACAAAAATGAAACGACCAAATTTGTGCAGTCATTAAAAAAGGCAATTACATGCATAGCATACACAAATGAAATGGGAATGAACCTAAAATGTCTCACTTCACCAAAGTTGAACACCTCAGTCAACAACATTCAACGAGGGGGTTGGAAGGCTTGAGAAATGTTGAGGGGTGCGGTACGCGTGTAAAACTACCCCACTTAACTTGAACATGTTAAACAATTCAGAGAAGGGCCAAGCTGCAACATCAACAAATTCGTAAATTAACCATGAAATTTCCATTCAGACGTCTCCAATTCTTAGCAATGTCCATGAACAAGGCCCAGCAATGATAAACCGTTACCCTTGAAGTTGCAGGACTTCATCTTTTCAAACCTAACCTATTTTGCGTGCTCAATGGTCAGATCCAAAACTCCCTTTAATGTATATACACAGAAATGTTTACATCATTCCCACAAACCTCATATCAACCCTCCATATTTTATTTCACCTGATCATAACCTACTTCCTATGTTTACATGCTGTCAAAAAACGATCTTGATCGGGTAACTCAGTTGTTTTGTGTGAAATAAAAGATTTAAGACGTCAACATTATGCTTTTCAATTTTAACGAACATGATTATTTTAAAATGATTGTTGAATTTGTATTTAAATTTAGTTAACAGATATATCGCCCGTTACTCGCTAGTTAACCCACAATGTTTTAACCAGAACAATGATTATATCCTTTTAGAAAGGAGAACACATATTTTGACCTGGGGGGGGGGGGTGGTATCGTGTCTCCACCTGAGACCTCTGCACCAGGATGTCACTGCTCGAAATACCTAACAAAAGCATAATGGCCTGTTAAAAAAAGTGCCCTCAACTGGGACAACAGTTTCATGGGGTCACTTCATGCATATTTTGTTACATGTCCTTTTTGTCTTGGAGTGCCATGGCCGAGCGGTTTAGTCATATCAAACATGACAAAAACAACCAAGAACACTGACCTCTTGTCTTCTTGACAATGGTAGGAAAAACAACCAATTAAACAAATATTGTCATGAAATACCTGGAAGGACATGCTCTAAATTCAGAAAACATAATGTCTATACATTCGTGTTTAATCTTTATGCAGAAAGATATTAAAGATGTATGCCAGTATTTGCTGCTAAAAGAAACAATACATTCATTTACATTACTAACAAGATAATAGGAAGAGTAGCGATATTAAACACAATACCGATACTGTACAATTTAATAGTTTTTACCCTAAAAGTGACATAAACTGGTTGCTGCATGTATACCAAAGACAGGCCTCTTCAAATCTGATGTTAACTTTTACTCTTGGACATTGTATAATAAGTTTGTCAGCAATAACAATGTAATCGAAATAACCGCCCCTTTAATTTCAAGAATGTTATTAGTGATATTATTTTGAGGTTTCAAGACCCTAAATAACGTAGCATTAAATGTAAAATGTATGTCCAAAATTGAAATCCAAACTGGCGGCCAAAGCTGCCAATCAAACAACTGACACTCCTAATTGATGCCCTAAGGAATGAAAGCAAGTTGATGGGAATGTTATAAAAGACACAAACAGCCCCCTTCAAACCTGACGTAGACTTTTACAAAAACAAAAATAGAATGGCTGCCCCTTTAAAATTCGGCGGCCTTGGCCCTACTTTTTAAATGTTATTTTGAGGCTTCAAGATCCCAAATATAGCATCAAATGTAAAATAACAATGCTTAATGTGGTCCGAAAAAAATGAATAATTTGGGAAAATATGTCCAATATGGCGGTCGAAGATGCCAATACAAAATGCCACCGTAAACAGTAGTTGCATATCGAATATCTAAATAATGAAAAAGCAGATTGAACGTTGTTGGCTTGTGCATTTTTCTACTTTTCTGCTTTTTAATTTCTTCCACCTAAAAAGTAGATTGAACATTTTTGGTAACATCCATTTTTCTACTTTTCTGCTTTTCAGTTTCAAGAAAAGCAGATTTTACTTGTTCACCTACACCGGTGGTAAAAAAAAGTGGACATCTGCTTTTCTGGCTTCCTACAACTCAAAAAGAAGATCAAACGTTTTGGACAAATCAATTTTTCTACTTTTATACTAGCCGAAAAGCAGATTAGACGCTTAGTCATGCACACGGTGGCCTAAAAGTAGACATCTGCTTTTCTGGTTTCCCACAACCCGAAAAGTAGAACGAACATTTTGGACAGATCCTAAAAGTGGACAAATCTGCTTTGCGCATACAGATTGAATGATTTGATAAATATACTCCACAAAATATTGGACCAATCTTTTTTGTAGTTATAAACTGACACAAAAATTCTCACATGAATTGTACCACTGGCACTAGGCGGGAAACGGTGAAAGTATCAAATTCACCGAAAGAACTGAAATTTTGTAAAAGTGCAAGAAAAGGCCTAGTAGTGTACATTCCTCCCCGCACTTCTTTGAACAGAACGCGCCTACCTGGCGACTACGGCGGACATGTATTGTGACGGTAGGATTAGTCCATTATTAAGGGAGTAGATTTATCAAATTATTCAATCTGCTTTTCTTCAAACACAAAGCAGACTTGTCCACTTTTAGGACACTGTTGAGAAAACGTTCGACCCGCTTTTTGGGAAGCAGGAAAGCAGGAAAATGGATTTGTCCAAAACGTTCGTTCTACTTTTCGGGTTGTGGGAAACCAGAAAAGCACATGTCCACTTTTAGGCCACTGTGTGACTAAACGTCTAATCTACTTTTCGGGAAGCAGAAAAGCAGAAAAATGGATTTGTCGAAAGCGTTCAATCTGCTTTTCTGGTTGTAGGAAACTAGAAAAGCAGATGTCCACTTTTTGACCGCCAGTGTATTAGGTGAAAAAGTAAAAACCTGCTTTTCGTGAAACTGAAAAGCAGAAGAGTAGAAAAATTGATGTTACCAAAATGTTCAATCTACTTTTTAGGTGGAAGAAAAGCAGAAAAGTAGAAAAATGCACGAGCCAACAACGTTCAATCTGTTTTTGTTTATTATTTAGAACGCTGAAAAGCAGATGTACACTTTTCGACCTCCATAATGTCGCTGTGTTCATTACAATAGTATTTTACTGTATTTTCAGCAGTTCCAGTTAAGTTGAATATGATCATACGAAATGGTAATACGTCCCCTTAGATCTTAAAATTAAAGAAGAAAGAACATTGATACTTACAATAGCCGTAAGGATGAAAAGTCTTTGAAAAGGCTAGTTGGCAGAATGTTGATATTTCCACCCGATAACTGACTGCAGATAAAAGGTGTCACAATAGAAAGAAAAAAACATGTTATTACACATTATGTCAAATTATAATATTAAAGGGATAATATCGTCATGACCAGGGCCATGGGCGGCAAACCGAGGGGGATGGTGGAGGAGACTTCTCCCCCAATATTTATGATGAAGTATATAACGTCTCAAAAGGATCAATTTCATCTTGCTATTAACAAGCACATATTATAATCTGGCAGTCTGGATTACAATTTATGTCGTTAAGTGAGTCAGTCGTTATAATCTGGGTGGCACATGCATAATCGCATAATCGCAATTGTTAAACATTTTCGTCGTTAATATTTAATTTAAAGAAGAACATTAAATAGTTATAGCCTAATTAGAACGTTGCTATGACTGTTACAAGATGTATTCAGAAACAATTTGATTATTCATGAAACGATCGAATACCGTGTGATTTAAGCGTGCCATTGCTGCATGCTACGCGATATACATGTGCCACTCACTTAAAACGACACCAATTGTAATCCAGACTACCAGATTATAATCTGTGTTTGTTAATAGCAAGATGAAATTGATCCTTTTGAGACGTTATCTACTGACACAAATTTGGAGTATCGGGTGCCAGAGCTGCAAACCCGGGGGACGGTGGAGGAGACTTCTCCCCCAATATTTATGGTGAAGGGGGCGCTAATAGCAATCTCCCCCAATATTTTGCCTTGTTCATATTATTTTTGTAAAGTGTGCTATTACGCAAGATGTAAAATGTAAGATTAAAATGCATCAGAGTGCGTTTGAGAACACCCATCAGTAATGTAAAATTGTACCCAAATTAATATTTACATACAGCAATGGGTTTATTACATTTGTTTAGCTTAATCATTATTTGACAGCGATTCCCCACGAAGGTGACATTTCCCCACCCTAATTGTAACTACTATTTCCCCTTCTGTTATGAGAAAGGATGATATTTTATTAACCCACGATATGCGACCTTAATAAGCATGGGCGGCAATCGGGGAAGGGGGTGGAGGTACTGCATGTACTCCATTGTGACGGGGACGGTAATGACAATTAACCCACAGCAATTATCGTCCTCCTAACAACGAGTTATTCCGAGCTCACATATTATATAATTACATAATTATTACATTATTATCATTCATTTTGTTTACAGACCCCCTATACTTACAGATTTCCCATCCTGGTCATGATGATGTCATCAATGGTAGACTTGTTCCAACCATCCATACATTCGACGCTGGTATAATCACTAATCCAATCCGAACAAATGCAGACATCAGGACACTGATCTGTATATTATGGATCGAAAAGAATAAGAATGAAGAACCTCATAACATCTGTTGACTATCTGCATTCAAACTTAATAGCCAGTACACACTTTTGGTAAAATACATGATTTAGGACTGTTATGTAAGCGACATCTCTTTAAGTTTCTAGAACTTTCTTTCAGTAATGAAACTTACGTGTAGAAGTTTGTTGAACTTTATTTCAATAATGAAAGGTATGTGGATAAGTTTCTGGAATTTCTTTCAGTGATGTATACAAATAGATTTTCTGAGAAAGCTTAATTGTACTCGTAAGTTTAGAATTTGCTAGAAGGATGATTTTGGTATAAAAGTAGGACATATTCACCAAGCAGTAGTGTACGTGTAAAGGCCGGTTCACAGTAAATATTCGCGGCGAAGGTTCGCAAAAGTTTAACACATTTCGAATCATTCGCTGCGAATTTGATGACATAAAATTCGATTCGCATTTGCTTTCGTGTCAAGTATGAACCGGGCTTAAGACTAGTCATGGTGCAAGACGTTATTATGCGGATCCTAGTTACACGATCCGCGCACCATTCGTAAATCACCCACCGTAGCTGGCGCTACACAATTTTGACGATCGATCCCGAGCTGAATAGAGATCAATGGGCTTAGTCAGGTTCGTGGACATGTATGAATGGCGCCCGCAGCGGCGGTTGGTTTTTCGAATCACAGTGGACGGCGCGCGTACGTATAAAATCACGAGAAACGTCTTACATTTAAGACTAGTGTAAGACTTGTGGAGGAGTGTGTATTATTATTCACGAAATCCACACCAGTGTTAATTAAGAGAATTGATCGACGTCAGCCAGTTGGATATTTTCCTTTTGACTGTGGGTTTTATGGTGAGTCAGGAGTTTTAAGTTCAAGTTCAGCTGTGAATAATACAGTTAGAAGTCCACGAAGAGACTTTTATTCTTGAAATTTGTGAACTGGACAGTTTTAGTAACTCCTGTGTATGTTTGGAAATCACCGTATAATCGTCGATTGAAGTCACCAAGCTAGTCGAGAATCGAGCAGAAAAGAAAGGACTGACGTTGGTAGGAGTAAGCCACTTTAATGTGTAAGTTACTTTAATTGTCATCATCATAGTGTGACTTCCTCTTGTTGAGAGGGTTGCCCAACATGATTTAGCACTATTTCTCTCCACCGATCTCTATCTTCTGCTGCCCTTTTTGGCATCCACCAGTGACAGTTGACTCCACTCCTTGATGTCACCCACCCACAACCGCCTCAGACGCCCCCTGAGTCTGATCTTTCCCTCAACATACCCGTCTAGCACATCCTTTTCAAGTCCTAACAATGTGTCCAAAGAATCTCAATTCGCACTGTGCGACCACTTCTAGTAGGTTTCTAGTGGTGCCCATGCGCCTGAGGACATCATTATTGGAGGTGTGGTTTACCCAGGAAATCCTTAGGATTCTCCTGTAGCACCTCATCTCAAACGCATTGATCAGGTCTCCTTCAGATTTTCTCAACATCCAAGTTTCACAGGGATAAGTTAAAACAGGCCAGATAACCGCCAATAAGAAGCGTTTCTTGAGAGCCAGCGGAAGGTTTTGGTCTTTCCAAATATGGTTAATTAAGTCCCCAAATCTCACTTGGTTATTCTGGATCTGATGGTGTTTATAATGTCCGTATTTGCTGGAATCAACGATCCTAGATAAACGAATTCATCCATATTCTCCAAATTGTTGCCATTTAGTGTTAGTTGGCAACTATCTTCCCCAGATCTTGAAAATACCATCGTTTTGGTCTTACTTGTGTTGATTTTCAGACCAAATTCCTCTCCTTCGTCGTTTATTGGTTTAACAGCCTTTACAGATCTTCGTCGCTTTCAGCCATCAAATCCACATCGTCCGCATATCTAAGGCTGTTGATCTTACAGACTGACAGTTTGATCCCAATATCCAAGTAAAGGCATTTGATTAGTTCTACCATGTGCTCAGAAAACCCAAGACTTCTCATCACCTCCCACAGCTTATTATGTTCCACTGTGTCAAAGGCTTTTATGTAGTCTATGAAACAAAAATACATATTCTTCCCCTCTCTACTAAATACTTTTCACCAACTTGCCATAAATTGAAACTTGATCTCTAGTTTCTACCCCAGGGTCTAAATCCACATTTTGTTTCACTAATCTCCAATATTTTCCTCTCAATTCTTTTAGAGATAATCCGGATATAATTTGTGGATGAGTGTGAAATCATACTCAACGTTCTATAGTTGAAACATTCCCCTGTATCCCCTTTCTTATTGATCGCAACTATCACTAAACTTACCCAGTCATTCGGCCATTTCCTATATTCCAGATCAGTCTACAAATTTCAAGCAGTTTTTCCGCCCCATTTCTCCCTGTATGTTAACAATTATCCTTGTATGTTATCTATTCCAGGTGATTTACCATTCTTTAAGCACTTGATCGCTTCCTCTGACATAAGGATGTCCGGTTCTAGTTCGAGAGCGTCATTTTCCAATCTTGAACTTAAAGGGTACAGTTCAACCACATACTCTTCCCATCTTTTACAGATTTCGTCAGGTTTATATAGGATCCGTCCTTCTTTGGTTTTAATGTGACAGGGTTTACCGGTTTTATGTTTTGTCAGCTTTTTAATTGCGGTCAATAATTTGTTTGAGTTTTTCCTACGCATGTCTTCTATTTCTTGTCTTCTTGTCTTCTCTTTTGTCTTCTCTGCATGCTCTTTGTACATCTGTTTTTAGTATTCTTCTTGATTGTTGTTTTTCTTCTCATTGTGTGTGTAATTTAGATTAATTTTAATTTAGATTATTTGCGATCATTGTATAACCAGGCTATACAATACTGCAGTAAGGCGGTTGTCATGGTATTAACGGTCGTTGAAAAGACGTTGGGGAAATAAGGATAATTATCGTACCCAAAGGGGGCGAAAATGTTTCAGACAGTAATATTGACACCCTCCTTCCCACGATCATTTGACGATAAACGAAGTGGGGCCAGCCATTAATGAGCAGTTGGCTCACACTGTGAACGCCTTAATCAGAGGCAAAATTCAACCTCAAAAGCTAAATGAAAAGTTGAAGCTTTACAATAAGCCTGACACGAGTTAATTCAGAAATCTGGTCAATTCTGAAACCGGCAACAAAGTCACATGATGCAAAGCTACAAAAGATTCAAAGTCCGTAACAATAAATCAGAGGCCAGCATTGACTCGGCCAAACTAATCCACAATCTCATTGATGCAATTCCATTTCTTGGGCTTGGCAATTTCGCTACTTTTTAATTTGTTCCTCACAATTAAGTTCCTCACAAAAAGCATGGTATCGCCTCCTATGTCAAACAAGGCATCAAAACATCCACCATTCGGCAATCTCTTGAGACCTCAGCTATCCAATGCACCACCTTTGAAGCTATGGGACCCACTTTTGCAATGTATACAAGCCACCTCCGGATCCAGTAGAGGTTGAAATTAAGCTCCTTCCAACGATACCCCGCAACTCCTTTGTATGCGGAGACTTTAACAGCCGAAACACCGCCTGGGGATACCAAGCATCAACAAAAATGGAAAAGTCATCTTTGAATGGCTTGAATCACAAGAGCTAGTGGTACTATATGACAGCAATGACCACCCTACCTTCTACTCCAACAGTAACAGATCATGGACCTGTTCTGACCTGTCACTGGTTTCATCCAACATCAGGCACACCTGCTCAAGTTCTCACCAAGTTTCCAAGGTCTGGACATTGTCCGATCATTGTCTCCAGTGACATCAAACTTCAACTTTCCAGCCTTTTCAAGAAAAGATGGAATTTCAGAAAGGCAGACTGGCCTAAGTTCAAAGAACTTACAACCAAGTTAACATCGCACCTGCCAGACCCTGCCTCCAGCAATGTGAACGAATCCTACTCTGCGTTTTGCTCCATGTTACACCAGGCAGCAAAACACTCCATCCCCAGGGGCAGGAGAAACCCGTATGTTCCATGCTGGGATAAAGAATGCGACCTTCTGTACGAGACCTACATTGTGTCTAAGACCATTGATCAGAGAGAAACCAAAGGTAACGACCTATTGGAACTACTAGGCAAGAAGAGAGGACGATCAGAGCATACTGATCGAAACGTCGAGTTGTACCACCAGTTCTTTTCAGAACTAATTACTACTTAATTGAGATTCCACATGGTGTCACCGCAATTAGTCTTACTTATCATCCTCACCATGCAAAGCTACAAGTTTTACCTAAGAAGAGACTTACCAGATGGGAAGAAGAAGTTTCCAAGATCAACTTCACTCACTCAAGTCGTAAGGCCTGGTCCACCATCAACAAACTCACTGGCCGAAGTAATACCCCTAAATAGTGTCCTGTTGCAGAAAACTCCATTGCTTCAGTTCTAGTCAACAACGGAAAGTGGGAAGATCGATCTGCCGAGACCAAAGCCTACACCCGCTCAGTGAACGCTGAGATAAAGAAGCTTTTCCAGTCCACTCCAGAATCAAGTTCCATGTCTGTAGCCTTCACCTTGGAAGAGGTTGAAATAGCCTTGAAGTCACTGAAGAATGGCAAGGCACCGGGCAATGATAATGTCCATACTGAGTTCCTTAAGACCTTGAGTCCAGAAGCTACATCCTGGTTGCAAGCTCTCCTCTCCACCTGCATGACAACCTCCACTATACCATCTAGATGGAAGACCGCGAAAGTGATTGCCATACTGAAGGCGAAGAAACCTGCGGACGAACCCAAGAGCTACCGTCCAATCAGTCTGTTATCTCACATCTACAAACTAATTGAAAGACTGATACTTGCCAGAATCACCGACACAGTCGAAGACAAGCTACCTCCTACCCAGGCAGGTTTCAGAAAGGGCAAATCAACCACCGACCAAATCACCAGACTTGTTAATGACATTGAAACGGCCTTCCCGAAGATCATCCCAGATGTCAAGATTGTCAAGTTCATCATGCTGTTTGTCCAAGATCGGTCATTTGGACTCGAAACGTCGAACGGTGAGCGCAGCAGGAAGAGGAGACGCCGCAACGGCGTACCGCAAGGGAGAATGCACGCAGTACTCGTATGCAGATGACTCTGCACTAGGTACAGTTGATCACTCCTTTGAGGTCATTGAGTCATCCCTGGAGAAGGATATGAGTATGTTAGCCAACTACTTCCACAGATGGCACCTCAAGATGAGCATGACGAAGACTATCCTCTGTTTTTCATTTGGCGAATCGATGTCCTAACCGAGAGCTGAATATCTCACTCAACGGCACCAGGCTGAACTACGACCCCACCCTTAAGTACCTTGGTGTCACGCTTGACCGTAGCCTTACTTTCCACGAACATGCGAAAGCCACAGCTGTCAAGACCCAAGCCAGAGTGTCTCTCCTCAAGAAGCTTGCTGGTACAGGATGGGGTGCTGATTCTACCACTCTGCGCACCTCGACCCTAGCACTCGCCTTCTCCACTGCTGAGTATGCCGCTCCTGCATGGAGCCACATCACTCACGTACACAATGTTGATGCTGTCCTGAACGATGCTATGAGACTTGTCAGTGGAGCACTCATCGCAACACCAGTCAGCAACCTGCCGGTATTGTATGGTATACCTCCAGCCCAGCTGAGAAGAGATATGAAGACCATCAAGCTAGCCCAAAAGCACGATCAGGACGATTGTCTTGTCCCTGCTCCCACCTCCTTCAAATACCAGCATCTTCCTAGAAGACATTTCGCAACGCAAGCCGCTGAGCTGCCGCTAGAGAAATCCCCCTCTAGCCTTCCTACCTGGATAGCAGAATGCTGGTCAGAACAGTGGTAGTCATCTACCACCAATTTGAAGAAGTTCATCACAGAGCCCTCTTCAAAACCAAGTGGCTGTGACCTTCCAAGAAAGTCCTGGGTCAACCTGAATAGAATCAGAAGCGGAGTTGGACGTACGCAACAATTCCTGCACAAGATTGAAGCAGAATCATCGCCCAACTGTGTTTGTGGAGAGATCCAGTCTATGGAGCACATCATTGATGCCTGCCCCATCTACAAATCTCCACACGGCGTTCCTGGACTCCTGGAGTTGGATGAAGACACCATCAGCTGGCTGAACTCGGACCTTCCTGTTTAGCCGAGATGTGCAGATGGTTTTCATACGAACGAACGAACGAATTCCCATGTACAAACTATTGTTTGGGGACAATTTGGCACAGTCGTGCAAAAGTATTCAGAATTTAAAAAAAATTGATCTAAAGTTCATGTGCAGCAACTTGATAGTGTAAACAAAAGAAGCTTTGTCACGCCCTTCGGGGATTGGTGTTACAGGCCCTCCTTTGGGAGAGGAGGTTATAACCGCCGAATGAGGGCGCCTTATTACCGAGGAGGTCGAGGGTCATGAACTCAGCCATTCAACCCGTACCCGATGACTAACCAGAGCCAGTTACGGCCAGCCAGCTCTTTGGGCCCAAACAAGCAGTCGACAGCATGATTAGCCGCAGAGAACACTAACCTCGTGAGTAAGTACACCATTCAGTTCCGTTCTGTATATTGTCTGCGGAATTTTTATCAGTTATCAGTTCTGTTCTTTTATCTCATGTATTTTTAAGATGTGGTTTTTTTAATCTGATGCTATGAAATTCTGCTACTCATTGTATCTTAAATTTGTGCCCTTAGAGCGTGGTCTGTTGTAAAGCGCATTGAGGCCTTTGCTATATGCGCTATATAAATTTAAGTTTTATTTATTTTATTTTATTTATTCAAAAATGTACCCATTTTGCGGGAAGATTGAAGCAATTTGTCTCTGCCTGGGCCAATATCACATCTTACAAGTCGGGCCTAGACTAGACAAGTGGGGCCTAGACTATTGAATTCAATACAGTTTTCAGATTCTGAAGCTGAGATGATAGATAAAGAAATAAATTCAGTGTGTACAAAAGGTGCCATTGTCGAAGCACAGCCCTGTCAAGAGCAGTTTCTTTCCAATATTATTGTGACAACGAAAAAGAATGGCTCTATGCGGCTTATCATCAATTTTGAAAGATTTGAATAAATTTGTCACATATCACCATTTTAAAATGTAGAAGCTAGGGCTGTGCCGGGTATCCGACCGAAACTGTCATTACCCGGTTCCATTTTTTGGTTCCAATTACCCGTAAATGACTTTTGAAAAAATGTAATGTTTACACTTTATAGACAATTATCTTTAAATTAAAGAGATTACACTCCAATAAAGCCTTTGTAGTATTTTACGGACATTTTCCATACACATTTCTCCAACTGTTTGTGATAAATTGTATTGAATTGTTCAGGCTGCAAAGGGAATGGCAGCGGCTGCTTCAAACAACTTATCAAACCAGCAGAACAGGAGGGAATGTTTGTCTAATTGTTTTACTTTAATAAAAACGACACAGTAAAGAAAACATCGATTTAATTATGGTATCTTCTGTATTATAAAGGTCAATTTTGTTACCATTTACAGTACATGTTTTTGTGCACCACTGGAGGCATGTTTTCAACAAAAATGAAAACGAGTATCTGTGTATCCGAAGTTTCCTGATTTCGGGTATCCGGTTCCAAAAATATCCAAAAACGCACACCCCTAGGAGACGCTAGAGGACGCACTTACGCTCATTCGCCCTAATTGCTTTTTAGCATCGGTAGATCTTAAAGATGCATATTTTACCATTCCAATGGCCCTTGAACAGCAGAAATTTCTTAGATTTATATGGCGAGACAAACTGTGGCAATTCACTTGATTTGTTTTTGTTTGTTTGTTTGTTTTTTACCCGTCAAGCGCACCACGCATATTAACTAAGGTCATGAAACCAGCGATTGCAACTTTACGCAATACTGGCCACATATCTGCGAGCTATATTGATGATTCCCTTCTCATTGGGGACACAGTGAATGAATGTACAAAGAATATTCAAGCTAGATGTGCACTTCTGACCGAATTCGGTTTTGTCATCAATCAGACCAAATCACATCCTAACCCTACTAAAATTTTAACACAGTTTGGGGTTCTGTGATAAAGACAGTAGAAATGACGGTGCGCTTGCCGACCAAAACATATTTGGTTGTTAATGCATGTCACCATCTAGCCAATCAGACGAATCCAAGCATTTTATTGACAGACTAGTTTCATGTTTCTCTGCAGTGCCACTGATCCTGCTGTTTTACAGACATTTAGAAAGGGCGAAAGATGGAGCGCTCAAGAAACATGGGGGGAGATTTTCACGCCAAAATGTATTTGCCATCAAGAGGCTGTTTTAACTTATGCATATCGCCCAATAATGCCTCGGGTTGATAACATTCATGTGTAATAATGCTTCCCTCAGTTGTTGGGGAGCAGGTTGCCCAGTTGAAGCAATTTTCCACATAAATTATCTGGAATTATTGGCAGTCTATTATGCACTTAGATGTGTTGCTCAGTGTTGGAGCAAAGGCTTTGATCCTCAAGGCCAAGGCCAAGGCTTCGACCCTCAAGGCCAAGGCTTTGACCCTCAAGCCTTAAGGCTAAGGCCAAGGCTTAACCCTCAAGGCCAAGGCCAAGGCCCTCTAGTATAAAATTACTACTAATATAAAACATGTCACATCATAACGAATCGCTCAAAGTAAGAATAAAAACTTCACGTACAAATATATGACTGAGTAGAAGTTCAGGTCTTCGTGGATACCATTTAAATATAACAAAAGAATGGTTTGCTTCCATACTGATGCACATTAATCTAAACCGAGTATAACAAAAGGCGATCTAAGAACGGCTGTTTTAACTGATGTTACCTCGTTATTATGTAACATGGAAGTAATTTTATTTTCTGGGCCATCATGGTTAGAAATATTAGCATTACCTAAAACAGACCAGACTATATTCACCCAGAATTTGTCAACAATCTTGGACCAAAATCCATTGAATGGCTTCGAGATTACTTCAGCACCTGTATCAAAGTTCAGAAAATCCCCAAAATATGGAGACATGCTAAAGTAATGGGAATTCTCAAACCGGACAAGGCCGCCGAAGACCCGGGCAGCTACCGTCCAATAAGCCTACTGTGCATAATCTACAAAGTGATGGAGAGACTAATATACAATCGTATTCAACCCATTGTGGATCCTCAACTCCCACCTGAGCAGGCCGTCTTCCATACAGGACGCTGTACAACAGACCAAGTAACACTCCTCACAGAAGACATAGAGGACAACTTCCAAAAAGGTCTCAAGAACGGTGCTGTACTCGTCGATCTATCAGCAGCATATGACACGGTATGGCATAAAGGTCTTGCCCTAAAACTACACAAAATCATACCTGATAAAACCTTAGTAAACTTTCTCATGACAATGATCACCTGCAGAAGCTTTACAATGACGGTTGGCGAAGAAACCAGTGAAAAATGCTTCCTGAAAAACGGGATCCCGCAGGGCTTAGTGCTCGCACCGATTTAATTCAACATTTACACTGCTGACCTACCAACCACTGTCTCAAAGAAATACATCTACGCAGATGACAAAGTACTCCTAACCTCTGCCAAAAACTTTAACAAGCTTGAAACAACACTTGGCACCGATATGGAATCCTTAAGCCGTTACTTCAAAAACTGGAAACTCCGACTTAACATCACCAAAACTGTTTAGCAACTAGACTGGCTAACTACAAAATCAAAGTCGTTTGCAATGGCACAACCATCCCGTATGATGATTTCCCCAAGTATCTTGGTGTTACTTTGGACAGATCTCTAACATACGAAAGCCATCTCACACAGCTCGCACAGAAAGCCAACGCTCGCAACTGTCTCATTAGACAACTAGCAGGCCTTTCCTGGGGCGCAGACTACAACGTTCTTCGAATCTCAGCAATAGCTTTAGTATACTCTGTTGCAGAGTGCTGTGCACCGGTATGGGCAAGGAGCACCCACACCAGCAAGATTGACGTAGCCCTTAACAACACCAAGCGCACCATCTCAGGATGTATCAGATCAACTCCCACTCAATACCTTCCAGTAGTCAGTGGAATTGCTCCTATTATGAAGTGAGACGACAGCAGCAATACCTTGCTCTTGCGCGACGTGCCGCTGGGTGTGACTCCCATCTGCTTCATCAACTGTTGACAAACACCAATCAAAAACCCCCACCACAACTGCGACTGCCATCAAGAAATCCTTTCCATCAACAAGCCCACAAACTGCTAGAAATTAGCACCGGATCGCACCCAAAGACTTGGGCACTAAACACGTGGCGGAATATGTGGCAAGAATCAGAATCCAGGACGTGGATATTTAACTACATTTCGCCACTGCTGGGTCAAACTGAACAGACTAAGAACTGGCCATGGCCGATTTGGACATAACATGCTCCGCATGGGACTAAGTGACAACGCTAAATGTACCTGTGGTCATGATGACCAGACTGTACATCACATCGTTCATGACTGTATTATTTACAGATGTGATGGAAATTTAACTGAACTCGACCAGTCTGCATTAAACTGGATCCATAACCTAACCTTGTCGTGTTAACTTTGTATGAACCATATGATAAATAAATAAATAAAGCAGTCCACAGCACAAATCAGATGATGTTCTATCTACCCATAACTGTATGCAAGTTAAGTATAATTATATCTCCCTGGCCCCACAAGTACATGTATACAGAAAATTATTATAGCTTTGTTTTGGGGGAAGTAGCAAAATGTACTATCATGGTAACAAAATGTGATGCTGTAAAAGTGAAAGTGTGTAAACACACAAATCTAGGGTGTTTTCCCTCCTCCATGGTAAAACATGATTAAATTAGATACTGCAGACTTTGCAGACAGCTGACTCCAAGTTGTATGTTTGTAGAAAAGCAAAATTTCAAACACATTTACCTGAAAAATTCAAAAATCGATGGGCCTTGAAGAGCAAGGCCCTAAAGTTGCAAGGCTTTGACCCTCAAGGCCAAGGCTTTTGCCCTCAAGCCTTAAGGCTAAGGCCAAGGCCCTAAAATCAAGCCTTAAGGCAGCCTTAAGGCCAAGGCTCAGCATCAAGTCACTACATCACTGGTGTTGCTACTCACATACAAAACAAAACTGTTTCACTACATGTACTGCATACCACTGTGGCATACATTAATCATAATATCGGGGTTGCCAATCCCCCGCACTAGTCAATACTTTGATTATAAAGCAGTTATGGCTTTGGTGTTTACAACATGGTTCGAGGATAATGGCATGCCACAGTCCTGGCATAGAGACTGCTCATTCAGATTCTTTATCAAGATCAACAGATGACCACTTAGAATGGAAGTTGAATAGTCAGGTCTTCCAGAAAATTTTATCAACACTGACTATTTCATCAATTGTTTATTTGTTCTAGAACTAATTATTAGTTCAAGCCATATGTATCATGGTTCTCTGACCCCGAGACAGTAACATGTGATGCATTTTCATTCTATTGGGAAGATGAAATAATTGATGCTTTTTCTCCATTTGCTCTCATTGACAGAGTACTGCAGAAATTAGAGACGACAAGGCTATCGGTATTCTGGTCTTCCCGCTCTGGCAGACGCAACACTGGTTTATAAGGTTACTACGACTACTAATAACATATCCAGTAATAATCCCAAAAGAGCCAAGACTGCTCCATCTACCACACGCGTCAGAGCGTCCAAACCCATTGAAAAATAATACAAATCAGCCATATCCAAATGGCTTGACTTCTATGCTCAACAGACATTGGATTCAATTCATGCCCTTTAAGTTTGGTATTGGACTTTCAACAAAAGACTCTGTTATCAAGTTTGGGTCTCATCCATTTAGTTGTATACATTACATTCCCACATTTGGGATGTCAGTCGATTACCTCCTCATTTCAGTAATTTAGAGTCTCAAACATTTGACCTTTGAACTTTAGAACCCATCCTATTATTATTTTCGATGGGGCTAGTGTAATGGCTACACTATCGAGATTTAAATCCCTGAGGCACCAGCGGTATAATGTTTTAGCTTTCCACTACAGTACCGATGAGCAGATTCACGCGTTCTATATTACATATATTTCGGATAATCTTCAAACCATAATCTATTAGTCCTAGTGATGTTATTTGCCACCGCGGTCAGGGCCGGATTTAGACATGTGGAGGCCCCTGGGCAGCCTTCAGTAGTGGAGGCCCACCCTACCTTTCGTATATTCACCAACAAACTGTATTGTGTCAAACCAAACCCACCCACCAAGCTTCGTCCGAATTCGTCATTAACTTTTGAGATATTTTGTGCACAAGCAAATTGTGATTATTTGTCACCACGCTGACCTTTGATCTTTCAGATCTTCCCCAAAACTCTTAACAATTTTCATACCAACATACCCAACACATCCATCAAGTTTTGTCCGAATCCGCCAATAACTTTTGGGTTATATTGTGCAAATTTGTTTTATATTTGTCACAACGGTGACCTTTGACATTTCAGATATTCACCAAAATTTTACACGATTAGTGACATACCCATCCCATCCACTGAGTTTCGTCAGAATCTGTACATAACTTTGTGAGATATCTTGGAGAGTATCTTGGAAAGAAATCAATTTTTATTTGTCACCAAGGTGACCTTTGAAATTTCGGATCACACTCATATCGATTAGTCCTTGTGACCTTCGGTAGTGGAGGTGTAATAAGTGTTTTAGTCCATGAGCCAGCTAATTTTCCAGTACCACCTGGAGGGATTAATTCCTTTATAAGTTTTCTTGTTAGAAAAAAATGTTACGACTGTGTGACGATTGGTAACAGATGTAGTACAATAATTAAAGTTATAAACAGCAACATAAAACAACTGTTGTACACTAACGAAATCAGAATCAACGCAACCATCGCCTAAAACTTCTATTTCTCCCTAGAGAATACATTTGTGAAGCAAACTCCAAAGTTTCATAAGATTCACCTCTTCAACAGAAAATATCTGTTGGGTTTGTGTTTTGGTACATAAAGCTACAATGGGACTATACCTACAAGCTTCGCTTTAAATGGACACCTTCTGCAGATCACTCCTTTCTTAAATAATATAGTATTACGTTCAAACTTGAACTTGAATTTAGGGCCAGTTTTCTCTGTGTTTATCGCATTACATTTTCATCGATACTATGTACGTTACTGCTTTAGTTTATGATCAACTGGCTCAAAATTCATTATTCCCCCGTGCAATCTGGAAGGACCACTTTTTCCAGTACACTTTTGTTGGAACATATCATTATCTTTATCAGAAAAATACAATAGAGTTATAAAAGGGTTCGCTTTATGTTACAACTGGGGCCTTTTCAATGACGTCATTGACGGGGAAAATAATTATTTGATATTCAACACACATCATTAAAACATGAAATATAACCCAAACATTGAAAACATTGTTCAACAGAAAATATTCATCATTTTTTCTAGGACGGATCCAGGATGCTGCAGTCGGTACATTAAAAAGGACGTACGGGCGGCACACCCACCACCCAGAGGTAAATTGTGACCTGTCACCACAAAATGAGCTCAAAGTCGGAAATTTAAACAATTGAGTTATTGGTATTTCTGGATTCAGTAGAACAAGAGCTTTCCAATGATATATAACACTTGGGGTTACAGCGACCCCCCAGACTACCACAGGGGGATTTGCGGCTTAGTTTTTGTCTTTGTTTCCGTCTTTGTTTCAAGTTGTTTGTTAGAACGCGATAAAAGCTACCAACGAAATTAGCCTGAAATTGAGGTTTTTAATTGTCTGAAAATTTGGAATTCGATATAAGGAGATTTACAAATTGCAAATATAATAACAAAAAAATTAGACCTCCCCTCTGATTTTTCACTTTTCCCACTTTACTGAGAAATGGTATAGTGCGACTTTACGTTCATTTCGTTGTAACAGGTCACAATTACTACTTTGGAAATTTGTTCATCAGTTCTTTTTTCCCCTAAATTTAGGTACCTCCAAATGCATATCCCTTTTAAATTACTATGATATACATTTTTCATCATGGGTAAAATTAATACCCATACATACACATCACAAATTACGGTTCTAAATATAGGCGTTATGTTTCCAAACGCTAAACTATCATCATTTAACCCATTTATATAAACAGGTTTATGCTATGATGCTACAACAAAAAATAATTTCGAGAAAAAAATACTTCGGCGATGACTGCTCCGGTCATTACTTGCAACATGTACAACGGCTGTTTGAAATTGGCCATTTTGCTTAAATATTTTACTGCGTTTAAAAGCATGGGAACTTTCTTCTGTTTAGCTATCATTAAACAGCCAAAAGACTGTTGAGCGAGGATAAGCATTTCCATATTAAACAGGATTAAAATCCTTTAATTGTAAACTTACACTAAGCTATACCGTTCCAGCTATACATGTATATTTAATAAATAGATTTTATGCAAGTAGAAAACATATGATAGATTTAGTCCCTCCAAGTGGTACCGGCAAAGTACTGTTCAGCCCTTGGCACATGGACTATAATTTGTTAGTAAAAGTCTGGAATTGTCATGGTAGGCCTACAAGACGAAGGATTTTGATAACTCCATTCTCTTAATATATTCGACACTGCTTTCTGGTATGGTCTTTAATCACAGGTTGAAATTTGACCCCTTAAAACGATCCAGGTATTTACCCATATGATAATTTAAATCTTTCAGCTGTAAACGTAATTATTCTTTCGAACTGAATAAAATGTTAATAAATGAAGAAATTAAGTGTTTGTCTAAAAACCACCACTGTCAATTAACTCGGCCCAATGTTGTGCCAGCAATTAGCCCCTATGTAGGCCCAAAGTTGGGTTAACGTAGATTTAATTTAAACAACAGTTTTATTATTATGAACATCCATTTTTTCCATTTGTTTGTTTCCTAATTTGGCTTATGTAATAGGAATTATTTAATGCACACCTGTGTATCCATCTTGACATAACTTTGATACCTTTAAATTGCCAATCTATGGATGTTTTGATTCTTTTTGGAATGTTTTGGTATCTCTGCTAATAACAATTTGCATATTCACGAGCACATCTGTGATGTCATGACGTGATAAGGCTCAACGTCACGCATGGTTGGTTGGTATAAACAAGTTTAATGAATTTGTAATCTTTTCAATAGTCAGTTTTCTGAACCATTGTGTTTTCTTTTTAAGTGAGTGTTTGGTGCCAGTCCCATCGGCTACAAACTTTTTATTTAAATATGCAAGACTTTTGGATATTGAAATCGTCCCGTCCAAGGCGAGAGAGCAGTGGTTACGAGGTACATCGAAACTGCTCAAAAACCCTGGGAACGAGGTTTGGACGAATTTAAAGTTGTTATGCATATTTCGTGCGCATAGTATTGTATGTGTATGTTGATGAAATTCTGTGAGATTTCATTAACATTAACAACTTACGAAAAATAATAGGTTGTGTGTCCTTTAAACAATATTTCCTTACCACGAAATTAAGAAACACGTACACATATTATAACGCTTGAGCGATTTAGCGAAGTAGTTGTTTACTCATAACTTACCGGTGCCTGATTGTGCCATGATGACACAGAATCCCTGTGTCATAAGAGCTACAACGATGAGATCCATGTAGCCCATGGTTTCTCGTCCCACCTTTACCGTTGATATCAGAGATGGTTTAAGAGATGAACTACTACCTGAAATACATACAAAGTAAAAGTAAAATGAACGTAAAAACATCAACACTGGTGATACAACTTAAAGGGACAATATTAAACAGTAAATTTCTATTCAACGATTGCTGATCATTGAAATACTGCTGTCTGATGTGCAATCAATTACTAAGTCGAATTACATATTGGTTTAAGGGGAAATGTAATCTACAGGCAAATCAAAATTCTACAATAGATTTTATATTGACAAGAGTAAGAATTGTAATTGACCGTTTGCACCTTTGTTAAAAAAGGTTTGGGTGAAATTAGACAAAGCAGGTCGATCAATTATACTAGGATTCCTCATTTTACCATGTTTGGGTGCGTGGGTTACTGGTTGTGTGATTATGCACACCCTGCAAAAACTGAGGTGTTAAAATAACACTAGTGGTGTCAACTTTATTCTTCCATGGTGTTTATATTATGTGACTGAAACATATTTACTCAACAAAATAATTGTTTTACGCTCTACAAATCTCATACACATACGGTAGTAGAGTGTATTAATGTTCATTACATGTATGTTCTCTGAGATAGTAATAATTAATACATAGCACTAGGCTACAAACATACAATGTACGTTGTAGGAAGCATTGAATGACCAACAACGGACTGCTGTGCATGCGCACCAAAAATGGTGGGCTGCGCTAGCATTTCAAATTGACGCATGCGTAGTGGTTCCCCCGTTTTCGGGGGGAGATTCTACGAAGTTCACAAGACTGTGTTTGATAGCGGTTCGTGTGTGGGGTAGCCGCTGCGGTTCGTGATTGTAGCGTTCGTGTAGCGCCGTCGGATCGTGTATCATAAACATACAAACGTAGTTTTGAACCAAGACTTAATTGGCTGGGCGGCTGTGGCAATCGGGAGTTTTGTACGATGTGTAATAATACTAGGATCGAGATCACACGCTTTATATAAATTACTGAAGTTTCTACGATGTCGATCTGTGACCTAAACTGTTTTAATCTGATGATAAATCATTTCAAGTGGGAGTGTCGTGGCCGAGCGGTCTAGCTTACCGGACTCAAGTTCTGGTGTTAGCAGCAGAATGTGGGTTCGAAACCCGGCCGTGACACTTGTATCCTTGAGCAAGACATTTAACCATAATTGCTTCTCTCCACCCAGGGGTTAAATGGGTACCTGTGAGGGCAGAGTTGGTTGATTAGCCCTATATGCGCTGTAATGGCAGCAATTGAGCTGTATACTCCCCAGGGAGCTGAGATGGTTTCAGGAATGATTTATGAGCCTCATGAGCAGGGGTAATAATATAATGCGCCTTGAGCACCAGTCAGTTGGTGGATACGTGCGCTATATAAGTGCACACATTATTATTATTATTATTAAGTGAAATCCTCCGTGGACTTAATTACTTACTAGCTGGCTGAGAGTTTTCAGACGAAAATAAGCGCAAAAACCTGTTGAAATACCATGTGAATATTGAAAGTACTGACAAAAAACGATTACATTACTTTTAATCATGAATGATACCGAGTATAGGCTATAAAGATTTGGTGAAATATATCTCAGACCCGCTGCCGCTGCAACCACCAAATTAGGTGTGCTGTGCGTGTATGTGCGTGTGCGCGCGCGTAAGCCTACTTCATTAATTAATAGTGATATGAAAATAGATCCAACAAAATAGTAATAATTTGATTTAACTATATTTATATGGTTTTCACGTGTGAATATACACTTTTATTTAAATATCTTTTTTCATAAACATTTTTTGAAGCAGCTCGACAAAGCTGTACTATTTTTGCAGTGGATGTGCAAACCACACACAGTCCTTCAATAAACACGCATGCGCACGACGGCCGGCCGGTAACTAGACAGATATCAGTTTGCATGGCCAGCGCAAGGCATGATCACACAGAGATCCTGGCCCGGCTTAATAGGCTGCCTACACACAATGGAGTTTTGTTAAGAAGTGGAGATCCAAACAAGCGAAGCGAGCTCACGGACAAGGCCGTGGGGCCCGTTTATAAAATGAAATGTTATTGAGTCCAGAAAATGATCACAAATATCTTCGGAAATATTTGTGATGTCGCGAAATAAAATTACCTCCTGGTTTGCAAACAAAAATACTCACTGCTACATGTGATTATTTGATTCAAAAGTGGGTGAGGGGGAATCAGAACCTTTTCTAAAGTGAGGGAGGGCCGAAGTGCCCCCTTACCCCCCTCTCCACTTCCGCCTCTGGTGCTATTCATTCAAATCCTGTTTGACATCTAGTATCTTTGATTCCAAACATGGCCATGTGGCCATTCCAATTCTCCCTTCTGCTCCCCTTGTAGTGCCCGTTTTTGCAACTGAGTCTTAGAAGAGCCACTAGTTAACACATTAATGATGAGGATACATTATAATGCTACAGAATATAGGTATCCTTGTCACCCAAGGGTTTCATGATTGTAACAATTGCTATCCACATTGGGAGAATAGGGTTTCAATTAAGAATCTCCCAATCGGGATACAATAGTTGATATCTACCCCGTGAGCTATGTTTATGACGGTGTCAAACATAAACAAAGGAGAAAGACATCATTCTGCCTGAGGTTCTATTATTTTATGAAATAGGAACTGCAAAATGAATTTTTGTTTGCAACCTATCTTAAGATAAAGACTATTGCATATTATGGGAACAAACACTTTGCGTCAATTGACCACTTTGAGAAATTATATTAACTTTTGGACTTTGCTCATATGGATCAATTTTCACAGGTTGGAATCATTTACTTAAAGTGAAGATTGATCTTTAACCTGATAAGGTTATGAAGGGCCTAATCTAAATAAAATAGACTACGATAGTTAAGGAAGATTCAATTCTCATATTAATTTAGCTTGAGTGTTTGTAGATAATTGCTTTGGCAATTTATTCATGTTGTACACATATACTGTATGTACACGACTACACGTTTGTATCCCATGATGTTATGTACTGTGAATGCATATAAGAGTACCAGGCTGATTATAAAGGTGTCTTGGTACTAGACTACTATTCTTATTCAGTTTCTAGATCATTTTAGTTGATACCAATTTTATGTATCTTGCCCTCATTATGCAATATAAATTGTGTTCAGTTGGTTATCACATGGGAGAATGGTATGGCATTTTGTGCATTGGTACAGTTGTGCACATTTTGTCGCACTCAACCAATTGGTGTTGCAAAAGGACAACTCTAACAAACTGAATGGATGAAGACAGGAAAGACCATAGTGTTTTGCTGTATCATCTTTTATTGTAAGGTCTTCTGTTTATCAATTGACTTAATGGTTTCCCATAACTGGCTTGCTTGTAGCATTTTGGTTGTATCATATGATTTGTAACAGTTGAATGGTTACTTTTATTACTGGCATCATCAGACGAGGCCAGACAAGGCTCCATTACTGGAAATAAATTTAATTAATTAATAATTCTGTGCTGCTGGTAATGTGAACACCATTATGGCTACAATAAGGAAACTGTATCTCATGTAGATATATTGCTGTATATTGTGAAAGGCATAATGAAATTGAGAAGATTGACAAGTGGACAAATTAATACTATTCACATGTATTCAGTGCAACGGCGTGTCTCCAAAATAATATTGAATTTGCAATGTTACATGGATGGGTGTCGACAGCTACCTAGAAGTGGTGGGGACATGTAGGATCTAGGATTTGGGAAAAATAGGAGAGCACCCTGCTTTAGACATCATTTTTGGGGGAAATTTGTTGATAATTGCAGTAAACAAATAATTATTATCATTTTTTTGTAATCCAACTCGAACCAAGCGGGGAGGGGGAGGGGATACACTGTACGCCTTCAAGGTTGTAAATTATTCTGGCTGGTGATGGAAATATGAATTGGCACATTAACTTTAAATTTTCCAAACAACATACATTTTGAGTTGGGAAGGGGGAAAGCTTTGTAAAAAAAATATTACCCCCTTGTCCCCCTGTATCCACCCTTGTCAGCTACTCTGCATAAGTGATCCTCGGTGTAAGGGACGGCCTTACGGATACCGGAAATTGTTTGATTCAAGATGCTCAATAGTACGTTCTGAGCCCTTCAAGACGATTTATTTTACGTTTTGTGGGATTGCATGAAAAACTATAACATAAATCTTAGGATTCAGGGTAAGCCTACTTAATTATTTGAGGCATTATTTGTTATGGGCTATTAAAATAGTGGCGTGGATAGAATTATTGATATACTGTCCCTCTCTAACAAAAAGTGGGGAATGCATTACCCCAAAATGGCTTCAAATCAAAACCGATGTACGCCAATGAACCGATCGACGTCAAAGAAAATGAAATATCCTAAATTTCTCTCATTGACATGAAGAAGATCTGACCTTTACTTCCAGTAGAAACAGGGAGTTCAAATTCAACATATTGTAACGCAAAAATAGATAGGTCCTGTGATTTTGGCCATTTTCAAGAAATGATTGACGTAATCAATGATAATTTCACGAAACAAATCCCTGCCTACGCACCGTCACTATCAGTTCATTATGAGTATCTAGCTCAATACCCTGCCAGCAGTGCAGCCTCACTGGCCGGCTTGCCACGCGTCTGACTATACATCTTGACTGGAAAACGGGGGTTGCAGGATCATAATGGACAGCCTTTACAATTTTGTTTGCCACATACAAATCAAGCACAATATTTACTAAATTTATGGTGCGATTCTGATTTCGAACTTTCGTGTTTGTCAAGAAATATAGTACGCTCACAAAACTAGAGGAACCCTCGCTTATTTCCTGATTTACTTGTGAATTTCCTCGTCTTTTACTCCTCCACTTTTTGCGTAAAAAATCATTCAACAAATTCCTCGTTAGCATTTTATATTATGTTTAAAAATGACTGATGTGTCACTTTTTCAAATTGAAAAAAATACAAAACATACAAAATTATAAACCTTGAAAAAATTCCTTAGTTTTGCAAAATGTTCAAAACATTTTAATTTGTTTCTTCAAATAATTTGTTATTATTATTTTTTTTTTTTAATGTCGAAAAGTCCTCAAATACTGCTGGTTCTGTCAGCATGGTGTTATTAAAGTGGTGGTCTTTTGAATTGGAAATCTCCCCCACCTTTGACAACAAATCTACACCACTGACTTCCAGTTCTCGTACGTAACACACTACATATCCCCATCTTCATGTTTTTTTTCTTCATATAGGCCTACATTATAACTATGAGTCCACAAGTTCACACCGAGGCTGGAAGGAAAATGGGCTGGCATACTATTTATGTATGAGCATAAGGGCTGGATGGTGCTGGCATTATAAACGAATACTCGCATCCACGCATTCTGTTGACCCCCCACCCAGCAAGTATACTCTAAAATATTCGTGGTAATTTTGGGGTGAAGAATTTTGTTTTCCAATTTTCTCTAAATAAATGAGATCATCAAGCAAGCATCTTTGTTTGGACGTTTTTTTTATTGTCAATATGTTAGTTTTGTTTACATCCAACTGTCGTATCATCGCTAGGAGGCAATCATTTTTAAAACAAAACAAGGTGAAGAATAAACAAATCTCAGAAGTTTTACACTGTAAAAACCGATGTGCACCGTTTTGTGTTTATATTGAGTAATTCGTCAATATAAATACATTGGAATAATTAATTGACAACGCGCTGTTGCAGTGTTTGCACCCCGGTGTATAGACAATGTCCGATTTACATGGTTCTGTTGCTATCAAAACAGTTTTGACAGGTACCCAGTAGTCTACACTTCTGGTTGTATGTAGGCCCTAAACAGTTAGTCTACACTTCTGGTTGTATGTAGGCCCTAAACAGTTAGTCTACACTTCTGGTTGTATGAAGGCCCTAAACAGTTAGTCTACACTTCTGGTTGTATGTAGGCCCTAAACAGTTAGTCTACACTTCTGGTTGTACGTAGGCCCTAAACAGTTAGTCTACACCTCTGGTTGTATGTAGGCCCTAAACAGTTAGTCTACACTTCTGATTGTATGTAGGCCCTAAACAGTTAGTCTACACTTCTGGTTGTATGTAGGCCCTAAACAGTTAGTCTACACTTCTGGTTGTATGTAGGCCCTAAACAGTTAGTCTACACTTCTGGTTGTATGTAGGCCCTAAACAGGTAGTCTACACTTCTGGTTGTATGTAGGCCCTAAACAGTTAGTCTACACTTCTGGTTGTATGTAGGCCCTAAACAGTTAGTCTACACTTCTGGTTGTATGTAGGCCCTAAACAGTTAGTCTACACTTCTGGTTGTATGTAGGCCCTAAACAGGTAGTCTACACTTCTGGTTGTATGTAGGCCCTAAACAGTTAGTATACACTTCTGGTTGTATGTAGGCCCTAAACAGTTAGTCTACACTTCTGGTTGTATGTAGGCCCTAAACAGTTAGTATACACTTCTGGTTGTATGTAATAATAATAATAATAATGTATAGATTTATATAGCGCACGTATCCACCAACTAAGTGGCGCTCAAGGCGCATTATATTATTATCCCTGCTCATAAGGCTCATAAGGCTCATAAATCATTCCTGAAACCATCTCAGCTCCCTGGGGAGTATACAGCTCAATTGCTGCCATTTCTAGCGCATAGAGAGCAAACCATCTCTGCCTTCACAGGTACCCATTTAACCCCTGGGTGGAGAGAAGCAATTATGGTTAAGTGTCTTGCTCAAGGACACAGGTGTCACGGCCGGGGCTCGAACCCACACTCTGCTGCTGGCAACACCAGAACTTGAGTTCAGTGCGCTAGACCACTCGGCCACGAAAATCCACTTTTCGTGCATTATACAACACACGGGACCTACGGCTTTACGTCCCATCCGAAGGACGAAGCAATTATGGTTAAGTACCTTGCTCAAGGATACAAGTGTCACGACCGGGGCTCGAACCCACACCCTGCTGCTGGCAACACCAGAAACAGTTAGTCTACACTTCTGGTTGTATGTAGGCCCTAAACAGTTAGTCTACACTTCTGGTTGTATGTAGGCCCTAAACAGTTAGTCTACACTTCTGGTTGTATGTAGGCCCTAAACAGGTAGTCTACACTTCTGGTTGTATGTAGGCCCTAAACAGTTAGTCTACACTTCTGGTTGTATGTAGGCCCTAAACAGTTAGTCTACACTTCTGGTTGTATGTAGGCCCTAAACAGTTAGTCTACACTTCTGGTTGTATGTAGGCCCTAAACAGTTAGTCTACACTTCTGGTTGTATGTAGGCCCTAAACAGTTAGTCTACACTTCTGGTTGTATGTAGGCCCTAAACAGGTAGTCTACACTTCTGGTTGTATGTAGGCCCTAAACAGTTAGTCTACACTTCTGGTTGTATGTAGGCCCTAAACAGTTAGTCTACACTTCTGGTTGTATGTAGGCCCTAAACAGTTAGTCTACACTTCTGGTTGTATGTAGGCCCTAAACAGGTAGTCTACACTTCTGGTTGTATGTAGGCCCTAAACAGTTAGTATACACTTCTGGTTGTATGTAGGCCCTAAACAGTTAGTCTACACTTCTGGTTGTATGGAGGCCCTAAACAGTTAGTATACACTTCTGGTTGTAGGCCCTAAACAGTTAGTCTACACTTCTGGTTGTATGTAGGCCCCTAAACAGTTACTCTACACTTCTGGTTGTATGTAGGCCCTAAACAGTTAGTCTACACTTCTGGTTGTATGGCCCCAAACAGTTAGTCTACACTTCTGGTTGTATGTAGGCCCTAAACAGGTAGTCTACACTTCTGGTTGTATGTAGGCCCTAAACAGTTAGTCTACACTTCTGGTTGTATGTAGGCCCTAAACAGTTAGTCTACACTTCTGGTTGTATGTAGGCCCTAAACAGTTAGTCTACACTTCTGGTTGTATGTAGGCCCTAAACAGTTAGTCTACACTTCTGGTTGTATGTAGGCCCTAAACAGTTAGTCTACACTTCTGGTTGTATGTAGGCCCTAAACAGTTAGTCTACACTTCTGGTTGTATGTAGGCCCTAAATAGTTAGTCTACACTTCTGGTTGTATGTAGGCCCTAAACAGTTAGTCTACACTTCTGGTTGTATGTAGGCCCTAAACAGTTACTCTACACTTCTGGTTGTACGTAGGCCCTAAATAGTTAGTCTACACTTCTGGTTGTATGTAGGCCCTAAACAGTTAGTCTACACTTCTGGTTGTATGAAGGCCCTAAACAGTTAGTCTACACTTCTGGTTGTATGTAGGCCCTAAACAGTTAGTCTACACTTCTGGTTGTATGAATGCCCTAAACAGTTAGTCTACACTTATGGTTGTATGTAGGCCCCTAAACAGTTAGTCTACACTTCTGGTTGTATGTAGGCCCTAAACAGGTAGTCTACACTTCTGGTTGTATGTAGGCCCAAACAGTTAGTCTACACTTCTGGTTGTATGAAGGCCCTAAACAGTTAGTCTACACTTCTGGTTGTATGTAGGCCCTAAACAGTTAGTCTACACTTCTGGTTGTATGTAGGCCCTAAACAGTTAGTCTACACTTCTGGTTGTATGAAGGCCCTAAACAGTTAGTCTACACTTCTGGTTGTATGTAGGCCCTAAACAGTTAGTCTACACTTCTGGTTGTATGTAGGCCCTAAATGAATCCATATTAAAACAATATCATCAGACTCCTGTTTGTAAACATTTCAGCATAATTTGTGGTATCGTTCACAAGAAAATTGTGAAATGCATTGATATTGTTGTATTTGTTCTCATGTGGAAATTGATCGTCAGCAGATTATCCATTTCAGATTTGAATTTGTATACATACATTTCAGTCATTTTATTTTAATCAATATGTTATATTATAAGACGGAAGAAGATGTTATGCCATTTCGATCTTAAAACCAAGTATTAAGCTCATTAATAACAACAACTCGTTCAGTTACTTTTCGGGTAATTGCCAATGGCGTAAGCCTATTTACAGAGAAAAAGGTAACGAACAAAACATTATTTCCACAATACTATGACCATTATACAAAATAATTGTAATTGCATTGTAAATAATAATTGCTCACTTACCTTGAAACTGTTGATATTCAGGCTCCAAAATCACCAAGAGGTAAGATGTAAGATGTTGAACCTATTACCGGTTTAGTTAGTATTCCAAATGTAAATCAGATCTAGTTAGTTGTCCGTGAGAAACTCAATAATGGTTATGATGGATTTAACAATCAACGTTGATACATGGAGCCTGTGCCAAACCAACGCATTGCTGTAATAGGCTGACGTCACAGTAATTAGTGGAACTGTACTGTTCCCTGTTTTTTCCACATACGGAGTTCGTGACGTGGAAGGTGCCAGGCGCATCCTCAGAAGCTGAGTCTAGAGGGATGGGATTGCTGCCAGTGTTGTAATCGATACCACAAAGTCCGAGACCGAGATCTGGTTGTCCGAGGGGGTGGGAGACATTTGTGTCCGAGACCAAAACCTCTAGACCCTGTGTGAAAAATTACATAACAAAAAAAAGTACAGCAAGATGAATCAAAATTGCATGTTAAACAAACAAAATATGAATCATTATAAGTGATATCCAATGTTTCTGTTTGGTTTCAGGTATTAATACACAATCAAATACACAATGAGCACATTAGGAAACTGTAAATCTACTGTACATGAGAACATGTATATTCAATATTTGAACTCGGCTGAATTCATATCGATACCTACACGTACTATATGCGAGTTGTATAGACGATGCGTCTCATTATAATACTCTTATTTCTCCCTATCTAACTTACTGTAACATTATCTGGGCACGTGCAAACACCACCAAACTTAACTCCCTTTTTGTCATTCAAAAACGGGCCATCGGAATTTGCACTTTCTCTCCACCTCGTGCTCACACTGCACCTCTTTTTGCTCATCAGCTAAATATACTCACACTTAAGGATATCAATAATCTTCTTACAGGAATGTTCATGTATAAATGTATGAATGGTCTACTTCCTTGCACATTTTCGTATTATTTTACTTCAGTCCATGATACTCATAAACCCCATACTATAGATCACATAATAACCTTTTTCTACCATTCACCCGCACATCATACTCTATTCACACCCTTAGACACTATGGGCCACGCCTGTGGAATTCTATTGACCTGTCGATCAAGAGCAAACCGTCAGTCGGCCAATTCAAAACTTCCCACAGGAATTACCTTGTTTCCCAGAACATGGATATGACCTAGCTTTCCTCTCTCATTCCTTGATTATTTTAAGCCTCATTAGTTTTTGAATTGTATTATTTTTCTTCCCAACATTCCCCCTTTTGTCTGTAATTGTCCTCCCCTGGTCTCGTCCCCTTTGTTGTCTGTTTTATGTTAAGGCACACCCCTACAAGCTCTTACTTACTCTGATTGTGCCTCCATTCTCATACATTATTGTACGCTAAAAATGATTTGTTTCTCTTATTCATGTATATTCTTTGCCTTATCTTCTAATGTTTGTCTATATGTATATATCTATGTATATGTATATATCTATGTGTATGTATATATCTATGTATATGTATATATCTATGTGTATGTATATATCTATGTATATGTATATATGCATGTAATGTATATATGTTTATATTACTTTAATTAACTATTATTTGTTTAAAGTTGACATTGACAAACTTCCGCTTATTTATGTCTACATCTTGTTTACATCTCAGTTTTTCTATTATACCGTACTCTGTATTGTACATGTTATAAATGTGTCCATTTATAATGTATCTAGAGAATGGAAATAAATGTAATATTGAATTGAATTGATGTCATCTATGACATCACATCTTTACAAAAGAGCCCCAAAGGTCAAACTGCGCTGGACACAAAATGTACACATAGTCTTGGTTCAAGACTGTATTTGTACGTTTTTGATACACGACCGTCACCGCACGATGTCGTTACACGAACCGCTACAATTGAATCACGAACCGCTACCACACACGAACCGCTATCAAACACAGTCTTGGGAATATTCATTTCAAAGTATAGCGAAAAATAGTTGTCTTAGGAATTCGGGCAACGCGTACAGTGCGGACAGAGAGATTACGTAATAGGGAGTGGCAGAGAGGGGTTTAAATATACAGAAAGGTAGTCGTGAGGTCAGTTCTAGCAAGCACCTCAATTTGTTTCGCAAGACGTTATACGCTACACAATGGATCCGCTACATGCAAGCTTCATTGACGAACGAGTGAAACAAGCAGTAGTCAATTCACAGGCCGCTTTAATGGACAACCTTAACGGCCTCATTTCGAAAGCCTCATTTCGAACGACAATTATGTGTTTAAGCGCAAGAGTTGCGAAGATCAATTTAAATTCAACGTGAAGGTAACGACAAAGGTGAGGGATGCAGAGGCTAACATCGAAAACGGCAAAAATATCCCACAAGCAGCCAGAGACATAGCAGAAGGTATATCACTGATTAACCACAGGCAAAAATTAATCAGGATGGCAGATGCCTCCGAAATGGGATGGAGAGTGGTCAAGGAATATGAAAGTAATCCACTAGCATCAGACTCGGACGATCAGAAGAAAATGATCACAGCAGAGGTCAGGGCCGTAAAAAAGCAGGAGTAATCCAAGAAAGGACAACGGGATTCGCATCTTGGCCAACAACCCAGCACCCCTCACAGTCAGCCGTCTCGAGTCATCCATCCACAAGCAACATTCCATCCACAAGATCAAAGCTGGGGCTTGGCTAGCCTTGACTCAAGGTTGTTGTCATACTGCGCACTTATAACAGTATTCAAATCCCCGGCCCGTACCGATTGCTATCCCGAGAAATTTAGAACACACAACACGGTGCGCCGTGTGTAGATACGGTTGTGCATTGCGACTATGTATGCCTTCGAACTCAAACAACAGCCTTAATCCTTCTGTAACCAAAAGCTTATGTGTTTCTTTATTTTCCCATTGGAATTCCAATAGAAAGTCGTATGCAAGATGTGAGCGGTTCATTTTAAATGATGGCCAATCACAGGCTCCTAGCTTTGACTCCGTTTGATCCGATCCCACACACACGGCACAATACAATGCATGCAAACACAGGTAGACCAATATGGACCCCGTCTCTGCGTGTGAAATGGAGTGCATGAAGGGCCAATCAGTAACCAATGAGAATACGTCTTTGGTTTTTGAATTTGGTATAATAGCATTAATGAGCTCCGCCTTAAATGTTGGCATGTGCAGAACACTGATCTCTATACTAACTGGATAGGAGATCGCGGCGATTGGCTCAAGCTCGTTATTTGCCATCTTTATTCCCCAAGAAAGAAGGCGCCTGCGTGACGGCCGGACAGGTTTACTGCTACCCGACTGACGACAACGCCGAGTGCTCCTGAAATGGTTGTTGTTACTGTCTGTATGCTAACATGACAATTTGACTCTTGACCTTTTAGGGAACCAACATGGCGGCCGGTTACTTCAACTTTTTATAGGCCAAACAGCGCCCATCTCCTATCCAGTTAGTATAGAGATCAATGGTACAGAAGCATCAAGGCGCAACGACGAATGGTCACTGTATGTATAATGTACAATACAAATACATAAAAATATATACAGTATACATATGAATCCGTACCTTTTGTCCATGTGCGCTGGAGTTGCGTTTGGATAGTCGGATAGTCGAGTTTGGATAGCTATTATATAAAGCAGAGTAAAATTAACCGTTCCGACGCGCCTTGATCAAGGCCAGGGCATTGCTTCACTTGCGGACAGCCGGGGCACTGGAAATGCGAGAGTCCACTGAGAAGACAAGCCGACAGGGCAGAACTTTGTCAGGTTCAGTTCATTTGAGGAACAAATCGGTAGAGATAACCCATTGTTCGTTGCCGAAGAAATTACTAGAAAAAGGGTGCATATCTGAGGCACACAGAAAACCTTACACAGTTAATCCATGAGCTGTTGGGTGCACACATGTTGTTAGACCAGTGTGGGCGAAAGGGCAGCGATAGTACGTCGCGTTTGGCGTATTTTGCAGTGCGTACGTGCGGAATATCACCAGCAATCATTGGCTGGCAGAAGTATATGAGCGCTTATTAGTACCCTAACATACGCACATAAAGTATACGCACAACGCTCACATACGACGGAAAAGTGGCTATCATCAAGACACTAGGTGTAAGTTCACCACTAGAGGACTACGATGTGCACTGAGCGAATAACAATAATAACAAAGCCGGGAAACATGTTCTAGATTGCAGAGATATCATCCCCCATTTAATGCAATTTAAATTTAAGTATGAGGAAGTGTCTGTTGCTAAACAAATTGTTTCAAACAGGAGATTTTTTGTTCACGTTTAATTTAAAATCCGCCTATCACCATATCGAGATATTCGAATAACATGGGACATACCTCAGTTTTTCATGGAATGACGGAGGAGAGACACAATTTTATTCAATTTGCTGCCATTACTTTGGTTTGGCTACAGCAGCTTACATTTTCACTAAGTTCTCATATTAATTTATCTTCAGTGTTTGTAGAAATTTGCATTGATATGTTTTTAAGTTATTCAGGCTGGTCACATATTGTGCACAACTACACATTTGTATCCCATGATGTTATGTATTGTGAAAATGGTGGAGCACTCTGCTTTTAGACATCATTTTTTAGGCAAAACAGTTGCGAGTTTATAATTACCTAGCAGTACATTATAATAATTGTTATCATTTTTTTGTAATCCAACTCAACCGAGCGAGGAGGATGATACACTGTGCGCCTTCTTCATCCACCCATCCGTCACCAAAGGTGGATCTAGAGCCAATTAATGCTGGATAGGGTTATTCACGTATTCTAGACGCACTCTATATGCAATATGAGAGTTTTCAATTTGTGATGTATTGCTTGTGATGCAGATGTGAATTGGCACCTCACCTTTAAATTTTCCAAACCAACATTCATCCATTTTGATTTCTGAATTTAAAATGGTTCAACTTTAGAAATTTTAGTTATTCACATCAAATACTTTATCATGTAGATATGGCAAATCGTAATGACGTCATAAATGCGTCATCAGGTGTCGAATTAACCTAAATAAAATGTTAATATTTTGAAAAACCATATCTCCTGAACCAAACATTATAAATAAAAAATTTGTTCACGATCGTGAAACAATTTAAATATGTAAAACATTTTACACCGACATAACCCTAACGTCACCTTAACTTCCGGTTCTAGTTCAAAAGAAAAACAAACATGTTCCAAACCAAAAGAGGTAGGATTTTCAAAGTAAAAGTTAAGTTGTTATAATAAGTGAGGTCAGATCTTTTCAAATGTTATGTTTAATGACGTCATCAGTGCGTACAGCGCTTTATGCAAGCCACATTACTAACAACAACATTCTGAAGTATACACCAATTACATGATTGAACCCGAAGTAACAGTTGGGAGAATTTGAAAAATATCTATAAATCAATGATAAATTACGAAAAATTATAAATCCTACACCAAAAAGTGAAAAATCTTAATTTATTCATGATCTCAAAGAAAATGAATTATCTTACATTTCTCTCATTGACATTTGACCTTTACTTCCGGTTGAAACAGGGAGTTCAAATTCAATATATTCTAACGCAAAAATGGACAGGTCTTGTAATGTCGGACATTTACAAGAAATATTATTGTGACGTAATCAATGATAGTTTCAAGAAACATAAATCCTGCCCATGCGCCGTCATTATCAGTTCATTATGCCGGCAGCGCAGCCTCACTGCCGGCTGGCCGCGCGTATGACTATACCATCTTGACTGGAAAACGGGGATTGCAGGATCCTAATGGACAGCCTTTACGATTTTGTTTGCCACAAATCAAGCACATAGTTTACAAAACTTATTCTGATTTCAAACATTTCGCAAGCGTTACGTCTGCGAACATGTCAAGTAATATAGTACATTCACAAAACTGGAGACACTTGTTCATTTCCTGATTTACTTTTGAATTTGGATTTTTGCCAAATAGTCATCCTACCCTCCACCCACTTTGAAGAAAATAGTCTCCATAAAGTACCACATTCAGAAAAGAATGAAAAAAAACATCAAAACATCATGAAATGGATGGGCTTCGAGCTTGGATAACAGAAATCTGTAATGGACTACACCAGTTATCAAACACTTCATGTTCTTCAGGTTGCATGTTCAGACTGGCATGGGGTTATTTATACCAACCACTCCACGCCGGATCGGCTTAGTGATGAAATGACCAGGCACAATGCACAGACAAAATATACGCGAACAGTGTGCAATGGTCGTTCAGCGTCGTTTTCTGGTCTTCTTTTGTCCGAACTTGAAACATGTTTCTTCAAAACTTGTTAATTTGTTATCATTATTATGGTAAAAAGTCCCAAAATATTGCTGGTTCTGTAAAGGATGGTGGAGTGGCATGGTCGTGCAGTTTAGTGCATCGGATTTATGTTCTGATGGCTGAGTCGTCAGAATGTGGGTTCGAATCCCAACAGCGACCGGGGTACTTGTGTCCTTATGGTAATTATTATTACCGTAGTTGCTTCTCTCCACCCAGGGCCAAATAGGTACCTGTGAGGGCAGAGTTGGTTGATGTGTTTGATTAGCCCATATGCGCTGAAATGGCAGCAATTGAGCTGTATACTCCCCAGGGAGCTGAGATGGTTTCAGGAATAATTTATGAGCCTCATGAGCAGGGGTAATAATGTAATGCGCCTTGAGCACCAGTTTGGTGGATACGTGCGCCATATAAGTCTATGTTGTTGTTGTTGTTGTTGTTAGTTTTGTTTGCATCCAACTGTCGTATCATCACTAGGAGGCTATCATTTAAAACGCTGTGTGTGTATGTGTATGTGTATGTGTATGTGTATGTGTATGTGTATCTGTATGTGTAAACAGGTAGCGAGCAAAGAAAAATTGGCTGATGCCGGACTCGAACCCGCGACCTCTCGATTACCGTACGAGCGCTCTACCAACTGAGCTAACCAGCCCCTATGGTGGTGGGCGGTCCACTTATGCCAATTATCTATTGCTCTATGGGGCCAGGTCAGAGACCAAACCATATCTGCCGAGTAGCCAGGGATCAAGCCCCGGTTTGATGCAAACAACCCGGGTAACGGCAGTAGCGGGGATCACACAATTAACGGGACACAAGCCTTTTATGTGGTTGTACACAAAGTAATAATAATAATAATAATGTGTGGACTTATATAGCGCACGTATCCAACAACTGAGTGGTGCTCAAGGCGCATTATATTATTACCCCTGCTCATAAGGCTCATAAGGCTCATAAATCATTCCTGAAACCATCTCAGCTCCCTGGGGAGTATACAGCTCAATTGCTGCCATTACAGCGCATATAGGGCGGTGGAGAGAAGCAATTATGGTTAAGTGTCTTGCTCAAGGACACAAGTGTCACGGCCAGGATTCGAACCCACATTAAGTAGATTTAAATGGAGAAATATATATATATATATATATATATATATATATATATATATATACATATATATATATATATATATATATATATATATATATATATATATATATATATATGTATATGTATATATGTATATATGGAAGAATTAATTGACAACGCGCTGTTGTAGACGATGTCCGATTTACATGGTTCTGTTGCTATCAAAACACTTTTGACAGTTAGTCTACACTTCTGGTTGTATGTAGGCCCTAAACAGTTAGTCTACACTTCTGGTTGTATGTAGGCCCTAAACAGTTAGTCTACACTTCGGGTTGTATAGGCCCTAAACAGTTAGTCTACACTTCTGGTTGTATGTAGGCCCTAAACAGTTAGTCTACACTTCTGGTTGTATGTAGGCCCTAAACAGGTAGTCTACACTTCTGGTTGTATGTAGGCCCTAAACAGTTAGTCTACACTTCTGGTTGTATGTAGGCCCTAAACAGTTAGTCTACACTTCTGGTTGTATGTAGGCCCTAAACAGTTAGTCTACACTTCTGGTTGTATGTAGGCCCTAAACAGTTAGTCTACACTTCTGGTTGTATGAAGGCCCTAAACAGTTAGTCTACACTTCTGGTTGTATGTAGGCCCTAAACAGTTAGTCTACACTTCTGGTTGTATGTAGGCCCTAAATGAATTCATATGAAAACAAAATCATCAGACTCCTGTTTGTGAAAATTTCAGTTTAATGCGTTGTTTTGTTCACGAGACAATTGTAAAAATGATATTGTTGTATTTGTTCTCATGTGGAAATTGATCGAAAGCTGATGATCCATTTCAGATTTGTATTTGTGTACAAAAGTCATACATTTCAGTCGTTGTTTTATTTGAATTAATTTGTTATATTATTGATTGAAAATGTAAGACGGAAGAAGATGTTATGCCATTTCGATCTTAAAACCAAGTATTAAGCTCATTAATAACAACAACTCGTTCGGTTACTTTTCGGGTAATTGCCAATGGCGAAAGCCTATTTACAGAGAAAAGGGTAACGAACAAAACATTATTTCCACAATACTATGACCATTACACAAAATAATTGTAATTGCATTGTAAATAATAATTGCTCACTTACCTTGGAACTGTTGACATTCAGGCTCCAAAATCACCAAGAGGTAAAATGTAAGATGTTTAACCTATTACCGGTTTAGTTAGTATTCCAAATGTAAATCAGATCTAGTTAGTTGTCCGCGAGAAACTCAATAATGGTTATGATGGATTTAACAATCAACGTTGATACGTGGAGTCTGTGCCTAAACAGCACAATACTGTAATAGGCTGATGTCTCAGTAATTAGTGAAACTGTACTGTTCTCTGTTTTTTTCCACATCCAGAGTTCGTGACGTGGAAGGTGCCAGAGCGCATCCTCAGAAGCTGAGTCTAGATGGATAGGATTGCTGCTGTAATCGATACCACAAAGTCCAAGACCGAGATCTGGTTGTCCGAGGGGGTGAGAGACATTTATGTCCGAGACCAAAACCTCTAGACCCTGTGTGAAAAAAATACATAACAAAAAAAGTAAAGCAAGATGAATCAAAATTGCATGTTAAACAAACTTGTATTGATATGACTAAACGCACGCCTATTTGTAAAATGAGTATAAACATCTTTAAACCTTCGTGGTTTTTTGTTTTATTATACTAATTAATAAATTTGAAGACAAAATATGAATCAGTGATATCCAATGTTTCTGTTTGGTTTCAGGTATTAATGCAATGCACAATTAAATACACTCTTTAAAACACCAGCACAATGAGCATATTAGGAAACTGTAAATCTACTCTACATGAGAACATGTATAGGCCTATTCAATGTTTGAACTCAGCT
>CM055823.1:21650440-21685789 GCA_029582265.1 Zoroaster sp. YZ-2022
GCTAGTGCTCCCTGCAAATTGTACATGTATGCACAATTGTACATGTATGTATACATGTACATGTACATCAGTGTATATGTACATGTACATTAATTGTTTTCGTGTGTAATGTGACAATGTCATACCTTTATTTCCATGTTGCCAACAACTCAATCTATATTGAGTTTAACAGCCAGGTTAAGAGTACATTACATTATTATCAGCATTAAGCACAGTTAACAGTAAATATATTAAGTGTAAATCACACTTTGACTGAATTTATACATTTCGAATCTTGACAGTATTACCAACATGTAGGGGGGAAATGAAACAATGCTTTTGAATATTCCCTATGACAGACAAAGACTTAGACTTAGTGCGCCCCACTGGACGGCAGCACTTGTTTTTGGCTCTGCAGTTTTGTGCATTTAACTCTACTTGGATTGTCTTTAACCTTTGGATTTACATCCTATTATGTGAAATAGTTCATCAGGATACTCCTGGACAAATTTGGATGGAGAAGTTTCACAGTAAGACCAGCATTTATCGCGGTTTTTAACTGCAATTTGTTACATTTATATTTACATTTACATTTGCTGCACTCATCAGTTTATCTTCAAGATACTTGATTATTCAACCATGATTGTGAGTCATAGCTTCTTCACAGCCTGGAATTAGCCTGGGATTTATCTTATTATGTAACAAAGTAAACACACTCAAGGATACCTATTCATCAGAACTGAAACTCTTGGAGAATAAACAATGGCCACTCAGCAGGGAGTGTTTCTTATTTTGCTGGCCTTTGTGGGCTCATCAATTTGTCTGTTCGACCTGGCAGATAATCCTACATGTACATGCTACGTATACTACTACCATCAGTGTAAACATATAGGTATCAGTGCACAATTTCATAGGCTTAAATACCTTGGAACTCGCATTGCCTACTATGGAGGCTCAATGGCATCTTTCCAAATTGATATTTTGGTATATGGAGATGTCCATGCTAACCCTGGCCCTACTGTAAACAGCGACGTCACCCTTGATAACAAGTTTGTCTATAATGCTGACCAATTTATCTCCCTTAATCCCTTCAGAAACTGCACCCTTCAATCACTGCCCCGGCTTAATAATGAAGTCTGGAGAACAATTAAGACCCTCGGAATAAGTGTTCGTCAAAAATATGTTCATTCAAAAACCAGAGGAAAGCGAGGAGGTCGGCGTAAATTATGGCAAAAAAGCGACAATTCCTTGCCTTCCAGTCCTACTAGCTCACCTTGTTCTATACCTGTTAACATTACTACAAACACTCGGACTCTCGGTATACACAGAGATCCCAGAACAGCTAACATATCTAACCTGGCAAAATTACATCGTGAAGAATTGGATAAACTTAACGTCAGCTCCTGGAATGCACCTCTCTTAGTAACAAATCGGTTATCTTATGTGAACACATAATGGATAAGAATATTGATGTTATGTTCATTGTGGAGACATGGCTGTCTAGCAATGATCCCGTCATTATATCTGAATGTACACCTCCTGGATTTACGTTTGTTAATGTTCCCCGTAACGGAGATTGCCATGGTGGTGTTGCAGTAATTTTCAGAACAGCTCTAAATCTCTCACTCGCCAAAATCAGCATTTCGCCTACCATCTTTGAATATGCATGCATAACCGACCCTTTTAAACGTGTTTTCTTCGTCGTCGTGTACCGCCCGCCTCCCTCACCCAAGAACCATCTGAAAACTTCAGATTTCCTAAACGAATTTGACGATCTCCTAGATGTAGTGTCACCCCTACCCAGTAAGCTGTTACTTCTCGGGCGATTTTAACATTCACGTTGATACGCCGTTGAAATCAGACACATCGCATTTCCTGACATCTCTCAATGATGCTGGTCTACACCAACACATAACTGAACCTACACACAAAACACGGCCATACACTCGATCTTCTCATCTCAAACCCGGATGACTCACTTGTTCTCGACAGTGAAGTTTTGAACATTTGAACTCAGATCATTTCGTAGTAAACTGTACCATTAGGTTTTCTAAACCAGTCAACACCGCGTTGATCACTTCTAACTCCAGGGATTATCGTAACATTGATCATCAAGCTTTTGCTAGAGACCTCAATCTTTCTTTCAATTGTTTTCCCTATGATGCCTCTCTTGATGACCAAGTAAAATTTTATAATTCTAATGTAATTTATGTATTGAACAATCACTGTCCACTTACGCAACGTAAACATAAGTTTAAACCTCAACCCGTTTGGTATACTATTGATATACATCTTGCTAGGCGCAATCGACGCAAACTTGAAAGAAAATGGAAGAAAAGTAATAACCCACATGATCATAATCTTTATCTGGATGAAGTTCACCGATTTTCGAAAATTGTACATTCTGTTAAATCTAAGTATTACACTGAGCAGCTATCCACTGCCAATACTAAAATTGTTTTCAAAACTTTAAATACTCTGCTCAACCGAAAGGTTTCACCACTTCCATGTACCATTTCATTTAAAAATCTTTCCAAAAAGTTTAGTAATTACTTTGAAGACAAAATTGTCAAAATCCGGAACACAATTAACTCATCCCAGACAGATTACACCCCACCTCCCCATAATGCAATTGCTCCTGAAATAAGTGAATTTAGAACAATTAACGAAGCTGAAATTTCGAAAATAATTAAGAAATCTCCTAATAAATCCTGCACGTTGGATCCTCTCCCACTTGGCCTGTTAAACACAACTTGACCACACTCCTGCCCATATTTACTTCTATAGCTAACATGTCATTGTCCACAGGGACCTTCCCACAGTACTCAAGGATGCGGTGGTTACCCCATTGTTGAAGAAGCCCACCCTGGATAAGGATATCTTAAAGAATTACAGGCCCGTTTCCAATACTGCTTTTCTTTCTAAATTAATTGAGAAAGCTGCTTTGTTGCAAATATCAGATTATATCGGTAGTAATGACTTGTATTGTAAGGTCCAATCTACTTACAGACCCAATCACAGCACGGAGACAGCCCTGTTGAAAGTCAAGAGTGACATCATCCAAGCTTTTGACAATCGGCAGGCTGTTTTCGTGGTGTTGTTGGATCTGTCTGCTGCTTTTGACACAATTGATTATGATGTTTTGTTACATAGATTATCACATGTATTTGGTTTCAAGAATAACGTTATTGCCTGGTTCAAATCCTACCTTAATAATCGAACATGTAGAGTTAGGATCGCCAATGAATTTTCTGATCCTAAGGTTCTTCTTCATCACGGTTTGCCCCAAGGCTCATGTGTCGGACCTCAGATGTTCCTTCTTTATACTCAACCTATGTATGATATCATCACACGCTACCCTGGTATCAAAGCCCATTTTTATGCAGATGACACTCAGTTATACATTAATGTTGATCCCCGAATACCTGGTGAATCAGATCGCGCAATTTCCACTTTATCTAAATGCATTTCGGAAATCAAATCATGGATGTCTAAAATATGCTACCCTCAATGATGACAAAACCGAATTTTTTATTGCTGCCAATCCCAACATTTTGCATAAGTTTTCAGATATCTCTTTTACCATAGGTAAAACTATTATCAAACCATCCAAAACTATAAGGAATCTTGGAGTAGAATTTGATAGTGCAATGAACATGTCCCATCATGTATCATCAATTTGTAAGTCTGTTAATTTTCATCTTCGTAATTTATCACGTATCAGAATGTTCATTGATGATAACACATGCCACCATGCAGTCCGTGCTTTAGTAACTGCTCGACTTGACTACGCTAACTCACTTCTCATAGGTTCATCAGCCAAAGAAATTAAAAGACTTCAGCGACTTCAAAATAGGGCTGCTAAACTCATATTCAAGACAAAAAGTCTGACCATGTATCTCCGCTCCTCCAACAGCTTCATTGGCTACCTGTACAAAAACGTATCGATTTTAAAATTATGACTATTACTTTTAATTGTCTTTCTAATAATGCACCATCTTATCTATGCGAGCTTATCTCGCTATACCAACCTAATCGTAGTGGACTTCGCTCTAGTTCTGACCAAAAGATGCTCTGTAAACCCCCACTCATCTTTGTTCTGCAAATAAGGGTTTCTTTGCTTCTGCGCCAAATCTGTGGAACAATCTCCCATCAGATATTCGTCATACTAGTGAACTTCAGATGTTTAAAAGTAAACTTAAGACTCATTTATTTTAGCTTTGTTGTACATCTTATTTTATTCACTGTTAATTTTAGAATTACATCTCATTTTATTCACTGTTAATTTCAGAAATTATTAAGTTGATCCATTTTGTAAAGCGCTGTGATACCTTTCAGTCGTGTAAGAGCGCTATATATAAATGCTATTATTATTATTATTATTATTATAAGATGTAACAGGCATGTAAGACCTGACTAATAAATAATTCATAACAATAATAACATTTGATAATATCTTAAATCAATTGATAATCGACTGTGATTGGTTTTTTTGTTTTTGTTTTTTTGTATACTGGAGATTTATGTCTGCAGACCCATTTTTGTCCGGCCCAGTGTGTCCGCATGCCCATTATGACCGGCCTTTTTTGTTCACAGGTCCATTATGTCCGGCCCATCGGAAGTACATTTCTTTTACAGCCACTATTGATAATTTGTCTTTATTATATTATTCATGTGGATCTATGTACAGTTAAAAACTAACGGTTTCGATCAGTATGCTCTGTGTCTAATCGTCTTCAGTGAAATTTTTCGAGAAACAACATGATAGGTGTTTCCTGCCTTAATAATTATATCCGCTCCACTCATTGACAGGTTATAAATCATCAGACGCGCATTTTGAACTGAAATTTATTAACGAAATTGCAATATTTCTTGCATATGGCATTATAGACTTTCAAATGGGAAATTGAATGCCATAATGTACGAAGTGCCATCCGACTTGTTGAGATCCTGAGATATTTTTTCTCAGGATGACGACATCCTAAGATAAATTATCTCAGAATCTCAACAAGTCGGATGGCACTTCAAGAGCTCCGTAGTATTACTTACACGACCTTGACAATGATAATGAATATTAAGAATATGCTCTCATGAGTATTTTAATTTTTATTTATTTATTTATTTTTTGGGCGTGATGAGTGATCATACTGTGAAACTTGGCTTGGTGCAAATATCAATAGTGTTATAAATGTTATTATCTTTATTTTCAAAACAAGGCTGCCAAATCCGACTTATATTTTACAAATCCTTAACAAAATAATTTGCTACCTTCTTATGGTAAACTAACTGTGGGTAATGTTGTATTTTTTATTTTGGTAACATTAAAACATATGGACATTTTGGGGGATACCCTGTAATATGACACATTCAATCATTGACAAAGTAAGCTACGTTTGCTAACATGTTCTGCAATATAGTTTTAGTAATCATAAAGGCATTGCAGATTTTGTTTTTCGTACGCACCAAAATTAATTTATTAATCAACACAATTAATACAAATTAAAACAATCAAATAAAACATTCTACAAAATTATTTCTTTCTGAGAGCTATTAAAAGTAAAAAAGGTATTTGCGGCCTAGTATATGTTGCGCATTTTGATCTGAAATGAATGAACTAAATTGCCATATTTCTTGCATATGAAATTGGTTATTAGATGTCATAAATTAGTGTGTGTATTACTTACACGAACATGAAAAAGATAATGACTATTCAGAATATGCTCTCAGCTACCAAATCCGACTGACATTTTACAGAACCCAGAAAAATAATTTGCTACCATATTATGTTAAAATAATAGTGGATAATGTTGAATTTTTTTATTTATTTATTTTTTATTTTTTTATTTTATTTTAATTTTTTTAATTTGGTAACATTAAAACATATGGGCATTATTGACAAAGTAACCTACGTTTTATGCGATATCATTTTATTGTAGGTTTGTTAACATGTTCTGCAATATAATTTTAGTAATCATAAAGGCATTGCAGGTTTTGTTTTTCGTCTGCAAACTTATTCATCAATAAATACAATTAACGCAAACAATCAAATAAAACATTCTACAACATTCTTTCTTTCTGAAAAACATTTAGCAAAGAAGTTGTTTTCATAAATTATGTTCAACTTGAATTTCAATCAAAATTGATGCAAATAAATCAGAATGTGTTGATAAATCATTTCTCGTACGGTAGTAGGTATAGAGACAGCACCTTTTTTTTAGATGAACGATATTTGAGTTCCATTTCATAGCCAGGTACAGATAACATCGAATCAGGTTTTGTCTTATGCTCCAGTTAAGTTATTATTAAGTTCAATTCCAGTTAAACCTATGACGTGGATTTTATGATAAATTTGACTTAGAGAAAGTGCGATTTTTAGTAGGTCGTTGAAGGGAAGAGGAAACGGCATTTGAAGGTCTCTCAGTATTTTATGATCAAATCTATAAAAGATGAAGACGGGGAAAATGTCAATCTTCTCTCGCCTTTACTGATATAACAGAGACTGAGTTGACAAAACAATACTAATTAAAAATAAAACCATTATAGGAATAAACAGTATCATCATTAATATTCCAAATGTATAGTAAATCTTAATTTTATGTTATGTACAGATAAGGAAAAGATAAATAAACTAAACTAGATATAAGTTTTTGTCACAACAAAAACAAGGTGTTCGGTTGAAGTTAAAATGGTTACGTCATCAATTCGAAGTGTTGGAGAAGTCAAATGTTAACGTCTGTTGAAGTTCTCGCGAGAAGTTTATTTGAATACAATACAATACTGAATTTAGAAATTATTTTAATATTAAACTTTGACTTCCGGTTTGGACAGGAAGTAAGGTCAAATTAGTCACCTTTGTGTAAATACTTTTGACAATTAACAATCTGTACAATGGTACAAAATGTCAATTTACCTCCTGTGGTTGTTGAGATATGATTTTTTTAAATATTAAACTTTCACTTCCGGTTTGGACAGGAAGTAAGGTCAAATTGGGGTATAAATATTTTTTGACAATTAACGATCTATATAATGGTACAAAATTTGTGAATTTACCTCTTGTGGTTGTTGAGATATGATTTTTTGAAATATTAAACTTTGACTTCCGGTTTGGACAGGAAGTAAGGTCAAATTGGGGTCACCTTTGTGTAAATATTTTTCGACAATTAACAATCTGTATAATGGTACAAAAATTTTGAATTTACCTCTTGTGGTTGTTGAGATATGATTTGTTTTAAATATTAAACTTTGACTTCCGGTTTGGACAGGAAGTAAGGTCAAATTGGGGTCACCTTTTTGTAAATATTTTTCGACAATTAACGATCTGTACAATGGTACAAAAATTGTGAATTTACCTCTTGTGGTTGTTGAGATATGATTTTTTTAAACGTTAAACTTTGACTTCCGGTTTGGACAGGAAGTAAGGTCAAATTGGGGTCACCTTTGTGTAAATATTTTTCGACAATTAACAATCTGTATAATGGTACAAAAATTGGGAATTTACCTCTTGTGGTTGTTGAGATACTATTTTTTTTAAATATTAAATTTTGACTTCCGGTTTGGACAGGAAGTAAGGTCAAATTGGGGTCACCTTTTTGTAAATATTTTTCGACAATTAACAATCTATACAATAGTGCAAAAAATGTCCATTTACCTGTTGTGGTTGTTGAGATATGATTTTTTTAAATATTAAACTTTGACTTCCGGTTTGGACAGGAAGTAAGGTCAAATCGGGGTCACTCACAACTGGAGTTTCATCTACTTGTTAAGTTCTAAGTACATGCCAAGTTTCAAGTTCATGTGAAGTTTGCAAGTATGTTTTTGTTTGCGGACAAGATGGGGGAGAAGAAGAAGAAGAAGAAGAAGAAGAAGAAGAAGAAGAAGTACAAAAAAAAACAAAAACAAAAAACCGAACAAAAACAATAGGTGTTTCGGGCATATACCCGAACACCTAATTAAAATGGCGACACCCGCCTTGGACTGCCACCTGAAACCGCAGCACTTTCTGTGAATAAAATACAATGTATTATAAACTAAAAACAACTCGGCAAATCTTCAGTGCTTAGATATTATTTGCAGTCAGCAAACCCATAGCTTTAGGTTTGCCGACTGAAATGTTATTCTGGACCAACCTTTGTTCTAGTACCGTACCTTTAATACCATTACATTCATTTGTCGACTGCTGAAGCTCTAAATGCCGACTGAGAAAAATTATTGGGGGTGCCCCGCCCCCCTTCCCCACATTCGCACAACCCTGCTGCTCGAAGGTATTGTGACGATATTGTCACAAAATTTTAATTGGCCTATGTAGCCTTGAGTCTTTTTGTTTGTAACCAGTGCAGTTAATGATTCTCTAAAACTAAATCCAAAATATTCCAAAAACTCCAAATAAAATAATGGTAAAACACAATTTTCACAATTTTCGTTTTTTCTCCCTGCTATTAATTATACCGGTCATTTTAGTTTTCATCAAAATATTGATTATTTCCATTTCGAAAGAAAACAAAAACCTATCATGACGAGACCCACCATTATTGTACAAAGTTGGACTGACGTACACACATGTAAAACTGGAATTGTTCACACTTTCTGGTCGTTAATTATTTTGTAAATACAGCATGATCGAATACTGATCGCCTGGTCAATCACGTAAACTTCTTTCAGCTATGAATTAATAAAGGAAGGACTTGAGGAAGTTGCTACCCTCTTGGGCATCGCCGCGCCCTCACGCGGCACACGATATAATTATGTAGAGTAGTATTTTCTTCGGTATGTTGCATTGACGGTTTTCGAGAACTACATGTAGTACATGATGTACTGTAAGTGTGTTACATGTACACATGTACATGTAGTAACGGTAAGCATTCACCGATGAAATCTGCGAAGTACCGAGCAAAGTGTAATATTGTCGGTGCACTATGTTATGAAAATAGAAATGTGAGTAGGTCCTATAATCACAATTGTTTTGGTGGGTAGAATGTCGTATCCGATTGCCACTTTTTCTTATTTAATATAACCAACCTTTCCTCCATGATCATGATGATACCAAGGCGCTAGGCCTTAGGCTAATGTAATCTTATCTACCCAGTAAGCATGGTAAGGGAGAACATTATAATGGATGATCGATGATGGACATAGGCTACTTCAAATTATTCCAGGATATTTATTTTATGAAAAATCAGGCATTTGTGGTATGATACGATGACTTCCTCAGTCATGGCAGTCTGATCTTGTCAAGTCCCACGTTATGTCGTTAGTGACCAACACGGTCTATACATGGCATGCGCAGTGGCAATGTATAGTTAGTAGTAGTAGGCCCACGGGCATGGAAGGAATGGAGGCCTAGGCATTTTCCATCAAATTTTTATGCTGCAAGTACGTAGAGCTTCAAACTACATGTATAGCATTCAGGAACTTTTTTCTTTTTTAAATCGGCCACCTACTTGTTAAGTTATAAGAGTTTGAATGATGAAAAATATCACGAAAATTTGACCAAATGTTGAGGGTAATTTTTTTGTTTTTCGTTATAAACAAAATGGCACCAGGAATTAGCCACAATTATTCAAATTCTTTCATTTTCGGTACACTCATAGTTAACACATTGTATTTATCATTTAAAAAGTTTTAACCGTAATTTGCATTTTTAATTAATTAATAAATTGGCAAATATGACATCTTTTTAATGGTTTTTAAATAGTTGTAAGTGTTACTTAAATGATTTTGTGATGTCATATCACCCCTAGACCATTCATAAAGATATTTTTGTTTTCAGTTCTAAAGATTTATGATGCCATTCTAATTTGCATAATTAATTAGTTAAATTATCAAGGATTTTGAAGCATTATCTGTGCTTATATGGTTATATTATTTTTGCACTGGCAATGAAACAATACGACCAATTGGCCAGGATTCAATATTTCCTAGCACAATCATATGAATTTTCATAATTAATTAGATTACACTTATTTGCATATTAATTACAGGCATACCTCATTACAGTTCTTGAGATATTTGTTTCCTAAATTTGAAAGAACTGCATAGTACACTTGGAAAATGTTATTATTACATGTTAATATTTTAATTTAACCAAGCATAAATAGTGTAGATTAATGGTCTGTCTTAATTACTTCATTAATTAAACAAGTTAATTAAATTCATGTACAGACATTGAAAGATTCAGTTAAACAGAAAAGATCAATATGAGACAATCATAAACAAAATGAAGTAGCTCAGTGTTCTACTTTGTTGAGGATTCATTATTTTTATAATAGACCTTTATCATGTTGCAGCCATATTTATGTTGTCTTACCATTCAATGCAATGTTACGAAACCGAGGCTGGAAGGAAATATAGCGAGGTCCCTGTTAATTTTATAATTAGTACAATCACTGCTGTCACTGGGTAAAGATGGAAGCAGTGTGATAAAGGTCTACTGAGTCCTTATACTATTTTATGAGTAAATTAAAGGTTGTCTATTAATATAACTTTAACCCTAACTCCCTAAGCATTGTTACTGAACAATAAAAATCCTTCAAAATCCTCCCAACTGCCTTTGTTGTCTATGAGTAAATTAAAGGTCGTCATAACTTTAATAAACAATGTGCAACTCGACTTTACCTACAATTTCTTAGAACACAAACAGTGTTTATTCAAACTAAAAATTGTGACTGGATCCTTGAAAATGGTATTGAGAACTCTTGTGCTTCTGTGAAATTTATGTACAGTCTCAATTGATTTGCATTTGAAATGTTCTCTTTTGATTAATGCCTATTTTGTTTAGATTAAATCACAGTTTTTGCTCAAATAAACTCCTCAAAAATCCAATTTATCCACTATAATTAGGTCCTTTTTCTTGAGGTAACCTCACAAAATGGGGTTGTACAATATAATTTTATTTTAATTTAAACAACACTAAAATTATGCACCAAACTCCTAAAAACATGAAATTAAATAACTGAAACTTAGGTAATCAATAAACAATCATCTTTAAATCCCTCATAAAGATCTGAAAGTAAAAACTATGAAACCTACCAAAAAGTAAAACTAATATTCATATTTAAAAGCATGGTAAGGTTTTCACGAAATAGATTCACAGAAAGTTTTTCTTCCGATCATTTTCAGATGACCACCTTGAGTTATGGAGCGCATTTCAACCAAATTAAATACTTGGATATATAAATACCCATCAGAATGCTTGTTTCTGTCATTTAAAAAGATTTACATGTACAAATTTTGTAAATCAAAATCGAAATTGTCATCACATATAACGGAGTTTCGCAGTTTGGTCGCGTTCCTATGCGCTTCGCAGCGCAATGCACGCACCACGATAAATGGGAACCGGTCTATGTAAAACCCACGCCGTAGCACTCTTAAATCAGTGAAAAGGCGTATTGAAAAAAGTGATTTCTGGTGGCCGTTTTAAAGCAAATACAACTGAAATGTTATTTCTTTAAAAGGAAAGTGTTTAATCTTATTAATAAGTTGCCCACCCAAACTCGGCAAACTTCAAGTAGAAATTGTTTTGAACAAAATCTTAAAAACTGCACCATTTCGTAATGACTTAATTAACCGATTCAAAGGCAACTCACAGAGATTTACTATAAACTTCCATTCATCCGGAAAAACCCGAAAGGGCATCACTTGGTCCCAAGGGGGCTTCCGGATTTGCCGACAAAAACCGAGGGTCCCTCCGATCATTACTGAGCGATCAGTAAAAATGTCGTGCCGCAGTCGACCGAGCAGATTTTTCTCATATGCGGTGATTCCACAGCACCAACTGTGTCGGATTTTATGGAATATCTGTTTGCAGAGATTGTTCGGATATATAGAGAATATATATTGGTGATGCCGATTTCGAAAGATCAGAATTATTTGTGCTTTATTTTTTTAGTTATGGTTTTTTATTAAAACTTCATTACTTTTTGGGTCAGCACTGTGTGTGCGTTTACATGGCTTGTCAACGAATTGTATGACGTCATGAAAGTGCCTAATAATAGGATCCTTCTATTTTCTGAAGGAAAGGATTTTTTTTAGAAGGGAAATAAAGTCCGAAAACCATCATAAAAGTGGATTTTAAAGATAGTTTTCGCTTTCTGCACCCCCAAAAATCGATAGAACATCGATTGCGCGGAAGAACTTGTCTCAGAACTCGCAATGACCTTGGGGTCAGAACATCGATTGCGCGGCAGAACTCGTCTCAGAACTCGCAATGACCTTAGGGTCAGAACATGGATTGCGCGGCAGAACTCGTCTCTCTAACTCTAAGTCTAAGTATTTTTAATGGTTTTTGAATATTGTGTATTTAGCATTGGTTGTTATGGGAGTTTATTTAGTGGGGTGCACCCTTGGGACTTACCTTTAACCCTTCCCAAATCCTCCAAAATCATCTTTGCTAAAGTGAAGGATTTTGAAGGATTTTGAAGGATTGAGGTTACATTCTACATGTTCTTTGCTAAAGTGAAGGATTTTGGAAGATTGTTAGGTTATTATATTAGGCATACTTGCCTTTCCATGGTACATGTACATCCATGTTTGTTGTAGTGATTGCAAAGTCAGTGCTTGGGTCAGTGGACACTGTTTATTGTTCCATGCATGCAGGGAGGGTCCCTGACCATGTACATGTATCACAGATTAAAAACACATGTGTGCATACATGTCATGTGCTTGCTTTACTACTGAAGGATTTTGGAGGATTCAGATTATGTGTAAGCAAATGGGCCTAAATATAGGAAGTTAGGGTGAAAATCTTATTAACAAAGTCAATTTCTGGCTCAAGAATTACTTTTGAATGTTAAAATCAAGGAATTTAGATTAAAATATACACAACACGGTTTGCCAGCTTTGGAATCGATGCATGTGCCACGTATTACATATCAACTTACATGTCAACAGTCAATATACAACTACATGTAAGGCTGAATTTGATTGAGAATGAATTGTAATTTTAATAGTTTTGTTTAAATAGGTTTTTGGAAATGATCACAAACCTGGAGCCCCTTGCCTCCATTACATTGTTGCCATAGACAACAAGGAAAATTAACAACTGAAAATTATTCATTTCCAGCATTACAAGGAGATGATGTCGCAGACAGCTTCGTGGTGGTTTCGTACAACATCTTGGCAGACTGTCACGTGACCTCCGAGACATAGCCCTACTTGCCGAGGGGGTATCGTACCATGGAGGAATGCCATCCACAAGTTATGATGGAGCTGAATCACCATGGAGACGCTGATGTCATCTGTCTCCAGGAGGTAGATACCATTTTGCACAATATATAATCTGTAACATGACCTTGACTTTATAAACCTTATCATGGTAAACACTAAGAACAACTTCACCTTGAAAATACCCTGAAAATCCGTTTTGCCTTGAAATAACAGTTGACCGTAATTTCACTGCAATTTCACAGTGTCTCTTCCTCTCAGATATTGGCAGTAATGTCCACGGTGACTTCACGGCAAATTCACGGTGCTCTCGAGAATTAATGAGCAGCCCCAAAACATGGCGCATTTTACTGTGAAAGTGTCTATTCTGGAGCAAACGGAGCATTGAGAAATATCACGGATGCCCAATATTTATACAATATATTCATAAATGCCCAAGACAGTTTAGACAATCTGATTGGACAAAACGTTATCACGTGGGCGTGTATTAACGGATGATGAAGACGTGGCTTATCAAATTGAGAGCAGCGCATATTTGCCAGTTATTCACCAGCTTTTTTTTGCAATTTCAACCAGTCAGAATGATGAAGATTGGTATCACGTGCCTGACTCATGTACTTTGGAAGTGTTTCATGTGTCCCCAAAATGTGAATTTACCCATTTCTATTTGGCTTTATTCAACAAAAATTACAATTTTATTTTTTACATTTTGAAAACGAAATTGATACGGGCATTTATGAATAGGAATAAAAGTTTCATTCTTGCTCTTTACTGCATGTAGATTAATGTCCTGTTTTGTGCATAGTTTTTTTTTCAATGATGGTCCTTATCATCTGTGACCAAGCCTAAAACCGGTTATTAACCCTAACCTTCCCAAATGCTCCAAAATCCTCTTTGCTAAAGTGAAGGATTTTGAAGGATTGAGGTTATTAGGCATACTTGCCTTTCCATGGTACATGTACATCCATGTTTGTTGTAGTGATTGCAAGGTCAGTGCTTGGGTCAGTGGACACTATTTATTGCTCCATGCATGCAGGGAGGGTCCCTGGCCATGTACATGTATCACAGATTAGAAACACATGTGTGGATACATGTCATGTGCTTGCATTACTACTGAAGGATTTTGGAGGATTCGGGTAATGTGTTTACAAGCAAATGGGCCTAGGGAGTTAGGAAGGATTCAGGTTATGTGTAAGCAAATGGGCATAGGGAGTTAGGAAGGATTCAGGTTATGTGTAAGCAAATGGGCCTAGGGAGTTAGGAAGGATTCAGGTTATGTGTAAGCAAATGGGCCTAGGGAGTTAGGAAGGATTCAGGTTATGTGTAAGCAAATGGGCCTAAGGAGTTAGGGAGGATTCAGGTTATGTGTAAGCAATGGGCCTATAGGGAGTTAGGGAGGATTCAGGTTATGTGTAAGCAAATGGGCCTAGGGAATTAGGAAGGATTCAGGTTATGTGTAAGCAAATTGGCCTAGGGAGTTAGGAAGGATTCAGGTTATGTCAGGTATGTGTAAGCAAATGGGCCTAGGGAGTTAGGAAGGATTCAGGTTATGTGTAAGCAAATGGGCCTAGGGAGTTAGGGAGGATTCAAGTTATGTGTAAGCAAATGGGCCTAGGCAGTTAGGAAGGATTCAGGTTATGTGTAAGCAAATGGGCCTAGGGAGTTAGGAAGGATTCAGGTTATGTCAGGTATGTGTAAGCAAATGGGCCTAGGGAGTTAGGAAGGATTCATGTTATGTGTAAGCAAATGGGCCTAAGGAGTTAGGGAGGATTCAAGTTATGTGTAAGCAAATGGGCCTAGGCAGTTAGGAAGGATTCAGGTTATGTGTAAGCAAATGGGCCTAAGGAGTTAGGGAGGATTCAGGTTATGTGTAAGCAAATGGGCCTAGGGAGTTAGGAAGGATTCAGGTTATGTGTAAGCAAATGGGCCTAAGGAGTTAGGGAGGATTCAGGTTATGTGTAAGCAAATGGGCCTAAGGAGTTAGGAAGGATTCAGGTTATGTGTAAGCAAATGGGCCTAGGGAGTTAGGAAGGATTCAGGTTATGTGTAAGCAAATGGGCCTAGGCAGTTAGGAAGGATTCAGGCTATGTGTAAGCAAATAGGCCTAGGGAGTTAAGGTTAACCTGCAGTAAAGACTGTGTGACAAACTGTTCCCTCAAATAATATTCTGCAAAACAATTTTATTCTTATTTTGGCACTGTCCTAGTGAAAGTCTTGAATTTATACTAGTCTTGTTGTCTAATGGAATTGTTTCTGAAATTCAAGGCCCTGGTCCATCAAGAGTCCCCCTGAAAGTCATGACACCTCTAAATTCCTCTGCCACCCCCAATCCCCCTCACCAACAAAAAACAAAAAAACAAAAACAAAAAACAAACAAAAAAACAGAACTACCCTACTTCCATTGTTGATTTACATTTCACCAATAGTGTACAATGTACATGTATACTGGCTTTAACAGCCTTGTACTACTGTAGTCTTTTGGTTTTGTTTGTGAACAAAATTTTAAAACAAAATTGTTTCTTTCTTCCAAGGTAAATAGTAAATACTTCAAGGAGACACTAGCCCCAGCATTGTCAGATCTTGGCTACGATGGTGTACAGTGCAATAAAGCCCTTGGCATTGACGAGGGTTCAGCCACATTCTACAGAAAGAGCCGATTTGCGGTTGAGACCCAGAAAGTGGTTTATTTTAAAGACCAGATTCAAGAGGTATGAGTTCCTCCACCTTTTATAAGATAAGATTGCATTTATTGTCCATAATAAAAACATAGAAATTCAACTGCCACTGGCAGTACAGGTAAGGAGGAGGGCCAAAGTCATGGTACAGCCAAACCTTTGAGAAGCTCGGCCAGGCACAGGGATTGCCCAGGTTTATGGGCCTTTTATAATCCCCTAGCTGAGCACAAGAGACCCTAGACCCTTTACTAATGTCAAATAGCTCTTATTGTTAACACAGACTTGACTTACACCTTGGCTGCCTTTTGTTTCCAACTACAGCCATTATAATGAGCTGGGCTAGGCCCTCCAGAAGCCTATAGATGTTGATTGGCAGGTACGTGCAAAGCTACAAGTTTTACCTAGGTACTGTATTGTTACAGGATTAGGACTCACAAAAGACAGATTAGGAAGCCAGGTAGCCTGGGCCTGGCCAGGCTTCTCAAAAGCTTGGCTGTACCGCGACTTTAGCCCTGGTCCCAACCAATGACAATAATACACAGCATAAAATACATCAACCATCCAGTAAAATACCATTTCAACAACAAACTGACTAATCAGCGGCGTAGCCATGGGGGGCCTCCCAGGTGCCCTCCCAGGTGCCCCCCCCCCCCCATGAAATAATCCTCAGAATGCCCCCAAAAACAAAAAAGAACAAGAAAAGGGAAAAAACCTATACCCCCTGGGCCCCCCACTGAAAAGCAATGCCCCCCCCCCCGTGTTCACCTCCCCCCTCCATGTCCACCCACTGAAAAAGTCCTGGGTACGCCGCTGTGACTATTAAACAAAAGGCTAACGGTAATGAAGAAGACCAAGAATAAAAAACAAAAGATGCTCAAAAGAACAAAAGAAAAATAAAATTAGACTAAGTAAGACTATTTGCAGTGACACCATATGAAATTCTCAATTGAGTAGTAATTAGTTTAGAAAAGAAATGGAGGTTACAACTGGAGGTTACAACTGGAGGTTATACTACATTGTATAAGCTAACCCCCCCTCCCCGATCCTGTGCAGCAACATTAAATATGTGAATAGTATTAGGAACAAATGATTGTCTAGAACAACAGTATGAGTTACGTGGGACACCCGTTCGGATCTAGGGCACTGACGCCGGAATATCAAGATACTTCTTGGCGATCCTTGCGACTGATGGAAACCGAACGGCATTTGACCGCCACCAATGACATGGATCATCACTGAGCCCGGCTGGTTTGGTTTCAAAGACAATGACCAACTTAACACCTCCCTTTTTATGTCTTTCTTTTGAAACAAACTGTCACCTTGTCGGCAAATGTAATACACAAGTGAGCTCGGTATCGGTGGGTAAATAAATGTTAAAGTTGGTGATACCATGGAGGTATACCTCCATGGTGATACTGATGGATGGTCGGTGGCACATCAAAATAATTACACAACAAAACCAATTTAAACACCACTTTTTTTTATTAGGATGTCCCCTATAATAAAATCCCCTCTATTAACCCATCATGGTGCACACTCCAGTGCAGAAACAAAGCAGCAGTTATTGACCCACTAATCCAATTACTGTGAATAATAGGCAAACATTCGAATCCTGAGAAGCTAGTTTGATACTTGATTGGATTCAATGTATCACAAACAGTTTGACAAAAGTGTATGGAAAATGTCCGTAAAATACTACAAAGGCGTTATCAGAGTGTAATAATCTCTTGAATAAAATTGCTCCTAAAAGTGTAAACAACACATTGTTCAATAGTCAAAGATTTCTGAAATGGTCAGTCCCAATTTTAAAAAGTCGTTTACGGGTACTCGGAACTGAAAAATGGAACCGGGTAATGACAGTTTCGGTCGGGTATCCGGATACCCAGATACCCGGCACAGCCCTAAAATAAAATGCATGTAAATATATCATACATCTTTACTGTGTGCCAACTCTCATATTTTTGTGGTAATTTAAGCCATTTACCTGTGTCAGCCTCTCCCCTCCACCTCCCTCCATTCCACCCTAGATCCTCCCCATTTACCTGTGTCAGCCTCTCCCCTCCACCCTCCATTCCACCCTAGATCCTCCCCCATTTACCTGTGTCAGCCTCTCCCTGCCACCTCCCTCCATTCCACCCGGGATCCTCCCCCATTTACCTGTGTCAACTTCTCCCTGCCACCTCCCTCCATTCCACCCTAGATCCTCCCCATTTACCTGTGTCAGCCTCTCCCCTCCACCTCTCTCCATTCCACCCCGGATCCTCCCCTATTTACCTGTGTCGGCCTCTCCCCTCCACCTCCCTCCATTCCACCCTGGATTCTCCCCTGCATCTATCAGGGATGACATCTATTATACTTAAAAAGTAAACTTGATTTCACTTTTAGGAATCCATAAACAAATCAAGTAATCCATTTAATTCAGGGAGAAAATAACTCAAGGCACATTTATAAATTTTAAGGATGACAATGTCTAAAACAAAGAACATAAGACCCCATAAAAAGTGCCTCAAAATCCTCCTCCCTGAAAACTCTGAGTGACCACCATTCTCCCAACTTTGAGGCCAACAAAATTAGATTTTTACTGTTTTTATTGTAATGTTTATTCTTTCACATTTTCAGTATATTTCTGAAAAGCCACCCGCTACCAAGTGGCCAATCAAAAGCCATCTTGGAAAGAACGCAAGAGACCGTTACCATGTTTTCTGCAACTGCACAAAGAGACCGTTACCATGTTTCTGCAACTGCACTCCAAAGAGACCGTCACCGTGTTTCTGCAACTGCGCCAAAGAGACCGTCACCATGTTTCTGCAACTGCACTTAAAGACCGTTACCATGTTTCTGCAACTGCCATAAAGACTAGATTACCATGTTTCTGCAACTGCACTTAAAGAGACCGTTACCATGTTTCTGCAACTGCACTTAAAGAGACCGTCACCATGTTTCTGCAACTGCCAAAGAGACCGTCACCATGTTTCTGCTACTGCGCCAAGAGACCGTCACCATGTTTCTGCAACTGCGCCAAAGAGACCGTTACCATGTTTCTGCAACTGCACTTAAAGAGACCGTTACCATGTTTCTGCAACTGCACTTAAAGAGACCCGTTACCATGTTTCTGCAACTGAACTTAAAGAGACCTTCTCCTTGTTTCTGCAACTGCGCCAAGAGACCGTCACCATGTTTCTGCTACTGCGCCAAGAGACCGTCACCATGTTTCTGCAACTGCGCCAAAGACCGTCCATGTTTCTGCAACTGCATAAAGACCGTCACCATGTTTCTGCTACTGCCAAAGAGACCGTCACCATGTTTCTGCAACTGCGCCAAAGACCGTTACCATGTTTCTGCAACTGCGCCAAGAGACCGTTACCATGTTTCTGCAACTGCCAAGAGACCGTTACCATGTTTCTGCAACTGCGCCATAAAGACCGTCACCATGTTTCTGTAACTGCACTTAAAGACCGTCACCATGTTTCTGCTACTGCACTTAAAGAGACCGTCACCATGTTTCTTCAACTGCACTTAAAGAGACCGTTACCATGTTTCTGCAACTGCACTTAAAGAGACCGTTACCATGTTTCTGCAACTGCGCCGAGACCGTCACCATGTTTCTGCAACTGCACTTAAAGAGACCCGTTACCATGTTTCTGCAACTGCGCTTAAGAGACCCATTACCATGTTTCTGCAACTGCAAAAGACCCGTCACCATGTTTCTGCAACTGCACTTAAGAGACCGTTACCATGTTTCTGCAACTGCACTTAAAGAGACCGTCACCATGTTTCTGCTACTGCGCAAAGAGACCGTCACCATGTTTCTTCAACTGCACTTAAAGAGACCGTTACCATGTTTCTGCAACTGCGCCAAAGAGACCGTGACCATGTTTCTGCAACTGCACTTAAAGAGACCGTCACCATGTTTCTGCAACTGCGCCAAAGAGACCGTTACCATGTTTCTGCAACTGCGCCGGAGACCGTTACCATGTTTCTGCAACTGCACTTAAAGGGCCGTCACCATGTTTCTGCAACTGCGCCAAGAGACCGTTACCATGTTTCTGCAACTGCGCCAGAGACCGTCACCATGTTTCTGCTACTGCGCCGAGACCGTCACCATGTTTCTGCAACTGCGCTTAAAGAGACCGTCACCATGTTTCTGCAACTGCGCTTAAAGAGACCGTCACCATGTTTCTGCAACTGCGCTTAAAGAGACCGTCACCATGTTTCTGCAACTGCGCTTAAAGAGACCGTTACCATGTTTCTGCAACTGCGCTAAAGACCGTCACCATGTTTCTGCAACTGCGCCAAAGAGACCCTCACCATGTTTCTGCTACTGCTCTTAAAGAGACCGTCACCATGTTTCTGCAACTGCACTTAAAGACCCGTCACCATGTTTCTGCAACTGCACTCAAGAGGGACCCGTCACCATGTTTCTGCTACTGCACTTAAAGAGACCGGTCACCATGTTTCTGCAACTGCATAAAGAGACCGTTACCATGTTTCTGCAACTGCATAAAGAGACCGTTACCATGTTTCTGCAACTGCACGCCAAGAGACCGTTACCATGTTTCTGCAACTACGCCTTAAAGAGACCCGTCACCATGTTTCTGCAACTGCACCAAGAGACCGTCACCATGTTTCTGCTACTGCGCCAAAGAGACGTCACCATGTTTCTTCAACTGCGCCAAAGACCGTTACCATGTTTCTGCAACTGCGCCAAAGAGACCGTTACCATGTTTCTGCAACTGCACTTAAGAGACCGTCACCATGTTTCTGCAACTGCGCCAAGAGACCCGTTACCATGTTTCTGCAACTGCACTTAAAGACCGTTACCATGTTTCTGCAACTACGCCAAGAGACCGTCACCATGTTTCTGCAACTGCACTTAAAGAGACCGTTACCATGTTTCTGCAACTGCGCCAAGAGACCGTCACCATGTTTCTGCTACTGCGCCAAAGACCGTCACCATGTTTCTGCAACTGCGCTTAAAGACCGTCACCATGTTTCTGCAACTGCGGCTTAAAGAGACCGTCACCATGTTTCTGCAACTCGCTTAAAAGACCGTCACCATGTTTCTGCAACTGCACGCCAAAGAGACCGTTACCATGTTTCTGCGCTGCGCCAAGAGACCGTTACCATGTTTCTGCAACTGCGCTTTCAAAGACCGTCACCATGTTTCTGCAACTGCGGCGAGACCCGTTACCATGTTTCTGCAACTGCGCCAAAGAACCGTCACCATGTTTCTGCAACTGCGCTTAAGAGACCGTCACCATGTTTCTGCAACTGCGGCTTAAGAGACCGTCACCATGTTTCTGCAACTGCGCATAAAGAGACCGTCACCATGTTTCTGCAACTGCGCCAAAGAGACCGTCACCATGTTTCTGCAACTGCGCAAGAGACCGTCACCATGTTTCTGCAACTGCGCTTAAAGAGACCGTCACCATGTTTCTGCAACTGCGCTTAAAGAGACCGTCACCATGTTTCTGCAACTGCGCTTAAAGAGACCGTCACCATGTTTCTGCAACTGCGCTTAAAGAGACCGTCACCATGTTTCTGCAACTGCGCTTAAAGACCGTCACCATGTTGCTGCAACTAAGCTTAAAGGGCGTCACCATGTTTCTGCAACTGCACTTAAGAGACCGTGCCATGTTTCTGCAACTGCGCCAAAGAGACCGTCACCATGTTTCTGCAACTGCGGCAAGGGCGACACCATGTTTCTGCAACTACACTTAAAGAGACCCCATGTTTCTGCAACTGCGGCTTAAAGAGACCGTCACCATGTTTCTGCAACTTAAAGAGACCGTCACCATGTTTCTGCAACTGCGCGAGACCGTCACCATGTTTCTGCAACTGCATAAGACCCGTCACCATGTTTCTGCAACTGCACTTAAAGAGACCGTCACCATGTTTCTGCAACTGCACTTAAAGAGACCGTCACCATGTTTCTGCAACTGCACTTAAAGAGACCGTCACCATGTTTCTGCAACTGCGCTTAAAGAGACCGTTACCATGTTTCTGCAACTGCACTTAAAGAGACCGTCACAACTGCGCTGCAAGAAAACGGGAAAAGTTCTCACTCTGAGAAACATACATCCGTTCTGGAAGAATGATCTCGTCATGGAAGTTATCACTCTGCAGGTTGGTTAAGGAAAGTCATTTTGAAAATCATAGTGACAGTGTGATCACTACATTTAGAGGCCCTTCTGTTGATTTCAATAACATTGTTTACTGAAGACGCTGACGTCATGCTTTGAATGGTTCGTGAATTACACCAGTTACCTGCCGCCATGTTTTCCGGAGATTCAACTTTGACCTTGGTTGGTTTGATGGCAAAACGTGACAGCAGATCTTTGGCACAATGTATCCAATGAATTCCTTGGAATGGTATGGCCGGAATGGTATGATAGGATGAAGACAGGGGACTAGTCTATGTTTGCTGATGCATTTTATTTTGAAATCTAAATTGACTAACACATTCCAATCACCATGCATGCCGGCGATTCAAAGATGAACCCATTACCTAACAAAACTCACATGATAAGCACATCATTTCCTATAGTGCATACAGGGGATGACAATGGCGCCCTCATGTGTCGATACATTGAACACAAAACATCAACTAGTTTTCAAAACAATGTGCTGGAACGAAAAAATAGTCGGGTACTTGGTATGCAGTGATAATTAGTGCTATAACTGTACTTGTGAACAGGGAACATATGTGACAAAGATGGTCGAATCATACACTTTGAATAACTTTACCCTGAAAATCTGTTTTACCATGAAATAAATAGTTTACAGCAATTTCATGATGACAACACCGTGAAAACGCCATGAAATACTCTTGGAATTTCTTCGCAGTGAAAACGCCGTGAAAATGGCACAAACTTCTTGTGGCAGTTTTGGGGCAGCTCATTATTTAATTCTGAAGATCGCCGTGAATTTGCCATGAAATCACTGTGAACATTATTGCTAATATCTGAGAGGAAGAGACACCATGAAATTGCAGTGAAATCATGGTGAACTATTATTTCACAGCAAAATGGATTTTCAAGGCATTTTCAGGGTAAAGTTTTTCATAGTGATATATTATGATAAAGGTCTATTACAAAGAACAAAAATTACAATATATCACATGAACTTTTGTTTGCATCATTCTAGATCGCCTTTGCCATAAACACACTTGCAGAGTTATCCGGTGGCGCGTGTAACGCTTTGATTCTGTGTGGTGATTTCAATACGGAGCCGAGCATGCCCACATACCAGCTCTTACAAGATGGCCGCCTTAGCGACCAGAGTGTGAAAACTCTTCACCAGTTTGGAACCTCGGCCAATAATGATTCAGACGAGGTAAGGGAATTCCAAATCCTCCTCACCTGCAAAAGTTTCCTAAGAATAGGTGTACATGTAATTTTGAGTTTCAAGGCAAAAAATGTTGGTAATTTGACACAATTGCATTTATTCTCTGAGATGAAAGCACTTCTGATGGAATCATTTCTCAGGATTATTGATACTAAAACCACCTCCAGAAACTGAAGACTTTTCTTTAGCCTAAAGGGACAATATCATCATGATCAACAGTGCATGGAATTGGAATGCTAGTTTTAGATTAACTCATCAGTGACTGAAAAAAAATACCCCACATGTGGGGTATTTTTTTTCAGTCACATAAAGGTCAAACTGTGTAGTATTAAGTTTTTATATTTTTATTTTAGTATTGTTTTTATATCTCAAAGTGTGCCTGTAGCCATGTTGTTTATCGTTCTTTGTGTGATTCAATATTTGTTTACTTCCTAAGTGGTAGCATCAGGAGATCAACTCGACAGTAATTTAGTTTACTTTTTTGTAATCCTACAGGGGTGCTATACCTTTGTTTCTGTTTCTGTTAATTTAATGTAAATTTGTGTTTATTTGTTTTTTCTACCTGTGAAATCAATCAATAAAATGAAATGAAATATTACCGTTGAGCCAGTAATTTCCAGTCAATGTGTTAATTTTAAACTAGGTCACTGATTCCATGCCCTGTTTGATAGTCTGCTCTGATCGTGACGATACTATCTCTTGACAGATGTATTGCACATATGTATTACCAGTAATTTCCAGTCCCTGTGTTCATTTTAAACTAGGACACTGATTCCATGCCCTGTTTGATAGTCTGCTCTGATCGTGACGATACTGTCTCTTGACAGATGTATTGCCCATGTTTTACCAGTAATTTCCAGTCACTGTGTTCATTTTAAACTAGGACACCGATTCCATGCCCTGTTTGATAGTCTGCTCTGATCGTGACGATACTGTCTCTTGACAGATGTATTGCCCATGTTTTACCAGTAATTTCCAGTCACTGTGTTCATTTTAACCCTCCTGGGCATTAAGTAGAAAACTTTACACTAACTCAGCAGTGGATGTATTGCAATACACCCACTGATTTAACGGTGTCTAGAATGACTTAAAAATAATACAGGGTGCCCATGATGTTTTTATGTTTGTTTCACTATTTACAAGTATATTTGAGCCATAATATTTTTTAAACCTCCGACGACTTTATCTAAACGTGGCACCCCTCCTCTTTTCAGTGGCACCCTAAATTTACCTACTGTAAAAAACAGTAGGGCTTACGCGCCGCAGGTTGTAATTATATTAAAAATTGTTTTCTGCATTCCCCATTGACATCAATAACATCCGCACAACTAGATACATAACAGCTGTTCTACAACCAACCAGTGGCCCATCAATCATCAACAGTGTGTGTGTGTGTGCCAACTGGTGTGTGTATTTCAATACACCCCACACGCTAAGAATATGTACATAGCAAAACACACACAGACCCTATGCAAACAGATCATTATGCGAGATTTCACATGTAACCCGATACACCTTCAATCCAGCATGCTCCTACATGTAGAGTGGGTCAAAGGTGACAAAGTCAAGTAGTGTCTGGTTTTTTGGTCGAGTATTAAAGGGGCAGTGCAAAAAAAACCACTTTTCGAGAACTGGAGTACATCCACTCCCTCCTAGGAGGGTTAAACTAGGACACTGATTCCATGCCCTGTTTGACAGTCTGCTCTGATCGTGACGATAATGTCTCTTGTTTTGCACATGTTTTACCAGTAATTTCCAGTCTCTGTGTTCATTTTAAACTAGGACACTGATTCCATGCCCTGTTTGATAGTCTGCTCTGATCGTGACGATACGTACTGTCTCTTGACAGATGTATTGCACATGTTTTACCAGTAATTTCCAGTCACTGTGTTTTCTTTTTAAACTAGGACACTGATTCCATGCCCTGTTTGATAGTCTGCTCTGATCGTGACGATACTGTCTCTTGATAGATGTATTGCACATGTATTACCAGTAATTTCCAGTCACTGTGTTCATTTTAAACTACTCCATGCCCTGTTTGATAGTCTGCTCTGATCGTGACAATACTGTCTCTTGACAGATGTATTGCACATGTATTACCAGTAATTTCCAGTCCCTGTGTTCATTTTAAACTAGGACACTGATTCCATGCCCTGTTTGATAGTCTGCTCTGATCGTGACGATACTGTCTCTTGACAGATGTATTGCCCATGTTTTACCAGTAATTTCCAGTCACTGTGTTCATTTTAAACTAGGACACTGATTCCATGCCCTGTTTGATAGTCTGCTCTGATCGTGACGATACTGTCTCTTGACAGATGTATTGCCCATGTATTACCAGTAATTTCCAGTCACTGTGTTCATTTTAAACTAGGACACTGATTCCATGCCCTGTTTGATAGTCTGCTCTGATCGTGACAATACTGTCTCTTGACAGATGTATTGCACATGTATTACCAGTAATTTCCAGTCCCTGTGTTCATTTTAAACTAGGACACTGATTCCATGCCCTGTTTGATAGTCTGCTCTGATCGTGACGATACTGTCTCTTGACAGATGTATTGCCCATGTATTACCAGTAATTTCCAGTCACTGTGTTCATTTTAAACTAGGACACTGATTCCATGCCCTGTTTGATAGTCTGCTCTGATCGTGACGATACTGTCTCTTGACAGATGTATTGCCCATGTATTACCAGTAATTTCCAGTCACTGTGTTCATTTTAAACTAGGACACTGATTCCATGCCCTGTTTGATAGTCTGCTCTGATCGTGACGATACTGTCTCTTGACAGATGTATTGCCCATGTATTACCAGTAATTTCCAGTCACTGTGTTCATTTTAAACAAGGACACTGATTCCATGCCCTGTTTGATAGTCTGCTCTGATCGTGACAATACTGTCTCTTGACAGATGTATTGCACATGTATTACCAGTAATTTCCAGTCACTGGGTTCATTTTAAACTAGGACACTGATTCCATGCCCTGTTTGATAGTCTGCTCTGATCATGACGATACTGTCTCTTGACAGATGTATTGCCCATGTATTACCAGTAATTTCCAGTCACTGTGTTCATTTTAAACAAGGACACTGATTCCATGCCCTGTTTGATAGTCTGCTCTGATCGTGACAATACTGTCTCTTGACAGATGTATTGCACATGTATTACCAGTAATTTCCAGTCACTGGGTTCATTTTAAACTAGGACACTGATTCCATGCCCTGTTTGATAGTCTGCTCTGATCGTGACGATACTGTCTCTTGACAGATGTATTGCCCATGTTTTACCAGTAATTTCCAGTCCCTGTGTTCATTTTAAACTAGGACACTGATTCCATGCCCTGTTTGATAGTCTGCTCTGATCGTGACGATACTGTCGCTTGACAGATGTATTGCCCATGTTTTACCACTAATTTCCAGTCTCTGTGTTCATTTTAAACTAGGACACTGATTCCATGCCCTGTTTGATAGTCTGCTCTGATCGTGACGATACTGTCTCTTGACAGATGTATTGCACATGTTTTACCAGTAATTTCCAGTCCCTGTGTTCATTTTAAACTAGGACACTGATTCCATGCCCTGTTTGATAGTCTGCTCTGATCGTGACGATACTGTCTCTTGACAGATGTATTGCCCATGTTTTACCAGTAATTTCCAGTCCCTGTGTTCATTTTAAACTAGGACACTGATTCCATGCCCTGTTTGATAGTCTGCTCTGATCGTGACGATACTGTCTCTTGACAGATGTATTGCACATGTTTTACCAGTAATTTCCAGTCCCTGTGTTCATTTTAAACTACTCCATGCCCTGTTTGATAGTCTGCTCTGATCGTGACAATACTGTCTCTTGACAGATGTATTGCACATGTATTACCAGTAATTTCCAGTCACTGTGTTCATTTTAAACTAGGACACTGATTCCATGCCCTGTTTGATAGTCTGCTCTGATCGTGACGATACTGTCTCTTGACAGATGTATTGCCCATGTTTTACCAGTAATTTCCAGTCCCTGTGTTCATTTTAAACTAGGACACTGATTCCATGCCCTGTTTGATAGTCTGCTCTGATCGTGACGATACTGTCCCTTGATAGATGTATTGCACATGTTTTACCAGTAATTTCCAGTCCCTGTGTTCATTTTAAACTACTCCATGCCCTGTTTGATAGTCTGCTCTGATCGTGACAATACTGTCTCTTGACAGATGTATTGCACATGTATTACCAGTAATTTCCAGTCCCTGTGTTCATTTTAAACTAGGACACTGATTCCATGCCCTGTTTGATAGTCTGCTCTGATCGTGACGATACTGTCTCTTGACAGATGTATTGCCCATGTTTTACCAGTAATTTCCAGTCCCTGTGTTCATTTTAAACTAGGACACTGATTCCATGCCCTGTTTGATAGTCTGCTCTGATCGTGACGATACTGTCTCTTGACAGATGTATTGCCCATGTTTTACCAGTAATTTCCAGTCCCTGTGTTCATTTTAAACTAGGACACTGATTCCATGTCCTGTTTGATAGTCTGCTCTGATCGTGACGATACTGTCTCTTGACAGATGTATTGCCCATGTTTTACCAGTAATTTCCAGTCACTGTGTTCATTTTAAACTAGGACACTGATTCCATGCCCTGTTGATAGTCTGCTCTGATCGTGACGATACTGTCTCTTGACAGATGTATTGCCCATGTTTTACCAGTAATTTCCAGTCCCTGTGTTCATTTTAAACTAGGACACTGATTCCATGCCCTGTTTGATAGTCTGCTCTGATCGTGACGATACTATCTCATGTTTTACCAGGAATTTTCTGAATCGTTTTGTTTTCATTGGGAAATATATACTTCAAAATCAGATGCATTTAAAAAAATACTTGTCAGAAGCTTGGTTTAACAGTTTAAAAAAATGCCCAAATGAATTTATGATCCACCATAAATTCATTTCAGTACATAATGTAAAACCATGCTACTTACAAATATTTATAGAAATATTTATTTATTTTCCCTGTGTCCAGTAAAATAGCGATGTTCTGACGAAAAAGAAAATTTCCAAAAATTACCATTCATGGTCTCCGTGGCCTCTGTGAAATTCCAGGCCTGGGTTTAATTTGGAGAAACAAAAAAAACACAAGACAGCAGGTCCACTAGCTCTGAACATTTGACTGGACTTATATATTATTCACTGGACAAGAAAGGATTTACAACAAAAGCTACATGTTCACTCTTTCATAAAAGAGGAAAATGTCACTGGATTGTTGGTCCAGTACGGGTGGCCAAAATCCATTTCAAAGGACAGCTTATCGTTAAGCGTAGAAAAGGGCATGCTAACATGCCAGCCGTTATTGCTTGCAAATGAGTTACGTAACAATACAAATCCATGGTGAATGTTTACACGACTCGTCAAATTATCTTGTTAACCTGTGAAATACGCTTACGTCTAGCAGATTTATTCTGCTACAGTTAGCAGAAAAGAAATTGCTTACCAGTAAGTACAAGCTCTATGATATTAAGCCCTTGGGATGAAGATTGTACTGGCTTGTCTGTTGTTCAATGAATCTCTTCTTTCTTGTTCTCACTCTCATCATTACTTCTATCTACATGTATCAGTACACGCTGAGGAGACGGGTACAAGATGAGATCAATAACAATATTTTACTGGCAAAAATGTTTGCGGGGTTACTTTTTTTTTTCAAGAATTGGTCACTGCCCCTCCTTACAAATTTCTGGTTTAGGAAGATTTGCGGCTAGCACCATGTCAATTGTCTAATGAGTTGTACAAATTGTGTTGTTATACCACAAACCTTCCTGATGTTAATTTTTCGTATTTTTTTAAAGATTTATTTATTAAAATCACAATTCGTATTAAGAGGCCAAATTACATGTGACAGTACATCAAAATATTTTTTTTCAAAATTATATTTAAACGATTTGTTATTATCTGTTTTCCTTCAGGAATTTTTAGACGATAAAGAACCGTGTCCAAAACCAACCAGTTTGAGTGACTCGCGGCTTATTGGTGCTCTTGAGGAGAAGGGTCTCGTGACCACAGGATCTAGAGTGGAGCGTGAATTGACGCTGTCTGAAGACGAGAGAAGTAAGTAGGAAAATAATCAGAGGGGGAATAATAATAATAATCAAAGTTAGTCACAGGGTCTGTAACACATGATAAAGACATGCTGGGGCATGGCCACTGGTGATAATAAACTGATCCAATGACAAGGGTCTGTTTTCACCCATGGACACACCCTCGAGGTCTTCATCCTGCATTAGAGCTTTTACATCAATTTTATTTTCAACATCTTGATTTTATTTTTTTATTCATCAATATTTCAAGAAATCAACCAAAACACATCTTTTTAACATTTCCTTTTAATTCCATTCACTGTTGTTGTGCTGTGTGCATTTTTTTAGCTTGTCCAGCCATTGTCTTTCCATTACCTTCTTCTTTAGCTGTTAAAATATGTATAAAAATATGTATTTGTACTATTTCTCTTTTCATGTATTTTTATGTTTTACCCTGTAAAGCGCTTTGAGATTGTCATTGATGTAAGGCGCTCTATAACAATTTATTATTATTATTATTTATGTAAATTTTGCTGAAAAGTAACCACAGTAATTCAATGTATTTGGGACACAAAAAATCTCAACAGTTGTGTATTACACAAAGCCAACTAGTACATTATCATTCACTCCATTTACATGTATGTGTCCAGAGAAAATGTTTCGGAAGTGAAATTTTGTTAGCTTTCTAATTAACCTTAAGAGAAATAACTATATTATATCACTTTAAAGTAAACAGTGTGCAACAGTAACTGCTGATGGAATATTCCACACCTTCTAGAAAACTCGGACAAAATCTACATGTGCGTATATAAAATAAGATACATGCTTATCAACCTGACAAATAATCAGATATTGACAAAATAGGGAAACCACCAACATGGCTTAGTTGGTAGAGCACGGGCGCGTCAACCTGGAGGACACAGGTTCAAATCCTGCTCTAGTTGATTTTGCTTTGTTCATTCCAATCCAAACAAATGTATGTACATGTACCTAAGTCAGTGTCCCTTGTGGTTTATTCGTTGAAGATAATGGTGTTGTATTATGCACGTTTCTTCACTCACGGAACAATCACCGCCGTTTTAAACGACCGTGTTACACGGTTTAACAAATCTGATTGGTCAGTAAGGAATTTGACTGAGAGCTATTGATTTTGGAATTATTGATTGATGTTTTGTCTACTTACAGCTTGTCGGTTCTTCACATTGCCGGCATTCTCGCCCGAGCTGGCCAAGTTGGCGTACTGCTCCCTCAGCGAGAACTGCCTCCGTCTAGACGGCTGTCTTGAGCTGAACCTCCAGAAATTCAAATTCCACCGCTCGTTCAAAGCCGTCGTGGAAGTGGATGCGTGCGACTTTACTTTCATTGTTGCCTTTCAACACTTGCAGTACAAAAGTTGTTGTTGAGCTACAACTGGGGTAAGTGCTTTTGGCAACACAAAATGATGAAATTGTTTTTGCACTGAGGCGATGAAATGTACTATTGAGCAAACTGTTAAAGCTGATTCATAAAATGTGTCTCCGTTTACGTTAGACAGTTAGCTCAATGGAAAAGCCAGTGGCAGGATTGGCAAAGTAAAGCAATGGGTGTGGATCCAGGGTGGGTACACGCCATAAAAAGGAGGCACACTGTTGAAAGGAGGGGGTGCACACCAACAACTATATGGTAAATTTACATGCATGCTGATAAAAAAAAAGCGCAAGCCACCACTTTGCCCCTCCCCCCTCTCCCCACCCCAACCCCAACATAGATCCGTCTGTCACAGAAGCATTATACCATGGTCAGTACTTGGATGGAACACCATTCCATGAATTGTTTGCAGTTGTGTGTCTCGTCCACGTATGTTGACGTATTATTGCGGGTGTATCAGTTTGGTTTATTCACAGGCTGGTTATGCTGCACTCGCATAGTTTAAGCCGTTGCCCGGGTCGGGTCTTTTCTGGCTGCGGCTTCGAATTTGGCCATTGGCAGGCTACAGTGAAGAGCCGTTGCCATGTCTGTGAGATAGTCTTACATGGGGATGCTACTAGGCGTGTTGCCAAAATACTGTACAAACGCTATGACAACACGAACCATTAAGATTATCTCTTCCGGGGTTTTCTGTCAGATGTACCCCAGAAATATAACGTGCACAAGAAGTATCCCAAGACACACATTATAAAATCAGGCGTGCAAAGGTTTGTTATAGTAATATTTATTGATTTCTTTGTAACATTGTCAGGTAAAGTCAGAAGTAGATAGTATCAATTCTTGGCATATTTATATAGTGATTGGTATCGATATGATTAAAAGCTATTGAATTATGCACTATTCGAAAATCACCGGGATCGCTGGTTCAGTTAATCAATTGCTGCAACAGAATCGAAGCACAGCCTACACCGGGTTCGGAACTCGTGAATCTGACCAAAAAAAAACTTTGCACACTAGTAATCACCAGAAAGGTTTCAAGTTGGTCGTTAGCTTCACTTCCATGGGATTCGCATTCTTGTAAAAACCCCGCTTCCAAAGAATCTCCTGAAAACTATGACAGCAACAGAGGACATCAATGAATATCACTGCTTGTAAAAGGCTACTATGCAAATCAATTATGCAACACCATTATGCCTATTCAAACGCAAATAAGCGCCTCATTGCTTAAAAAAAGAAACTGATCTGACGTCACTTGTACAACACAAAGGGTAAACTGTAGATCTACACAATGAGGAAAACCAAGTTGGCGGAGGAAACGTACGTGCGTCTGGGGCGTGGTATGGCCGTAATATCATCAGAGCCTGTGTCCCACAAACAGGCGTAATGCTGAAGGTTCAGGTTCAGGAATGTACGTCAAAGATCCTTGACTATTATCGAGAAAGAAAATGGGCTTCCCCCAGTGTTTCTAGAATGGCAACAAAATGTGCCGAAATTCTTTGTAACCTTTGGAAGAGGCGCTATATGAATGACACTTAATTCATTATTTATAATTCCGCCACCACCCACCCTATCCTCTATTATTGATCTCAGGGCAAAGTGAGCAGCAAATGATTGGTGCTTTTACACTGACTTACTCAATCAACAAACTGGATGCAGAGAAGGAGTTTGAGATTGACTTTGGGGTGTCTGTTTGTCCCGACGGTGAGGAATGCATCTTCGACATCGACGTCATCGAGGACTACAGGGTTCCAATCCCATTCTGCAACTCCAACTTTTCATTCTCTCTGCCAGGTAAACATTTCTGAATTGTGTTTATGTTTTGAGTTAAGTTTTTAGAGTGAATACAATGTTAGTGTGTGCCGATATAATCTTATGAATGCATTTTCTCATTAAGGACAATTCAGTGGTTACTCACGTTACATTGTTGAGGTTTTTGACTCTAAATGACATAATATATATTTCACTCATCGGTTTTTTTTCACAGTAGTTGCATTATACCCAGACCTTTACTCAGCAGAAAATAATCATTTCAGAAGTTTGTTATAGGTATGCTGTATTAGAGAACATGCGATATTTTAAGCATGTTACCAGCATGAGTAACCAGCCTTTTTACTGTTACCGTACATATAACAAATTTCTGAGAAAAAAAATTTGTGCCGAGTATGGTCTGGGTATAATGAAACTTCTGTAAAAAAAAAAATTGATGAGTGAAATGTATAAGTAAGTGTTACATTTCCCACTATTGTAGGTCAACAAAATAATAAGGGCAGACACAAACTTTGTTGTGACAATCAAATGGGATTGGTTTATTAACATTCTCTCTATTCAACAATAATAACAGGCACTAATAACATGTTATGAAAGGAGTGGTAGCGTAATTCAGGTACATGTCAGTAGTTCACATTAGACTTTATACTTGTACTGTATATGTACGAGTTCCGATTAGTGTGTATGAATACCAACTAAGGGATCGGATACAGTCAGTGGGACCATCGTTCGTTTGTGCAGCTTGTTAACTCGGTATACTGTAACGGGCAATGCTACACCGAGACAGCTGGTCAGTCTCGACGACTAGGGCTTGACTACACGGGGTGTCTGGATGGGGCCAGAGTGTGTATCAGATCACACTAGCTAGACAAGCCCAATGGGCAATTGATGCACTGCACCATTTGGGTCAACAAACGAGGCACTGCAGTACAAGTTATATATAGTTAGGTACCGCACTGTTGTGGATCGAGTCACACTACTGCTTGTGTATATCTGGTCAGAAGTCACACTATTAGAATTAGACTCTGTTGAGACTAGATACTATTCGGAACCACACTTCTGCCGAGAGAAAGAAATCTCTGGGTTTATATAGGAATCTGGGGCCTAGGAATGAATAAAACATTAGCCTAGTTTAGCATTTTAGCCACTTAGAAAGGAGGTCATGTTCAAGGGACAAGGCTTACTGGGGATGCTAAGCTATTGCATGAGGGGAGTAGTAGTTGTAGTGGTGGACTCTGACAAAAATAGACTAAGTCCAAAGGACAGCTAATAGAAGGCGCTAATATTATCAAGAGCAAAGGGTAAGATTCGTAACATAAGTAAGGAAATTATGGCATTAAGAGTGGGCCCATTACCTCAAAAATGTTATGTGGTATGAGTAACCATGGAATTGCCCTTAACGAGAAATGTAATGAGCTGAAACTTCCAAAGGTCAATTATTTAAATATAAACACCGCAGAATAGATGTTTACCAACCCTCTAAGTAGGGGAACACGTACGACTATTCATGGAATGTCACAGAAAACATTTTGCCCTGAACAGTGTCTTCAGTAATGCCACTACTTTTATTTATTTCTCACAGGGAAGGCCCCTCTGAAGGATTTTATCACTCAGGTTGGTCGGAATGCTGGGCAGCAAGCCATCAACATCTTCCTGGAGTACATCGGCCTAAGGGATAAGATAAATGATGGATCTTGTGACTCGACTGCTCTGGTCACGGGAGATGAAGAGGGTAATAAGAGAGAAGAGGGTCATAAGAGACGAGAGGGTAATAAGAGAGGAGAGGGTCACAAGGGAGGAGATGGTCACAAGAGAGGAGAGGTTCACAAGAGAGGAGAGGGTCACAAGAGAGAAGGTCACAAGAGAGGAGAGGGGGAACAAGAGAGGAGAAGGGGGAACAAGAGAGGAGAAGGGGGAACAAGAGAGGAGAAGGGGGAACAAGAGAGGAGAAGGGGGAACAAGAGAGGAGAGGGGGAACAAGAGGAGAGGGGGAACAAGAGAGGAGAGGGGGAACAAGAGAGGAGAGGGAACAAGAGAGGAGAAGGGGAACAAGAGGAGGAGAGGGGAACAAGAGGAGAGGGACAAGAGGAGAGGGTCATTTAATCTGGATATTTTTATATTATTTTAATGTGTGTAGCATGTGCTGGCACATGTGTTCCCATGTGCATTTACAGCGTTTACTGCTTTGGTCATGGGAGATGAAGAGGGTAATGAGAGAGAAGAGAGTATACTCTCTGTGCCGAAATTACTTTGGATCCTTTATATATTCATTTTAAACTTTTGAACAAAAATGCATGAGGCAAATAATAATAATAATAATAATGTGGACTTATATAGCGCACGTATCCACCAAACTACAAAGCTATTCAATACAAGCAAAATCATTTATTGAATGATTGTTTATAATGGAGGCATTTTTAAAGCGCTCTTACGTATCAGAGCGCTGTACATTATTACCCCTGTTCATCATTAGGCGCATAAATCATTCCTGAAACCATCTCAGCTCCCTGGGGAGTATACAGCTCAATTGCTGCCGTTTCGGTGCATATTGGCTAATCAAACACAACAACCAACTCTGCCCTCACAGGTACCCATTTACTCCTGGATGGAGAGAAGCAATTGTGGTAAAGTGTCTTGCTAGAACACAAATCCCATGCACTAAACCGCTCGACCATGGCACTTTGAATGATTATATATTTTGTGAATGTTTCTTGACGACTTAAGATTTGGTTTGGTGTAACACTACAAATATTTTATCTCGGACCTTGAGATGTGTGGTGAAATTATTTCACAATTATTCTTGACTGAATTCATACTTATTATGACATATCAAAATTCAACGTATGAAGTATGAGAATAAAGTTCTTATTTAGACATAAATTCAGTTGGGAAAGAATTTGACTAATTCTACTAAAACATCTCCTCAGATATAGAGGCTTTCAAGATTTGTTGTT
>CM055823.1:21686289-21706289 GCA_029582265.1 Zoroaster sp. YZ-2022
ATCTGGGTAACCTAAAGCTTCCTTTAAATGGCCCCCTTCCCAACCCTCCTTTCTTATATAATATAGATTGGTTTGTTTTGGTAAAAAGCTAAATGGGATATCCCAAAACCTTCGTTTTAAATGGTTTGGACCCTCCTTTCTTAAATAATAGATTGGGTTTGGGGTTTTTTGGAAAACATAAAAAGCTTCCCAATTTTGGGAAAATCTAAAAAATTTAAAGGGGGCTTTTCTCGGGTTTTATGGACTTTTCACGACACCCTTTTTTTATTTAATAATGGTCAAATTAAATTCCCCGGGGAATTTTAAAGGTTTTCCAGTACACACATTTGTTGGAACATATCATTATCTTTTAATCAGACAAATGGCGTTATAAAAGGATCGCTTTATGTTACCTTGGCATTGGCGGATCCAGGGGCTAAGGGGGCTGTAGCAGTGTAGCCCCCCCTAAAATCGTTTAAAAAAAATAATAATAATAAAAAAAGGAGAGAAAGAGAGAGAGAGAGGGAGGGGAGGGGAGAACGCACTACCATTCCCTCACTGTGCTTTGTTTTTCTCTCCCTTTGATTATTTCATTGTAATTTTTGTAGTACTGAAAAATAATTGTTTTTGATTCTCAGCCCCCCTAAAAAAATGTCTGCATCCGCCCATGACCGGGGCCTTTTCAATGACGTCATTGACGGGAAAAACAATTATTTGATATTCAACATACATTGTTAAAACATGAAATATAACCCAAAACACTGAAAACATTGTTCAACAGAAAATATTCATCATTTTTTCTAGGACGGATCCAGGACGCTGCAGTCGGTACATTAAAAAGGACGTACGGGCGGCACACCCATCATCCAGAGGTAAATTACTACTTTGGAAATTTGTTCATCAGTTCCTTTTCCCCTAAATTTAGGTACCTCCAAATGCATATCCCTTTTAAATTACTATGATATACATTTGTCATCATGGGTAAAATTAATACCCACTACATACACATCACAAATTACGATTCTAAATATAGGCGTTATGTTTCCAAACGCTAAACTATCATCATTTAACCCATTTATATAAACAGGTTTATGCTATGATGCTACCCCAAAAAATAATTTCGAGAAAAAAATACTTCGGCGATGACTGCTCCGGTCATTACTTGCAACATGTACAACGGCTGTTTGAAATTGGCCATTTAGCTTAAATATTTTACTGCGTTTAAAAGCATGGGAACTTTCTTCTGTTTAGCTGTCATTAAACAGTCATAGGACTGTTTAATGTTTTGAGCGAGGATAATCATTTCCATATTAAACAGGATTAAAATCCTTTAATTGTTAACTTACACTTAGCTATACCATTCCAGCTATATGTTTAATAAATAGACTTTATGCAAGTAGAAAACATATGATAGATTTAGTCCCTCCAAGTGGTACCGGCAAAGTACTGTCCAGCTCCTAGCACATGGACTATTATTTGTTAGTAAAAGTCTGGAATTGTCATGGTAGGCCTACAAGACGAAGGATTTTGATAACTCCATTCTCTTTAATAATATATTCGACACTGCTTTCTGGTATGGTCTTTAATCACAGGTTGAAATTTGACCCCTTAAAACGATCCAGGTATTTACCCCTATGATATTTAAATCTTTCAGCTGTAAACGTAATTATTCTTTCGAACTGAATAAAATGTTAATAAACGAAGAAATTAAGTTTTTGTCTACAAACCACCACTGTCAATTAACTTGGCCCAATGTTGTGCCAGCAATTAGCCCCTATGTGGGCCCAAAGTTGGGTTAACGTAGATTTAATTTAAACAGCAGTTTTATTATTATGAACATCCATTTTCCCATTTGTTTGTTTCCTAATTTGGCTTATGTAATAGGAATTATTTAATGCACACCTGTGTATCCATCTTGACATAACTTTGATACCTTTAAATTGCCAATCTGTGGGTGTTTTGATTCATTTTGGGAAAGTTTTGGTATCTCTGCTAATAACAATTTGCATATTCACGAGGACATCTGTGATGTCATGACGTAATAAGGCTCAACGTCACGCATGGTTGGTTGGTGTAAACAAGTTTAATGAATTTGTAATCTTTTCAATAGTCAGTTTTCTGAACCATTGTATTTTCTTGTTAAGTGAGTGTTTAGTGCCAATCCCATCGGCTACAAACTTTTTATTTAAATATGCAAGACTTTTGGATATTGAAATCGTCCCGTCCAAGGCGAGAGAGCAGTGGTTACGAGGTACATCGAAACTGTTCAAAAACCCTGGGAACGAAGTTTGGACAAATTTAAAGTTGTTATGCATATTTCATGTTGATGAAATTCTGTGAGATTTAACATTAACATTAACAATACGAAAAATAATAGGTTGTGTGTCCTTTAAACAATATTCCCTTACCACGAAATTAAGAAGCACGTACACATATTATAACGCTTGAGCGATTTAGCGAAGTAGTTGCTTACTCATAACTTACCGGTACTTGATTGTGCCATGACGACACAGAATCCCTGTGTTATAAGAGCTACAACGATGAGACCCATGTAGCCCATGGTTTCTCGTTCCACCTGTCCCGCTAATGTTAGAGATGGTTTAAGAGATGAACTACTACCTGAAATACATACAAAGTAAAACTAAAATTAAAGTAAAAACATCAACACTGGTGATACAACTTAAAGGGACAATATTAAACAGTAAATTTCTATTCAACGATTGCTGATCATTGAAATACTGCTGTCTGATGTGCAATCAATTACTAAGTCGAATTACATATTGATTTAAGGGGAAATGTAATCTACAGGCAAATCAAAATTCTAGAATAGATTTTATATTGACAAGAGTAAGAATTGTAATTGACCGTTTGCACCTTTGTTAAAAAAGGTTTGGATGAAATTAGACAAAGCAGGTTGATCAATTATACTAAGATTCCTACCATTGTACCATGTATGGGTGCGTGGGTTACTAGTTGTATGATTATGCACACCTTGCAAAAACTGAGGTGTTAAAATAACACTAGTGGTGTCAACTTTATTCTTCCATGGTGTTTATATTATGTGACTGAAACATATTTACTAAACAAAATAATTGTTTTACGCTCTACAAATCTCATACACATACAGTAGAGTGTATTAATGTTCATTACATGTATGTTCTCTGAGATAGTAATAATTAATACATAGCACTAGGCTACAAACATATACAATGTACGTTGTAGGAAGCATTGAATGACCAACAACGGACTGCTGTGCATGCGCACCAAAAATGGTGGGCTGCGCTAGCATTTCAAATTGACGCATGCGTAGTGGTTCCCACGTTTTCGGGGGAAGATTCTACGAAGTTCACAAGACTGTGTTTGATAGCGGTTCGTGTGTGGGGTAGCCGCTGCGGTTCGTGATTGTAGCGTTCGTGTAGCGCCGTCGGATCGTGTATCATAAACATACAAACGTAGTTTTGAACCAAGACTTAATGGCTGGGCGGCTGTGGCAATCGGGAGTTTTGTACGATGTGTAATAATACTAGGATCGAGATCACACGCTTTATATAAATTTAACTGAAGTTTCTACGATGTCGATCTGTGACCTAAACTGTTTTAATCTGATGATAAATCATTTCAAGTGGGAGTGTCGTGGCCGAGCGGTCTAGCTTACCGGACTCAAGTTCTGGTGTTAGCAGCAGAATGTGGGTTCGAAACCCGGCCGTGACACTTGTGTCCTTGAGCAAGACACTTAACCATAATTGCTTCTCTCCACCCAGGGGTTAAATGGGTACCTGTGAGGGCAGAGTTGGTTGATTAGCCCTATATGCGCTGTAATGGCAGCAATTGAGCTGTATACTCCCCAGGGAGCTGAGATGGTTTCAGGAATGATTTATGAGCCTTATGAGCCTCATGAGCAGGGGTAATAATATAATGCGCCTTGAGCACCACTCAGTTGGTGGATACGTGCGCTATATAAGTGCACACATTATTATTATTATTATTATTATTAAGTGAAATCCTCTGTGGACTTAATTACTTACTAGCTGGCTGAGAGTTTTCAGACGAAAATAAGCACAAAAACCTGTTGAAATACCATGTGAATATTGAAAGTACTGACAAAAAACGATTACATTACTTTTAATCATGAATAATACCGAGTATAGGCTATAAAGATTTGGTGAAATATATCTCAGACCCGCTGCCGCTGCAACCACCAAATTAGGTGTGCTGTGCGTGTATGTGCGTGTGTGCGTGTGCGCGCGCGTAAGCCTACTTCATTAATTAATAGTGATATGAAAATAGATCCAACAAAATAGTAATAATTTGATTTAACTATATTTATATGGTTTTTCACGTGTGAATATACACTTTTATTTAAATACCTTTTTTCATAAACATTTTTTGAAGCAGCTCGACAAAGCTGTACTATTTTTGCAGTGGATGTGCAAACCACACACAGTCCTTCAATAAACACGCATGCGCACGACGGCCGGCCGGTAACTAGACAGATATCAGTTTGCATGGCCAGCGCAAGGCATGATCACACAGAGATCCTGGCCCGGCTTAATAGGCTGCCTGCACACAGTGGAGTTTTGTTAAGAAGTGGAGATCCAAACAAGCGAAGCGAGCTCACGGACAAGGCCGCGGGGCCCGTTTATAAAATGAAATGTTATTGAGTCCAGAAAATGATCACAAATATCTTCGGAAATATATGTGATGTCTCGAAATAAAATTCACAAAAAAAATTTAGCCAGTTTTCGAGAATTTTAGATTTAGTTTTAGAGAATCATTACCTCCTGGTTTGCAAACAAAAATACTCACTGCTACATGTGATTATTTGATTCAAAAGTGGGTGAGGGGGAATCAGAACCTTTTCTGAAGTGAGGGAGGACCGAAGCGCCCTCTTACCCCCTCCACTTCCGCCTCTGGTGCTATTCATTCAAATCCTGTTTGACATCTAGTATCTTTGATTCCAAAAATGGCCATGTGGCCATTTCAATTCTCCCTCCTCCTCCCCTTGTAGTGCCCGGTGTTTTTGCAACTGAGTCTTAGAAGAGCCACTAGTTAACACATTAATGATGAGGATACATTATAATGCTACAGAATATAGGTATCCTTGTCACCCAAGGGTTTCATGATTGTAACAATTGCTATCCTCATCGGGAGAATAGGGTTTCAATTAAGAATCTCCCAATCGGGATACAATAGTTGATATCTACCCCGTGAGCTATGTTTATGACGGTATCAAACATATAAGGAGAAAGACATCATTCTGCCTGAGGTTCTATTATTTTATGAAATAAGAACTGCAAATGAATTTTTGTTTGCAACCTATCTTAAGATAAAAGACTTATGCATATTAGGAACAAACACTTTGCGTCAATTGACCACTTTGAGAAATTATATTAACTTTTGGACTTTGCTCATATGGATCCAATTTTCACAGGTTGGAATCATTTACTTAAAGTGAAGATTGATCTTTAACCTGATAAGGTTATGAAGGGTCTAATCTAAATAAAATAGACTACGATAGTTAAGGAAGATTCAATTCTCATATTAATTTAGCTTGAGTGTTTGTAGATAATTGCTTTGGCAATTTATTCATGTTGTACACATATACTTGTATGTACACGACTACACGTTTGTATCCCATGATGTTATGTACTGTGAATGCATATAAGAGTACCATGCTGATTATAAAGGTGTCTTGGTACTAGACTACTATTCTTATTCGGTTTCTAGATCGTTCCAGTTGATACTAATTTTATGTATCTTGCCCTCATTATGCAATATAAATTGTGTTCAGTTGGTTATCACATGGGAGAATGGTATGGCATTTTGTACATTGGTACAGTTGTGCACATTTTGTCGCACTCAACCAATTGGTGTTGCAAAAGAACAACTCTAACAAACTGAATGGATGAAGACAGGAAAGACCATAGTGTTCTGTTGTATCATCTTTTATTGTAAGGTCTTCTGTTTATCAGTTGACTTAATGGTTTCCCATAACTTGCTTGCTTGTAACATTTTGGTTGTATCATATGATTTGTAACAGTTGAATGGTTACTTTTATTACTGGCATCATCAGACGAGGCTCCATTACTGGAAATAAATTTAATTAATTAAATAATTCTGTGCTGCCGGTAACGTGGAAACCATTATGGCTACAATAAGGAAACTGTATCTTATGTAGATATATTGCTGTATATTGTGAAAGGCTTAATGAAATTGAGAAGATTGGCAAGTGGCCAAATTAATACTATTCACATGTATTCAGTGAAACGGCGTGTCTCCAAAATAATATTGAATTTGCAATGTTACATGGATGGGTGTCGACAGCTACCTAGAAGTGCGGGGGGGGGGGGGACATGTAGGATCTAGGATTTGGGAAAAATAGGAGAGCACCCTGCTTTTAGACATCATTTTGGGGGAAATTTGTTGATAATTGCAGTAAACAAATAATAATTATTATCATTTTTTTGGAATCCAACTCGAACCAAGCGGTGAGGGGGAGGGGATACACTGTACGCCTTCTTCACCCACCCGTCCGTCACCAAGGGTAGATCTGGAGCCAAATGCTGGAATGGGTTATTTACGCATTCTAGACGCTCTGTAATGCAGTATGAGAGTTTTCGAGGACCAAGTTTGTAAATTATTCTGGCTGGTGATGGAAATATGAATTGGCACATTAACTTTAAATTTTCCAAACAACATACATTTTGAGTTGGGAAGGGGAAAAGCTTTGTAAAAAAAATATTACCCCCTTGTCCCCCTGTATCCACCCTTGTCAGCTACTCTGCATAAGTGATCCTCGGTGTAAGGGACGGCCTTACGGATACCGGAAATTGTTTGATTCATGATGCTCAGTATAGTACGTTCTGAGCCCTTCAAGACGATTTATTTTACGTTTTGTGGGATTGCATGAAAAACTATAACATAAATCTCAGGATTCAGGGTAAGCCTACTTAATTATTTGAGGCATTATTTGTTATGGGCTATTAAAATAGTGGCGTGGATAGAATTATTGATATACTGTCCCTCTCTAACAAAAAGTGGGGAATGCATTACCCCCAAATGGCTTCAAATCAAAACCGATGTACGCCAATGAACCGATGGACGTCAAAGAAAATGAAATATCCTAAATTTCTCTCATTGACATGAAGAAGATCTGACCTTTACTTCCGGTAGAAACAGGGAGTTCAAATTCAACATATTGTAACGCAAAAATAGATAGGTCCTGTGATTTTGGCCATTTTCAAGAAAAATGATTGACGTAATCAATGATAATTTCACGAAACAAATCCCTGCCTACGCACCGTCACTATCAGTTCATTATGAGTATCTAGCTCAATACCCTGCCAGCAGTGCAGCCTCACTGGCCGGCTTGCCACGCGTCTAACTATACATCTTGACTGGAAAACGGGGGTTGCAGGATCATAATGGACAGCCTTTACAATTTTGTTTGCCACATACAAATCAAGCACAATATTTACTAAATTTATGGTGCGATTCTGATTTCGAACTTTCGTGTTTGTCAAGAAATATAGTACGCTCACAAAACTAGAGGAACCCTCGCTTATTTCCTGATTTACTTGTGAATTTCCTCGTCTTTTACTCCTCCACTTTTTGCGTAAAAAATCATTCAACAAATTCCTCGTTAGCATTTTATATTATGTTTAAAAATGACTGATGTGTCACTTTTTCAAATTGAAAAAAATACAAAACATACAAAATTATAAACCTTGAAATAATTCCTTAGTTTTGCAAAATGTTCAAAACATTTTAATTTGTTTCTTCAAACTTGTTTATTTGTTATTATTATTATTTTTTTTTAATGTCGAAAAGTCCTCAAATACTGCTGGTTCTGTCAGCATGGTGTTATTAAAGTGGCGGTCTTTTGAATTGGAAATCTCCCCCACCTTTGACAACAAATCTACACCACTGACTTCCAGTTCTCGTACGTAACACACTACATATCCCCATCTTCATGTTTTTTTTTCTTCATATAGGCCTACATTATAACTATGAGTCCACAAGTTCACACCGAGGCTGGAAGTAAAATGGGCTGGCATACTATTTATGTATGAGCATCAAGGGCTGGATGGTGCTGGCATTATAAACGAATACTCGCATCCACGGATTCTGTTGACCCCCCACCCAGCAAGTATACTCTAAAATATTCGTGGTAATTTTGGGGTGAAGAATTTTGTTTTCCAATTTTCTCTAAATAAATGAGATCATCAAGCAAGCATCTTTGTTTGGACGGTTTTTTATTGTCAATATGTTAGTTTTGTTTACATCCAACTGTCGTATCATCGCTAGGAGGCAATCATTTTTTAAACAAAACAAGGTGAAGAATAAACAAATCTCAGAAGTTTTACACTGTAAAAACCGATGTGCACCGTTTTGTGTTTATATTGAGTAATTCGTCAATATAAATAGATTGGAATAATTAATTGACAACGCGCTGTTGTAGTGTTTACACCCCAGTGTATAGACAATGTCCGATTTACATGGTTCTGTTGCTATCAAAATAGTTTTGACAGGTACCCAGTAGTCTACACTTCTGGTTGTATGAAGGCCCTAAACAGTTAGTCTACACTTCTGGTTGTATGTAGGCCCTAAACAGTTAGTCTACACTTCTACTGAGTTGTATGTAGGCCCTAAACAGTTAGTCTACACTTCTGGTTGTATGTAGGCCATAAACAGTTAGTCTACACTTCTACTGAGTTGTATGTAGGCCCTAAATGAATCCATATTAAAACAATATCGTCAGACTCCTGTTGTTTGTAAACATTTCAGCATAATTCGTGGTGTCGTTCAAAAGAAAATTGTGAAATACATTGATATTGTTGTATTTGTTCTCATGTGGAAATTGATCGTCAGCTGATTATCCATTTCAGATTTGAATTTGTATACATATATATATCAGTCATTTTATTTTAATCAATATGTTATATTATAAGACGGAAGAAGATGTTATGCCATTTCGATCTTAAAACCAAGTATTAAGCTCATTAATAACAACAACTCGTTCAGTTACTTTTCGGGTAATTGCCAATGGCGTAAGCCTATTTACAGAGAAAAAGGTAACGAACAAAACATTATTTCCACAATACTATTATACAAAATAATTGTAATTGCATTGTAAATAATAATTGCTCACTTACCTTGGAACTGTTGATATTCAGGCTCCAAAATCACCAAGAGGTAAGATGTAAGATGTTGAACCTATTACGGGTTTAGTTAGTATTCCAAATGTAAATCAGATCTAGTTAGTTGTCCGTGAGAAACTCAATAATGGTTATGATGGATTTAACAATCAACGTTGATACATGGAGCCTGTGCCAAACCAACGCATTACTGTAATAGGCTGACGTCACAGTAATTAGTGGAACTGTACTGTTCCCTGTTTTTTCCACATTCGGAGTTAGTGACGTGGAAGGTGCCAGGCGCATCCTCAGAAGCTGAGTCTAGAGGGATGGGATTGCTGCCAGTGTTGTAATCGATACCACAAACTCCGAGACCGAGATCTGGTTGTCCGAGGGGGTGGGAGACATTCGTGTCCGAGACCAAAACCTCTAGACCCTGTGTGAAAAATTACATAACGAAAAAAGTACAGCAAGATGAATCAAAATTGCATGTTAAACAAACAAAATATGAATCATTATAAGTGATATCCAATGTTTCTGTTTGGTTTCAGGTATTAATACACAATTAAATATACTCTTTAAAACACCAGCACAATGAGCACATTAGGAAACTGTAAATCTACTCTACATGAGAACATGTATATTCAATATTTGAACTCAGCTGAATTCATATCTATACCTACACGTACTATATGCGAGTTGTATAGACGATGCGTCTCATTATAATACTCTTATTTCTCCCTATCTAACTTACTGTAACATTATCTGGGCACGTGCAAACACCACCAAACTTAACTCCATTTTTGTCATCCAAAAACGGGCCATCGGAATTTGCACTTTCTCTCCACCTCGTGCTCACACTGCACCTCTTTTTGCTCATCAGCTAAATATACTCACACTTAAGGATATCAATAATCTTCTTTCAGGGATTTTCATGTATAAATGTATGAATGGTCTACTTCCTTGCACATTTTCGTCTTATTTTACTTCAGTCCATGATACTCATAAACCCCATACCCAGCGGCGTAGCCACGGGGGGGCCTGGGGGCACGTGCCCCCCACAAATTTCCAGTGCCCCCCAGGTGCCCCCCACGAAAAATCCTCATAGTGCCCCAAAAAACAGAAAAGAAAAAGAAAAGGGGAAAAACCCATACCCCCTGGCCCCCCCCCACTGAAAAGCAATGCCCCCCTGTGCCCCCCCCCCCCACTGAAAAAGTCCTGGCTACGCCGCTGCCCATACCAGATCACATAATAACCTTTTTCTACCATTCACCCGCACATCATACTCTATTCACACCCTTAGACACAATGGGCCACGCCTGTGGAATTCTATTGACCTGTCGATCAAGAGCAAACCGTCAGTCGGCCAATTCAAAACTTCCCACAGGAATTACCTTGTTTCCCAGTATATGAACATGGATATGACCTAGCTTTCCTCTCTCATTCCTTGATTATTTAAGCCTCCTTAGTTTTTGAATTGTATTATTTTTCTTCCCAACATTCCCCCTTTTGTCTGTTATTGTCCTCCCCTGCTCTCGTCCCCTTTGTAGTCTGTTTCCCCTACAAGCTCTTACTTACTGTGATTGTGCCTCCATTCTCATACATTATTGTACGCTAAAAATGATTTGTTTCTCTTATTCATGTATATTCTTTGCCTTATCTTCTAATGTTTGTCTATATCTATGTGTATGTATATATCTATGTGTATGTATATATGCGTATATATCTATGTATATATCTATGTGTATGTATATATCTATGCGTATGTATATATGTGTATGTATATATCGATGTATATGTATATATGTGTATGATTGTATATATCTATGTATATATCTATGTGTATGTATATATCTATGCGTATGTATATATGTGTATGTATATATCTATGTGTATGTATATATGTGTATGTATATATGTGTACCGGTATGTATATATCTATGTAGGCCTATATGTATATATCTATGTGTATGTATATATGTGTATGTATATATCTATGTATATGTATATATCTATGTGTATGTATATATGTGTATGTACATATCTATGTATATGTGTATGTATATATCTATGTGTATGTATATCTATGTCGTATATATGTGTATGTATATATCTGTGTATGTATATATATATGTGTATGTATATATCTATGTGTATGTATATATGCGTATGTACAGTATATATCTATGTATATGTATATATCTATGTGTATGTATATATGTGTATGTATATATCTATGTGTATGTATATATCTATGTATATGTATATATATATGTGTATGTATATAATGTGTATGTATATATCTATGTGTATGTATATCTATGTGTATGTATATATCTATGTGTATGTATATATCTATGTGTATGTATATATGTGTATGTATATATCTATGTATATGTATATATCTATGTGTATGTATATATGTATATGTATATATCTATGTGTATGTATATATGTGTATGTATATATCTATGTATATGTATATATCTATGTGTATGTATATATGTATATGTATATATCTATGTGTATGTACATGTATATATGTGTATGTATATATCTATGTATATGTATATATCTATGTGTCAGTGGCGCACCCAGGATTTGATTGGGGGGGGGGGGCTCAAAATATTTTTATTTGAAATCCAATATGGGGGAAAGACATGGCTGACCCAAACCATAACCACTGGCGCGGCTGCAGCCATGTCCCTAGTCGTGCTCGTCAGTGAACCTACGGCACATGTTAAATGTTTCCTGGTGGTTTCTAGTCATAAAAAGAAGACATTATGGCATGATTCGGACTCGTAGGGTTTTACCTTCCATATAATTTCCTCCTCTTGATGTAAAGAACTTGAGCTTGTTTCGTCTGCAAGATTTCTATAGTTAAATCCTTTCATTGCGTGGACGTAAAGTTTGTGATCATTCCGGGCGGAGCTAAATTTTTCAAACACGAATTTGGCGGCAAAACCAAATCCCAATATTATCCAATCGGTGTTTGCTAAAGAGTGTCACATAATCTTTGTAAATTAAAACCCAATCCTGGGCCATTGTGTACAAACTGGAAAGGAGTTGATTATAATGCGGGCGTGTTTAAATTTTACGAGTAACCTCAACGACAGTCAACGACCTCAACAAGAGAAACGGACAACAGAAAATGAAAATAAAATTAAGTAAAGCTGCTCCCTGATCAGGGTGCACCATGGCTGGGGAATGTGTAAAATGCTTGTTATATATACTGGTGGCCCTTCAAGCTTACATGCACATGCATACGCAACGCCGTAAAATATAATAGTGAGTGGAATAAATGGAAAACTTTTGGAGGGGAGCTTGAGTCTCCTGAGTCCCCATCCCTTGTACCACTGCCCTATACTCCTTGCCGAACTCCTCTGTAGACAAGACTTGGGCTCAGATTTTGCTCTCTTTCCTGGCTCCTTCTTTAAAAAAAAATAAAACATCAGCGGGCCCGGGGGGGGGGGGGCTCGAGCCCCCCAAGCCCCCCCCCCTTGGGTGCGCCACTGGTGAGGTCAGTTCTAGCAAGCACCTCAATTTTGTTCGCAAGACGTTATACGCTACACAATGGATCCACTACATGCAAGCTTCATTGACGAACGAGTGAAACAAGCAGTAGTCAATTCACAGGCCGCTTTAATGGACAACCTCAACGGCCTCATTTCGAACGACAATTATGTGTTTAAGCGCAAGAGTTGCGAAGATCAATTTAAATTCAACGTGAAGGTAACGACAAAGGTGAGAGATGCAGAGGCTAACATCGAAAACAGCAAAAATATCCCACAAGCAGCCAGAGACATAGCAGAAGGTATATCACTGATTAACCACAGGCAAAAATTAATCAGGATGGCAGATGATTCCGAAATGGGATGGAGAGTGGTCAAGGAATATGAAAGTAATCCACCAGCATCAGACTCGGACGATAAGAAGAAAATGATCACAGCAGAGGTCAGGGCCGTAAAAAAAACAGGAGTAATCCAAGAAAGTACAACGGGATTCGCATCTTGGCCAACAACCCAGCACCCCTCACAGTCAGCCGTCTCGAGTCATCCATCCACAAGCAACATTCCATCCACAAGATCAAAGCTGGGGCTTGGCTAGCCTTGACTCAAGGTTGTTGTCGTACTGCGCACTTATAACAGTATTCAGATCCCCGGCCCGTACCGATTACTAGCCCGAGAAATTTAGAACACACACACACGGTGCGCCGTGTGTGGATACGGTTGACTGTGCATTGCGACTATATGTACTGTATATGCCTTCGAACTCAAACAACAGCCCTGATCCTTCTGTAACCAAAAGCTTATGTGTTTCTTTATTTTCCCATTGGAATTCCAATGGAAAGTTGTATGCAAGATGTGAGCGGTTCATTTTAAATGATGGCCAATCACAGTCTCCTAGTTTTGACCCCGTTTGATCCGATCCCACACACACACGGCACAATACAATGCATGCAAACACACGTAGACCAATATGGACCCCGTCTCTGCGTGTAGAAATGGAGTGCATGAAGGGCCAACCAGTAACCAATGAGAATACGTCTTTGGTTTTTGAATTTGGTATATTAGCATTAATGAGCTCCGCCTTAAATGTTGGCATGTGCAGAACACTGATCTCTATACTTACTGGATAGGAGATCGCGCCGATTGGCTCAAGCTCGTTATTTGCCATCTTTATTCACCAAGAAAGAAGGCGCCTGCGTGACGGCCAGACAGGTTTACTGCTACCCGACAGACGACAATGTCGAGTCTGAAATGGCTGTTGTTACTGTCTGTATGCTAACATGACAATTTGACTATTGACCTTTTGGGGGAACCAACATGGCGGCCGGTTACTTCAACTTTTTATAGGCCAAACAGCGCCCATTTCCTATCCAGTTAGTATAGAGATCAGTGGTACAGAAGCATCAAGGCGCAACGACGAATGGTCACTGTATGTATCAGTGGCGCACCCAAGAGGGGGGGGGGCTTGGGGGGCTCGAGCCCCCCCCCCCCAGGGCCCGCTGATGTTTTATTTTTTTTTAAAGAAGGAGCCAGGAAAGAGAGCAAAATCTGAGCCCAAGTCTTGTCTACAGAGGAGTTCGGCAAGGAGTATAGGGCAGTGGTACAAGGGATGGGGACTCAGGAGACTCAAGCTCCCCTCCAAAAGTTTTCCATTTATTCCACTCACTATTATATTTTACGGCGTTGCGTATGCATGTGCATGTAAGCTTGAAGGGCCACCAGTATATATAACAAGCATTTTTACATTCTCCCCCTGCCATGGTGCACCTGATCAGGGAGCAGCTTTACTAATTTATTTTCATTTTCTGTTGTCCGTTTCTCTTGTTGAGGTCGTTGACTGTCGTTGAGGTTACTCGTAAAATTTAAACACGCCCGCATTATAATCAACTCCTTTCCAGTTTGTACACAATGGCCCAGGATTGGGTTTTAATTTGCAAAGATTATGTGACACTCTTTTAGCAAACACCGATTGGATAATATTGGGATTTGGTTTTGCCGCCAAATTCGTGTTTGAAAAAATTTAGCTCCGCCCGGAATGATCACAAACTTTACGTATGAAAGTACTTAACTATAGAAATCTTGCAGACGAAACAAGCTCAAGTTCTTTACATCAAGAGGAGGAAATTATATGGAAGGTAAAACCCTACGAGTCCGAATCATGCCATAATGTCTTCTTTTTATGACTAGAAACCACCAGGAAACATTTAACATGTGCCGTAGGTTCACTGACGAGCACGACTAGGGACATGGCTGCAGCCGCGCCAGCGGTTATGGTTTGAGCAGTGGCGGACCGTCAGGGGGGGCTGGGGGAGCAGCCGTCCACTGGCCCGGAGGGGGGGGGCCCGGACCCCCTCCCCAAAGAAAAAAAAATGTTTTTTTTGTTTTTTTTTTAACATTCTGGTGGGGGGGGGGGGGGGGGGGGGGGGTGGGTGGGGGACCGGGCCCGAGCTGGAACTTACACAAATCAACCGGGCCCTTTCTTTATTTTGAGCTCCCCTGAAAACATGAAGTGTAATCATGACGGGTCTCTCAAATCACGTGTGGTTGGGAATGATGCCTGGGGGGGCCGACCGTGCGCTCTGCCCCCCGGCCCGGCGGTAACTTGTTCCGCTACTGGGTTTGGGTTAGCCATGTCTCTCCCTATTATTGGATTTCAAATAAAAATATTTTGAGCCCCCCCCAATCAAATCCTGGGTGCGCCACTGGTATGTATATATGTACAATACAAATACATAAAGATGTATACAGTATACATGTACATATGAATCCGTACCTTTTGTCCATGTGCGCTGGAGTTGCGTTTGTATAGTCGGATAGTCGAGTTTGGATAGTCGGATAGTCGAGTTTGGATAGTCAGATAGTCGAGTTTGGATAATCGGATAGTCGAGTTTGGATAATCGGATAGTCGAGTTTGGATAGTCGGATAGTCGAGTTTGGATAATCGGATAGTCGAGTTTGGATAGTCGGATAGTCGAGTTTGGATAGCTATATATAAAGCAGAGCAAAATTATGAACCGTTCCGACGCGCCTTGATCAAGGCCAGGGCTTTGCTTCACTTGTGGACAGCCGGGGCACTGGAAATACGAGTGTCCATGAGAAGACAAGCCGACAGGGCAGAACTTTGTCAGGTTCAGTTCATTTGAGGAACAACAAATCGGTAGAGATAACCCATTGTTCGTTGCCGAAGAAATTACTAGAAAAAGGGTGCATATCTGAGGCACACAGAAAACCTTACACAGTTAATCCTTTAACAGTTGTCTATTCGCACAGTACATGAGCTGTTGGGTGCACACATGTTGTTAGACCAGTGTGGGCGAAAGGGCAGCGATAGTGCGTCGCGTTTGGCGTATTTTGCAGTGCGTAAGCGCGGAATATCACCAGCAATCATTGGCTGGCAGAAGTATATGAGCGCTTATTGGTATAATCCTAACATACGCACATAAAGTATACGCACAACGCTCACACACGACGGAAAAGTGGCTATCATCAAGACACTAGGTGTAAGTTCACCACTAGAGGACTACGATGTGCACTGAGCGAATAACAATAATAACAAAGCCGGGAAACCATGTTCTAGATTGCAGAGATATCATCCCCCATTTAATGCAATTTAAATTTAAGTATGAGGAAGTGTCTGTTGCTAAACAAAATGTTTCAAACAGGAGATTTTTTGTTCACGTTTAATTTAAAATCCGCCTATCACCATATCGAGATATTCATGGAATGACGGAGGGGAGACACAATTTTATTCAATTTGCTGCCATTTGGTTTGGCTACAGCAGCTTACATTTTCACTAAGTTCTCATATTAATTTAGCTTCAATTCAGTGTTTGTAGAAATTTGCATTGGTTTGTTTTTTAAGTTATTCAGGCTGGTCACATACTGTGCACAACTACACATTTGTATCCCATGATGTTATGTATTGTGAAAATGGTGGAGCACTCTGCTTTTAGACATCATTTTTTAGGCAAAACAGTTGCGAGTTTATAATTACCTAGCAGTACATTATAATAATTGTTATCATTTTATTGTAATCCAACTCAACCGAGCGAGGATGATGATACACTGTGCGCCTTCTTCATCCACCCATCCGTCACCAAAGGTGGATCTAGAGCCAATTAATGCTGGATAGGGTTATTCACGTATTCTAGACGCTCTCTATATGCAATATGAGAGTTTTCAATTTGTGATGTATTGCTTGTGATGCAGATGTGAATTGGCACCTCACCTTTAAATTTTCCAAACCAACATTCATCCATTTTGATTTCTGAATTTAAAATGGTTCAACTTTAGAAATTTTAGTTATTCACATCAAATACTTTATCATGTAGATATGGCAAATCGTAATGACGTCATAAATGCGTCATCAGGTGTCGAATTAACCTAAATAAAATGTTAATATTTTGAAAAACCATATCTCCTGAACCAAACATTATAAATTAAAAATTTGTTCACGATCGTGAAACAATTTAAATATGTAAAACATTTTACACCGACATAACCCTAACGTCACCTTAACTTCCGGTTCTAGTTCAAAAGAAAAACAAACATGTTCCAAACCAAAAGAGGTAGGATTTTCAAAGTAAAAGTTAAGTTGTTATAATAAGTGAGGTCAGATCTTTTCAAATGTTATGTTTAATGACGTCATCAGTGCGTACAGCGCTTTATACAGCCACATTACTAACAACAACATTCTGAAGTATACACCAATTACATGATTGAACCCGAAGTAACAGTTGGGAGAATTTGAAAATATCTATAAATCAATGATAAATTACGAAAAATTATAAATCCTACACCAAAAAAGTGAAAAATCTTAATTTATTCATGATCTCAAAGAAAATGAATTATCTTACATTTCTCTCATTGACATTTGACCTTTACTTCCGGTTGAAACAGGGAGTTCAAATTCAATATATTCTAACGCAAAAATGGACAGGTCTTGTAATGTCGGACATTTACAAGAAATATTATTGTGACGTAATCAATGATAGTTTCAAGAAACATAAATCCTGCCCATGCGCCGTCATTATCAGTTCATTATGCCGGCAGCGCAGCCTCACTGGCCGGCTGGCCGCGCGTATGACTATACCATCTTGACTGGAAAACGGGGATTGCAGGATCCTAATGGACAGCCTTTACGATTTTGTTTGCCACAAATCAAGCACATAGTTTACAAAACTTATTCTGATTTCAAACATTTCGCAAGCGTTACGTCTGCGAACATGTCAAGTAATATAGTACATTCACAAAACTGGAGACACTTGTTCATTTCCTGATTTACTTTTGAATTTGGATTTTTGCCAAATAGTCATCCTACCCTCCACCCACTTTGAAGAAAATAGTCTCCATAAAGTACCACATTCAGAAAAGAATGAAAAAAAACATCAAAACATCATGAAATGGATGGGCTTCGAGCTTGGATAACAGAAATCTGTAATGGACTACACCAGTCATCAAACACTTCATGTTCTTCAGGTTGCATGTTCAGACTGGCATGGGGTTATTTATACCCGGCCACTCCACGCCGGATCGGCTTAGTGATGAAATGACCAGGCACAATGCACAGACAAAATATACGCGAACAGTGTGCAATGGTCGTTCAGCGTCGTTTTCTGGTCTTCTTTTGTCCGTTTATTTCTTACATGTTGCTGTCAAATTTGCTAACGAACTTGAAACATGTTTCTTCAAAACTTGTTAATTTGTTATCATTATTATGGTAAAAAGTCCCAAAATATTGCTGGTTCTATAAAGGATGGTGGAGTGGCATGGTCGTGCAGTTTAGTGCATCGGATTTATGTTCTGATGGCTGAGTCGTCAGAATGTGGGTTCGAATCCCAACTGCGACCGGGGTACTTGTGTCCTTATGGTAATTATTATTACCGTAGTTGCTTCTCTCCACCCAGGGCCAAATAGGTACCTGTGAGGGCAGAGTTGGTTGATGTGTTTGATTAGCCCATATGCGCTGAAATGGCAGCAATTGAGCTGTATACTCCCCAGGGAGCTGAGATGGTTTCAGGAATAATTTATGAGCCTCATGAGCAGGGGTAATAATGTAATGCGCCTTGAGCACCAGTTTGGTGGATACGTGCGCCATATAAGTCTATGTTGTTGTTGTTGTTGTTGTTAGTTTTGTTTGCATCCAACTGTCGTATCATCACTAGGAGGCTATCATTTAAAACGCTGTGTGTGTATGTGTATGTGTATGTGTATGTGTATGTGTATGTGTATGTGTGTGTAAACAGGTAGCGAGCAAAGAAAAATTGGCTGATGCCGGACTCGAACCCGCGACCTCTCGATTACCGTACGAGCGCTCTACCAACTGAGCTAACCAGCCCCTATGGTGGTGGGCGGTCCACTTATGCCAATTATCTATTGCTCTATGGGGCCAGGTCAGAGGCCAAACCATATATGCCGAGTAGCCAGGGATCAAGCCCCGGTTTGATGCAAACAACCCGGGTAACGGCAGTAGCGGGGATCACACAATTAACGGGACACAAGCCTTTTATGTGGTTGTTACAGTAATAATAATAATAATAATAATAATAATGTGGACTTATATAGCGCACGTATCCAACAACTGAGTGGTGCTCAAGGCGCATTATATTATTACCCCTGCTCATAAGGCTCATAAGGCTCATAAATCATTCCTGAAACCATCTCAGCTCCCTGGGGAGTATACAGCTCAATTGCTGCCATTACAGCGCATATAGGGCGGTGGAGAGAAGCAATTATGGTTAAGTGTCTTGCTCAAGGACACAAGTGTCACGGCCGGGATTCGAACCCACATTAAGTAGATTTAAATGGAGAAATATATATATATATATATATATATATATATATATATATATATATATATATATATATATATATATATATATATGGATATATATATATATATATATATATATATATATATATATATATATATACATATATACGTTGGAAGAATTAATTGACAACGCGCTGTTGTAGACGATGTCCGATTTACATGGTTCTGTTGCTATCAAAACACTTTTGACAGGTAGTCTACACTTCTGGTTGTATGTAGGCCCTAAACAGGTAGTCTACACTTCTGGTTGTATGTAGGCCCTAAACAGTTAGTCTACACTTCTGGTTGTATGTAGGCCCTAAACAGTTAGTCTACACTTCTGGTTGTATGTAGGCCCTAAATGAATTCATATGAAAACAAAATCATCAGACTCCTGTTTGTGAAAATTTCAGTTTAATGCGTTGTTTTGTTCACGAGACAATTGTAAAAATGATATTGTTGTATTTGTTCTCATGTGGAAATTGATCGAAAGCTGATGATCCATTTCAGATTTGTATTTGTGTACAAAAGTCATACATTTCAGTCGTTGTTTTATTTGAATTA
>CM055823.1:21711289-21780218 GCA_029582265.1 Zoroaster sp. YZ-2022
TCATATTTGTTTTTGTTCTACAAATTTTGATAAAGAGCACGGCGCATGAATTTGGTCACTATTTTCGGGGTGCACACATGTACGTAATTGAAAGTAATTGAAGTCTTCGGTTTAATTTTGTAAAAACATTTGGAGGGCTAAAAGTGTCAAAGGTCGATCTTTATTAGATACTGACCTTCATACGAGTCGACATGTATTTATTCAAAGCAAATTCCTCTTTTTGACATTCCCCGAAAAAGTGGTGCACATGCTAGTGCTCCCTGCAAATTGTACATGTATGTACAATTGTACATGTAGGGGCCTATGTGTACATGTACATCAGTGTATATGTACATTAATTGTTTTCGTGTGTAATGTGACAATGTCATACCTTTATTTCCATGTTGCCAACAACTCAATCTATATTGAGTAGAACAGCCAGGTTAAGAGTACATTACATTATTATCAGTATTAAGCACAGTTAACCGTAAATATATTAAGTGTAAATCACACTTTGACTGAATTTATACATTTCGAATCTTGACAGTATTACCAACATGTAGGGGGGAAATGAAACAATGCTTTTGAATATTCCCTGTGACAGACAAAGACTTAGACGTGATAAGGACATGTAACAGGCATGTGAGACCTGACTAATAAATAATTCATAACAATAATAACATTTGATAATAATCTTAAATCAATTGATAATCGACTGTGGTTGGTTTGTTTTGGTTTTGTTTTGTGTACACTGGAGATTTATGTCTGCAGACCCATTTTGTCCGGCCCAGTGTGTCCGCATGCCCATTATGACCGGCCCTTTTTGTTCACAGGTCCATTATGTCCAGCCCATTGGAAGTACATTATTTTCTTTTACAGCCACTATTGATAATTTGTCTTTATATATTATTCATGTGGATCTATGTACAGTTAAAAACTAACGGTTTCGATCAGTATGCTCTGAGTCTGATCGTCTTCAGTGAAATTTTCCGAGAAACATGATAGGTGTTTCCTGCCTTATATCCGCTCCACTCATTGACAAGTTATAAATCATCAGACGCGCATTTTGAACTGAAATTAATTAACGAAATTGCCATATTTCTTGCATATGGCATTATAGACTTTCAAATGGGATATTGAATGTCATAATGTATTGGGTGTATTATACGGAGCTCTGGTACGAAGTGCCATCCGACTTGTTGAGATCCTGAGATATATTTTCTCAGGATGACGACATCCTAAGATAAATTATCTCAGAATCTCAACAAGTCAGATGGCACTTCAAGAGCTCCGTAGTATTACTTACACGACCTTAAGTAAGACTGATTGCGGTGACACCATGTGGAATCTCAATTGAGTAGTAATTAGTTCTGAAAAGAACTGGGGGTACAACTCGACGTTTCGATCAGTATGCTCTGATCGTCCTCAGGAGAATGCCGGACTCTGGAAAATGCTGCTGCTTAAGTAGACTGCTGGAGGATCATCCCATGAATGGATGCTGGAGGATTAGTTCGTTGAGGCGCGCAGGCGGGAAACTGAGACTATGAGACTAGGATCCTAGGGGTTGGGGGAGAGGAGTGTGTGCTCACTGAACTGAATCAGTTGTTAACAAGCACAGGGGAAGGAGGGTGGTTGACTTAGGATATAGGGGATCCCTCAGTCTGGGGTGGGTTATGGACTTTGGATATAGAGGATCCTTCAGTCTGTAGTATAGGTCGCATAAATGTCGCTGATGAAGAAACCGATGTCCTGTGGCACAGTGTCGTGTTTGACGATCTCGATGGCCTCTCTGATGCGTCTGGGGTGCCATGCGTCGATGGGTGTGATGAGTTGGGCTGCCTGCCAGTCGATTTGGTGGTCCTTGATGTGCGAGTGCTTGACGATGGCGGACTTCTCGAAATCTCCTCTGCGGCCGTGTGCTCGGTGTTCCTTCAATCTGATGGGGAGGTTGCGTTTTGTTTCGCCGATGTACACCTTACCGCACTCACAGGATCCGGTTGGCTCCCGCTCTGTTGTTTGGGTCCGGTTTGTCCTTGTGGGTATGTAGAAGTCCTTGGAGTTTGCTGGGGGCTGAGTGGAACACATCGATGCCTGCTTGTCGGAGGATGCGTTGTAGTTTGTGAGACATCGAACCTAGATAGGGGTTAGATCACTTACCTTGCTTTTGGAGTTTGGAACCGGCTTTGCTGTGCTGATCTTGTTGGGATTGTAACCGTTGCGTTTGAGGGTAGTTCGGATGTGCTGTAGTTCCTTGGGGAGGCTGTCCTTGTCACAGATGTTGTAGGCGCGTTGTACGAGCGTACGGTTGACCGATGACTTGATGCTTGGATGATGGAAGGAGCGCTGGTTCAGGTACCGATCTGTGTGCGTGGGCTTTCTGTAGACGTTGTGGTGTAGGGAGCCGTCTGGGTTTCTGGAAATGCCAACATCAAGGAACGCGATCTTGTCATCTTGTTCCGTTTCCATGGTGAACTTGATGCTCGGGTGTTGCTGGTTTAGATGTTGTAGAAAATCCTCTGCCGTGTGGCCAAACCACAAAGGTGTCATCCACGTATCGGAGCCACAGCTTGGGTTGGAGGTCGGCGGTGTTGAGGGAAGAGTTTTCAAACTCTTCCATGAAAATATCAGCAAGGACCGGGGATAAAGGAGATCCCATGGAGGTCCCAGCTGTCTGCTCGTAGAACTTGCCCTGAAACTGAAAACAACTTGAAGAGACACATGTTAGTAGAAAATCATGAATTTGGTCCGGGGTGAGTGATGTGCGATCATCAAGAGAAAGATCTTGTGCGAGTCTGTCCTTCACCAGGAGGCATGTCTCTGTAGTTGGGACATTGGTGAATAGGGAGACAACATCAAAACTAACCAAGATGTCACTGGGTTGAAGTGTGAGGCCCCGGGTGATCTCGACGAACTGACTGGAGTTGGACACATGGTGTTGAGTGAGACCCACCAAGGGTCGGAGGATCTTAGCTAAATGACGGGCTGTGTTGTACGTAGGTGAACCTCTGGAGGCGACAATAGGGCGGAGAGGAACATCGGGTTTGTGAATCTTCGGCTGGCCAAAGAACCTAGGGCAGGATGAGCTGGATGGTCTGAGATGTCGGTAGAGTTGGATGGAGAGGCCACCGGCACGGTGGAGGGCAAGGAGTTTGCTAGCGACTCTTTTCTCTATGGATGGGATGGGGTTCTTCTTGAGGGGGCGGTATGAATCGGATAATAAAATGTGACTTACCTTGTCGGTGTATTGTGCTCGGTCCATGATGACTGTAGCGTTGCCTTTGTCTGCGGTGAGGATGTGGATGGAGCTGTCTCGTCGGATGTCCCGTAGAGCAGAAAGTTCTCCCTTGGAGAGGTTGGGCTTGGCTGGTTTGGCTTTACGCAGAACATCGCTCATCCGTAGTCTGACGTCATCAGCTGCTGTTTTGTTGAGTCGTCGCAGGGCTGGCTCAACTGACTGGATGATTTCTTCCGTTGGAATGGATTTGGGTGTGAGGGCGAAATTCATTCCCAGTGACAGTACTGATGTTTCGATAGGAGTGAGGGTGCGTTGGCTGAGGTTGACGACGGTGTGTTTCTGGAACGCGTCCTGTGAGCGGAGGTGTGATGGTTGCCTTAGGGATATAGTAGATCCCGTAGGTTTACTTGAAGCGCGGTTGGAGCGAGATGTAGGAGATCTCCAAGACTCCGAGTCGGAAGGTCGTGGGGATACACGGGATCCCTTAGACCGTGTGAACGCGCGGGGGAATAGGGATATAGAAGATCCCGTATCCAGTCTGCTAGAAGCGCGGTTGGAGTGAGATATAGGAGATCTCCAGGACTCCGAGTCGGATGGTCGTGGGGATATAGAGGATCCCTTGGACCGGGTGAACGCGTGGGGGAATAGGGATATAGACGATCCCGTATCCAATCGTTGAAGTCGCGAAAACTTGCTGATCTGCTTCCGGCGGGTGGTGGTGAACACGTGTCTGCTCGAAGACGAAGTGCGGGTGGTGACTTTCTCGAAGTCCTCGGGGTGGAACGTGTCGCGAAATCCTTCTTCTAGGTGGGATAGACTGCGGTCGGTGTCGGCGAGGGAGGAACGTGTGGAGGCGATCCTCTCACGAAGCAAGGAGGCGCTGGCTGAACGTAGGATGCGGCGGGAACGGAGGCTGCGAACTGGGTCATGGAGCTGTAGGCCTGGCGGGATAAGGTTGGAGTCTCGGCATCGTTTCAGGAAGGCGAGGTTGTTCATGAGTTTAGAACGTCTGATCGACGCTCGTTCAAACGACCGGACCTTGGTAGTGGTATGCTCCCCGTAGAGCGTAGATAGGTAAAACTTGTAGCTTTGCATGGTGAGGATGATAAGTAAGACTGATTGCGGTGACACCATGTGGAATCTCAATTGAGTAGTAATTAGTTCTGAAAAGAACTGGGGGTACAACTCGACGTTTCGATCAGTATGCTCTGATCGTCCTCAGGAGAATGCCGGACTCTGGAAAATGCTGCTGCTTAAGTAGACTGCTGGAGGATCATCCCATGAATGGATGCTGGAGGATTAGTTCGTTGAGGCGCGCAGGCGGGAAACTGAGACTATGAGACTAGGATCCTAGGGGTTGGGGGAGAGGAGTGTGTGCTCACTGAACTGAATCAGTTGTTAACAAGCACAGGGGAAGGAGGGTGGTTGACTTAGGATATAGGGGATCCCTCAGTCTGGGGTGGGTTATGGACTTAGAGGATCCTTCAGTCTGTAGTCAAATGTCGCTGATGAAGAAACCGATGTCCTGTGGCACAGTGTCGTGTTTGACGATCTCGATGGCCTCTCTGATGCGTCTGGGGTGCCATGCGTCGATGGGTGTGATGAGTTGGGCTGCCTGCCAGTCGATTTGGTGGTCCTTGATGTGCGAGTGCTTGACGATGGCGGACTTCTCGAAATCTCCTCTGCGGCCGTGTGCTCGGTGTTCCTTCAATCTGATGGGGAGGTTGCGTTTTGTTTCGCCGATGTACACTCGACGTTTCGATCAGTATGCTCTTGACAATGATAATGAATATTAAGAATATGCTCTCATGAGTATTTTAATTTTTTTTTCTTTTTCGGGCGTGATGAGTGATCATACTGTGAAACTTGGCTCGGTGCAAATATCAATAGTGTTATAAATGTTATTATCTTAATTTTCAAAACAAGGCTGCCAAATCCGACTTATATTTTACAAATCCTTAACAAATTTGCTACCTTCTTATGGTAAACTAACTGTGGGTAATGTTGTATTTTTTATTTTGGTAACATTAAAACATATGGACATTTTGGGGGATACCCTGTAATATGATACATTCAATCATTGACAAAGTAAGCTACGTTTGCTAATATGTTCTGCAATATAGTTTTAGTAATCATGAAGGCATTGCAGATTTTGTTTTTCGTACGCACCAAAATTAATTTATTAATAAACACAATTAATACAAATTAAAACAATCAAATAAACCATTCTACAAAATTATTTCTTTCTGAGAGCTATTAAAAGTAAAAAGGTATTTGCGGCCTAGTATATGTTGCGCATTTTGATCTGAAATTCATGAACTAAATTGCCATATTTCTTGCATATAAAATTGGTTATTGGATGTCATAAATTAGTGGGTGTATTACTTACACGAACATGAAAATGATAATGACTATTCAGAATATGCTCTCAGCTACCAAATCCGACTGATATTTTACAGAACCCAGAAAAATAATTTGCTACCATATTATGTTAAAATAATAGTGGATAATGTTTATTTTTTATTTTTTTTATTTTATTTTTATTTGGTAAGATTAAAACATATGGGCATTATTGACAAAGTAACCTACGTTTTATGCGATATCATTTTATTGTAGGTTTGTTAACATGTTCTGCAATATAATTTTAGTAATCATAAAGGCATTGCAGGTTTTGTTTTTCGTCTGCAAACTTATTCATCAATAAATACAATTAATGCAAACAATCAAATAAAACATTCTACAACATTCTTTCTTCTGAAAGACATTTAACAAAGAAGTTGTTTTCATAAATTATGTTCAACTTGAATTTCAATCAAAATTGATTTAAAAAAAATTAGAATGTGTTGATAAATCATTTCTCGTACGGTAGTAGGTATAAAGACAGCACCTTGTTTAGATGAACGATATTTGAGTGACATTTTATAGCCAGGTACAGATAACATCGACTCGGGATTTGTAGTATGCTCCAGTTAAGTTATTATTAAGTTCAATTCCAGTTAAACCTGTGACGTGGATTTTATGATAAATTTGACTTAGATCGAGAAAGTGCGATTTCAGTAGGTCGTTGAAGGGAAGAGGAAACGGCATTGAAGGTCTCTCAGCATTTTATGATCAAATCTATAAAAGATGAAGACGGGGAAAATGTCAATCTTCTCTCGCCTTTACTGATATAACATCTAATGTAATTCTAATTAAGACTATCAAAGACTATGGCGATAATAAATTGTAATTGTATTATTAATTTATTTATTTACTTCAGAATTTGTTTACACACAATGTGTTCTTTTGGACACTTAGGTCAAGTTGGGGCCCCTTGTTGACTTCAACAGTTATTATATAATTATTATGTGACCTTTGACTGCTACGTTTTGAGTGCCACCAGTCCAACAAGTCCATAGGTAACTTAATTGAAAGGCCTAATTTTAACTTGCCTAATTGGGATCCATATGATCTATCTGTTTATGCAAAGTGCAATTTGCCACATTAATGTTTTTTCGGATTCCCATGTAAGGAATCTGTGGCTGGCTTTATTATCAGTAATTGCAATAGTTTATTTCTTAACTATTTGTCAGTGTTGCATAATTAGAAAAAATACTTTGAGGAAAAAAAGGGATTTTGGCATACATGTATTGTAATAGCAAAAGCATTTAAATACAGGCTATCGTCAACTGTGAGACTTGTGAGCTTAATGCTTTATGTTTGGAGTTGGTTACAGGTTGTTTCAAAAATAAAAGAACTTGTTGCTAGAATTATAATAGTTAAGTGTGTTTATTAAAAACGTGTTTATCCATTTCCAATAGAATTATTTGGTGAGATCCTGAATTAACCATTAGTTGGTTAAATGTTTACTATTTATTGGGTATTAAAACAAAATTTAACTAACGTGTGGTTAAGATTTAAAAAACGGTTAGTGGAAACGATTTGCCCAACCATTTTTATATAACCAACTAATGGTTAAACTTTGCCCAACTCTTGCCCAATTAATGCCCAACTTGTATGACCCTGAATTAACCATTAGTTGGTTGAATGATTACTGGTTATTGGGTAAAATAAAACAGAATTCAACCAACAGATGGTTAAGATTTAAATGACAGTTAGTGGAAATGAATTGTCCAACCATTTGTATATAACCAACTAATTGTTAAACTTTGCCCAACCCTTTCCCAAATAATACCCAACTTTTATGACACAACAGGTTGGGTAAAGTACAGTTAACCAGTAATTGGTTAAACTTTTTGACCAACCACTTGTTAAAAGCTAATCAACCCTGGTTGGTTAGAAGTTTGCCCAACTGTTGGGCTGTTCACCTGGTAATACGAGGTTGGTTAAAAAAAAATCCAAATTGGTTAAAATTTTTAACCAACGTTCTGAGAGTGTATTAGTTTCTGAATCCAATTATTATTAAGTACGTCGGCCCTGATCAATGGCAGAAATTTTCGTCGTAGAGACTAAGTCTTCCTGAAGGTGTATTATAGGGGATAGTTAAAAAAAAATACTGGCAAGCACCCATTTCAGAAAATTAGAACCACTTTTTAGTATCTGAAATAGTCAAAAATAGAAGTCAAGGACCACAAGTTATGACATTGTTGGACCATTTAGTTTTTCAGATTGTTTTTATTTATTTATTTATTATTTTTTATTTATTTATTTTTGTTATTTTTTTTTTTTAAATAATAATAAACCCAATTGATATCCTCTTATACTATAACACATTTAAATTGCAATCAAAAACTACCAACGTACTCGTAGCTTGATTCGATAGTGCGCTGGTATACTGTCTAAGTGTCCCTTCAGACCACCGGGGTCTGGGTTCGATTACCGTCTGCGCCCCCTTTAGGAATTTGGCTTTTCGCCGGAACTGTGATCCGGTAATGTTTGGGAAGCTGCCTTCAAATGCTTGGGAAGCTGCCTTGTTTTCCTCGCTAGGAAAAATCTGGACAGTGAAGGAACGCAAAGACCAGAGAAGGATCCTAATGGAAGCCGGTAAAGGGGCACTATATGACTTTAAAGCGCCGACAGTGATCAAGTCCAATAAATCGCGGCTCCTGAATGCTTGGTTTTCGCCGAGTAAAAATATTTTATTGTTTTATATAAATATATTTATTTTGTTTTTTATTTATATATATAGCCTAATAAGGCCTATAATTATTTTTGCTGAATGGTATACCGTTCTCGAGAAAGTGTCACACTTGATTCAGTATAATGAAATAATTAATTACAAAAAATATCCATTTATTTTGATAAATATTAGCCAATAAAGAACTGATCTCCAATAGCTGTCAGTGACACCGATATCTAACGATAAACATCTTGCAGGGGCGCCCTCATGCATACAGAGTATACTTTACTTAAAACACTTTACTTTAAAAACACAGACTTAATTCTCATGGGATTTACACCCTACAACCCCGCAACATCACCCTACAACCCCGCAACATCACCCTACAACCCCGCAACATCGCCACATTTATGCGGGTTATTTATTCATCCATCGGAAGTTATACATTTATATATTTGCATCATACTCATCAATTTTTATTGAGAAAGTGTTAAATCATCGAGTAAAGGGGTCATTTCTCGATAGCATATCACATGTATCTAATGTATCGTACATGTACGTTTACACCTATGATTTTTTTTTTTTTGATTTTTTTTTTTTACTGTTCTACGTAGAGTAGTATTGAGTGTAATTCTAGTGGGTTTTCATTGTTAGGTTAAATTATGGTTCTCATACTTCAATAGGTTTATATTAAAATCTCAAAGTAAATAACAATTTCTCAAAGTAAATATATCTCAAAGTAAATAACGATTTTCATTTTCATTAGATATTTGTACGAGATGAGTTTCGAAATAATTTATAAAATCAGTCATGCTAAGGCCGGGTGATTTAAAAATTAAACCAACAATAATATTTTTTCATAAATTATGTTCAACTTGAATTTCAATCAAATTTGATTCAAAGAAATCAGAATGTGTTGATAAATCATTTCTCGTACGGTAGTAGGTATAGAGACAACACCTTTTTTTAGATGAACGATATTTGAGTTCCATTTTATAGCCAGGTGAAGATAACATCGAATCAGGTTTTGTCTTATGCTCCAGTTAAGTTATTATTAAGTTCAATTCCAGTTAAACCTGTGACGTGGATTTTATGATAAATCTGACTTAGAGAAAGTGCGATTTTTAGTAGGTCGTTGAAGGGAAGAGGAAACGGCATTTGAAGGTTTCTCAGTATTTTATGATCAAATCTATAGATGAAGACGGGAAAAATGTCAATCTTCTCTCGCCTTTACTGATATAACAGAGACTGAGTTGACAAAACATTACTAATTAAAAATAAAACCATTATAGGAATAAACAGTATATCATCATTAATATTCCAATGTATAGTAAATCTTAATTTTATGTTATGTACAGATAAGGAAAAGATAAATAAACTAAATTAAAATGGCGACACCCGCCTTGGACTGCCACCCGAAACCGCAGCACTTTCTGTGAATATGTATTATAAACTAAAAACAACTCGGCAAATCTTCAGTGCTTAGATATTATTTGCAGTCGGCAAACCCATAGCTTTAGGTTTGCCGACTGAAATGTTATTCTGGACCAACCCTTGTTGTAGTACCGTACCTCTAATACTATTAAATTCATTTGTCGACTGCTGAAGCTCTAAATGCCGACTGAGAAAATTATTGGGGGTGCCCGCCCTCCCCCTTCCCCACATTCGCACAACCCTGCTGCTCGAAGGTATTGTGATGATATTGTCACAAAATTTTAATTGGCCTATGTAGCCTTGAGTCTTTTTGTTTGTAACCAGTGCAGTTAATGATTCTCTAAAACTAAATCCAAAATATTCCAAAAACTCGTAAATAATCTCAAAACAGATCCAAAATGTCCCCAAAAAGTTCCCTTATTTTCCCAAAATTTTTCAAAAATTTTCCAAATAAATGGTAAAACACAATTTTCACAATTTTCGTTTTACCCCCCTGCCGTTAATTATACCGGTCATTTTAGTTTTCATCAAAATATTGTTTATTTCCTTTTCGAAAGAAAACAAAAACCTATCATGACGAGACCCACCATTATTGTACAAAGTTGGACTGACGTACACACATGTAAAACTGGAATTGTTCACACTTTCTGGTCGTTAATTATTTTGTATATACAGCATGATCGAATACTGATCATCTGTGCACCTGGTCAATCACGTATACTTCACTCAACTATGAATTAATAAAGGAAGGACTTGAGGAAGTTTTGCTACCCTGGCCTCTTGGGCATCGCCGCGGCGCCCTCACGCGGCACACGATATAATGATGTAGAGTAGTATTTTCTTTGGTATAAGTACACATGTATGTTGCATGCATTGACGGTTTTCGAGAACTGTTAAGCATTCACCGATGAAATCTGCGAACTACCGAGCAAAGTGTAATATTGTCGGTGCAATATGTTATGAAAATAAAAATGTGAGTAGGTCCTATAATCACAATTGTTTTGGTGGTATAGAATGTCGTATCCGATTGCCACTTTTTCTCATTTAATATATCCTCATGCAATTTACCCTAAATGACGCACCTAAGGTTATATAATCAACTGGACGGTAACTTACAAATGAAATTAGCAGTTTGGTGTTTCAGTTTGTTTCAGTGAAGGATTCTCTTGTAAAATGCTGAATTTCAATGCATGATCATACGCGTGGACGTCTTGAGGGCCGTTTTTTGAGATGCACAGAATTGTAATCATCAGAAAATTGATGTTGGTATGTGTCAGCCTCTCCCTGCCACCTCCCTCCATTCCACCCTGGATCCTCCCCCATTTACCTGTGTCAGCCTCTCCCTGCCACCTCCCTCCATTCCACCCTGGATCCTCCCCAATTTACCTGTGTCAGCCTCTCCCTGCCACCTCCCTCCATTCCACCCTGGATCCTCCCCCATTTACCTGTGTCAGCCCATGGAGGTAGAATTAGATTCTACCTCCATGGTCAGCCTCTCCGATCCCCTCCACCTCCCTCCATTCCACCCTGGATCCTCCCCTGTATCTATCAGGGATGACATCTATTACACTTAAAAAGTAAACTTGATTTCACTTTTTAGGAATCCATGTAAGCAAATCAAGTAATCCATTTAATTCAGGGGAAAATAACCCAAGGCACATTTATAAGTTGTAAGGATGACAATGTCTAAAACAAAGAACATAAGGCCCCATAAAAAAGTGCCTCAAAATCCTTCCTCCCTGAAAACTCTGGTGACCACCATTCTCCCAACTTTGAGGCCAACAAAATTAGATTTTTTACTGTTTTGTTGTAATGTTTATTCTTTCACATTTTTCAGTATATTTCTAGAAGGCCATGCCCGCTACCAAGTGGCCAATCAGAAGCCATCTTGGAAAGAACGCTTAAAGAGACCGTCACCATGTTTCTGCAACTGCACTTAAAGAGACCGTTACCATGTTTCTGCAACTGCACTTAAAGAGACCGTTACCATGTTTCTGCAACTGCGCTTAAAGAGACCGTCACCATGTTTCTGCAACTGCACTTAAAGAGACCGTCACCATGTTTCTGCAACTGCACTTAAAGAGACCGTCACCATGTTTCTGCAACTGCACTTAAAGAGACCGTCACCATGTTTCTGCAACTGCACTTAAAGAGACCGTCACCATGTTTCTGCAACTGCACTTAAAGAGACCGTCACCATGTTTCTGCAACTGCACTTAAAGAGACCGTCACCATGTTTCTGCAACTGCACTTAAAGAGACCGTCACCATGTTTCTGCAACTGCACTTAAAGAGACCGTCACCATGTTTCTGCAACTGCACTTAAAGAGACCGTTACCATGTTTCTGCAACTGCACTTAAAGAGACCGTTACCATGTTTCTGCAACTGCACTTAAAGAGACCGTTACAACTGCGCTGCAAGAAAACGGGAAAAATTCTCGCTCTGGGAAACATACATCCGTTCTGGAAGAATGATCTCGTCATGGATGTTATCACTCTGCAGGTTGGTTGAGGAAAGTCATTTTGAAAATCATAGTGACAGTGTGATCACTACATTTAGAGGCCCTTCTGTTGATTTCAATAGCATTGGGTTTGCTGTAGACTGAAGACGCTGACGTCATGCTTTGAATGGTTCGTGAATTACACCAGTTACCTGCCGCCATGTTTTCCGGAGATTAAACTTTGACCTTGGTTTGTGTGACGGCAAAGAATGATGGCAGATCTTTGGTACAATGTATCCAATGAAATCCTTGTAAATGGTATGGCCGGAATGGTATGATAGGATGAAGACAGGGGACTAGTCTATGTTTGCTGATGCATTTTATTTTGAAATCTAAATTGACCACATTCCAATCACCATGCATGCCGGTGATGCAAAGATGAACCCATTACCTAACAAAACTCACATGATAAGCACATCATTTCCTATCATGCATACAGGGGATGACAATGGCGCCCTCATGTGTCGATACATTGAACACAAAACATCAACTAGTTTTCAAAACAATGTGCTGGAATGAACAAATAGTCGGGTACTTGGTATGCAGTGATAATTAGTGCTATAACTGTACTTGTGAACAGCGAACGTACGTGACAAAGATGGTCGAATCATACACTTTGAATAACTTTACCCTAAAAATGTCCTGAAAATCTGTTTTACCATGAAATAAATAGTTCACAGCAATTTCATGATGACACAACACCGTGAAAACGCCATGAAATGCTCTTGGAATTTCTTCGCAGTGAAAACGCCGTGAAAATGGCACGAACTTCTTGTGGCAGTTTTGGGGCAGCTCATTATTTAATTCTGAAGATCGCCGTGAATTTGCCATGAAATCACTGAACATTATTGCCAATATCTGAGAGGAAGAGACACTATGAAATTGCCGTGAAATCATGGTGAACTATTATTTCACAGCAAAATGGATTTTCAGGGCATTTTCAGGGTAAAGTTTTTCATAGTGATATATGATAAAGGTCTATTACAAAGAACAAAAATTACAATATATCACATGAACTTTTGTTTGCATCATTCTAGATCGCCTTTGCCATAAACACACTTGCAGAGTTATCCGGTGGCGCGTGTAAGGCTTTGATTCTGTGCGGTGATTTCAATACGGAGCCGAGCATGCCCGCATACCAGCTCTTACAAGACGGCCGCCTTAGCGACCAGAGTGTGAAAACTCTTCACCAGTTTGGAATCTCGGCCAAGAATGATTCAGACGAGGTAAGGGAATTCCAAATCCTCCTCACCCCTACCCCAACCTGCAAAAGTTTCCTAAGAATAGGTGTGCATGTAATTTTGAGTTTCAAGGCAAAACATGTTGGTAATTTGACATAATTCCATTTATTCTCTGAGATTAAAGCACTTCTGATGGAATCATTTCTCAGGATTATTAATACTAAAACCACCTCCAGAAACTGAAGACTTTTGTTTAGCCTAAAGGGACAATATCATCATAATTAACAGGGCATGGAATCGGAGTGCTAGTTTTAGATTAACTCAGTGACTGAAAAAAAAAAAACCCACATGATAAGGTCATATTACCGTTGCTGCTGCATACATGAGCCAGTAATTTCCAGTCTCTGTGTTCATCTTAAACTTGGACATTGATTCCATGCCCTGTTTGATAGTCTGCTCTGATCGTGACGATACTGTCTCTTGACAGATGTATTGCCCATGTTTTACCAGTAATTTCCAGTCACTGTGTTCATTTTAAACTAGGACACTGATTCCATGCCCTGTTTGATAGTCTGCTCTGATCGTGACGATACTGTCTCTTGACAGATGTATTGCCCATGTTTTACCAGTAATTTCCAGTCCCTGTGTTCATTTTAAACTAGGATCACACTGATTCCATGCCCTGTTTGATAGTCTGCTCTGATCGTGACGATACTGTCTCTTGACAGATGTATTGCCCATGTTTTACCAGTAATTTCCAGTACCTGTGTTCATTTTAAACTAGGACACTGATTCCATGCCCTGTTTGATAGTCTGCTCTGATCGTGACAATACTGTCTCTTGACAGATGTATTGCCCATGTTTTACCAGTAATTTCCAGTACCTGTCAGAGGAGAGGGGGAACAAGAGAGGAGAGGGGGAACAAGATAAGGAGAGGGGGAACAAGATAAGGAGAGGGGGAACAAGATAAGGAGAGGGGGAACAAGATAAGGAGAGGGGGAACAAGATAAGGAGAGGGGGAACAAGAGAGGAGAGGGGGAACAAGAGAGGAGAGGGGGAACAAGAGAGGAGAGGGGGAACAAGAGAGGAGAGGGGGAACAAGAGAGGAGAGGGAACAAGAGAGAGGGGAAACAAGAGAGAGAGGGGAACAAGAGAGAGAGGGGAACAAGAGAGGAGAGGGGGGAACAAGAGAGGAGAGGGTCATTTAATCTGGATATTTTTATATTATTTTAATGTGTTCCCATGTGCATTTACAGCGTTTACTGCTTTGGTCATGGGAGATGAAGAGGGTAATGAGAGAGAAGAGAGTATACTCTCTGTGCCGAAATTACTTTGGATCCTTATAAATTATATTCATTTTAAACTTGCACAAAAATGCATGAGGCAAATAATAATAATAATAATAATAATAATAATAATGTGGACTTATATAGCGCACGTATCCACCAAACTGGTGCTCAAGGCGCATCACATTATTACCCCTGCTCATTAGGCTCATAAATCATTCCTGAAACCATCTCAGCTCCCTGGGGAGTATACAGCTCAATTGCTGCCATTTCAGCGCATATAGGGCTAATCAAACAACTACCAACTCTGCCCTCACAGGTACTCATTTACCCCTGGGTGGAGAGAAGCAATTATGGTAAAGTGTCTTGCTCAAGAACACAAGTACCCTGTCATAAAGCATGAGCTGACATGTGTTCCCATGTACCTTTACAGAGTAAGTATATGCATACTTTTATTTTGATGTGTGGCGCTCAATCCACATTAATTTTGCTCAATTTCAGCATTAGTAAGCCAAAAATAATGCCAAAAAAGCCCCGCAAAAACCTGTTAATAGATGGAGTTATGTAGAATTTCCGGGGTCTCTGGTTCGAGTCCCACTTACTTTAGTAAAAAAAATTCTTTGTCCACTCCAAAAATTGATTTATTAATCTGTGGCCAAATTCATAGAGCTGCTTAGCAGAGAATTTTGCTAAACAAATATTGTTGCTAAGCGATATAAAACAGACTCCCAGCCAAAATGCATACATTTGGTATGAAACTTTGACTGGTAACCAAAGAACTTTTGTGTTTAGCAGCTTTGTGAAATTGGCCTCTGGTCAGTTTCCAAATATCGATTATTTGATGATTTCGTATGAATTTTTCATTGTACGTTTTGTTTTCAGTGTGCACTGACGTGACCCTGCCGTCACTCCCCACTACGTTGACCTGTGAGCTTTCACACCGCTGTCTGGGCATCCGATGTTGCATTGAGCTTGATCTGAAAGTCACGGTGTTATCGATCAATATGTGGTTGATTCTGGACCCATGCGAATTCACACTGTCTATGGGGTTGGGGAAGTGGTCGCTGACATTCACCATATTTGATTACCACTGGGGTGAGTATAAAAAAACGGAAAGATTTCATTCAAAATGTTTGAATAGTGAAATTTTAGGGCAGAAATATTGTATGTTTTGAAGAGCGAATCTTGAGATTTGATTAGCAAATGGTGAATTAAAGGGACAATATTGTCACGATCAACGGTATGGAATCGGAGTACTAGTTTTAGATTATAACTCATAGACTGAAAATAATACCCCACATGATAAAGTTATATTACCGTTGCTGCTGCATAAATGAGCCAGTAATTTTCAGCCACTATGTTCATCTTAAACGAGGACACCAATTCCATGCCCTGTTGAAAGTCTGCTCTGATTGTGACGACACTGTCTCTTTAACCTGAAGTAATATGATTATGTGAGGCACAAAAGTACTAATATTACTTACACAGATGAAAAATCCAAGTTGCCCATCAAATCCAAGATGGCGGCGATATAGTACACGTGCAGAGAATTCCAGAATTCCAGTTCTCTTCCTTAAAAAGAGTGGCCGAAAAACTTTCCAAACACTCCTCTTGTAGAGCACAAACAGAGTCTTTAGTTACAGTCAATAATTTTTTTTTTTTTTTTGGTGTCTATCTCAAATGAAATAGATTTAAAACCACAGTGAGGGGAAATTTGTCGGAACAGTCAAGAAACACACTGCACTCTAGATGAACGTTACTTCGAGTGTACAAAAACAGATGAAATCTCGCGCTCTTGCGAGATGTGCTAAAACTGTGCATAGTCAACGGCTGTTGCATGTACCGTTAATTTGGGACAAGTAAAATAAGTCACTACAAAGCTATTCAATACAAGCAAAATCGTTTATTGAATGATTGTTTATCAGGCCAAATAAAAAAAATTGTTGAGTTGCCCTCCAGTGAAAATATTTGAAGGGGTCGGTCGGTCGGGATTTTTATTTATTTATTTATTTTTTTTTTTCTCCTTGACTGTCATTTTAAGATTGAAATGCATTGGAACTGAAACCACATACCATGTTTTTCATTTGTATACCTATCAGCAAGGAATTTTGCTTCAGAATAAAAGTATCCCAAGCAGTTTTGTTGTACTTTTCGCTGTGATTGACACAGCAAATTCATCCATATTGCGTACAATGCTCAACATGCAACATGTGAGTGGCCATTCGATTTGAAAATGTGTAGATCGAGTCACAATTGTTGACACACGTACAGTGCGGGGAGCCAGTGCACAACGTGTGAGGGCCATTTGATTTGAAAACGTGTAGATTGAGTCGCAATCGTTGACATACAAAACAGTGCGCGAAGCCAGTGGAAAACATGTGACGGGACCTGCTATGAATTAATTGCGGTACATATTTACTGTAATACCATGTTTCTTACGATTATTTTGAGAAATAAGTCATTTTACAGCATATGTATTCACTTGTATTCAATGTTCCATTGAAAAATAAAATGTCTGTTAAAATAGCAAAAGTTAAAAATGGCGAAAAACACGGGTGATACATCTTCAAAGAAGAATCCCTGTTATTATGAAACAAATGTGATTTACTCCTCAGGGGATGGGACTGTCTCAGGCTTCTTGCAGATGGTTGGTGAGAATGCAGCTGAGTCTGCTGTGGGAGCAATTCTTAACTTTCTAGGACTCTCAGTAAGTCATTATCAGATGTCTACAGAATGTATAATTGATCACTCCATGAACTTCTTGTTTGAAAACCATAGGTCTCCAAATATTTTTTAGTGTCATGATATATTGTTACACCCTTATGTTCACCCATGTGTTCAAGAATGATGTCAATAATATCATCACATGCTCGGTAAGAGGACGTAATAATAATAATAATAATAATGAAACTTATAAAGCGCCATCTATCTAGAAACCTAATCCGAGGCGCTGGTGATAATGAAAAAGACACAAAGATATGGAACATTAGATAAACAAAGATAAATACATGAAACAAAATGCACAAAATTAACATTCATTATAAGCTTGTACAAAAAGGTGAGTTTTCAAAAGTTTTTTGAAAGAATTAAAATTGTCACACAGTCTTAAACTTTGTGGAAGCATATTCCAAAGGGAAGGGGCTGCAACACAAAAAGCCTTATCCCCAAAAGTTTTACAAGTTCCATGTGGTACAGTAAGGAAGTTTTGGTTTGCTGAGCGTAGTCCACTGTGATTAGAGTTGTGAATGATAAGAAGATCTTGAATATATGAAGGTGAGTTGTCATGTAGAGCTTTCCATGTAAGAAGACATATCTTGAAAACTATCCGTTGTTGAACTGGGAAGCCAGTGTAATTGCTTCAGTGAGGATGTTATGTGATCTGACTTATGAATCATGAATATGGTCCTTACCGCAGCATTTTGGATTAATTGAAGTCTGTGAATGAGGTTTTTAGGTATTCCATAGAGCAAAGCATTACCACAATCCAAACGAGATGATATGAAAGCATGAATCAATTTCTCATTACTCTCTTTTGACAGAAGTTTGCGTATACTCTTAATATTCCGGAGATGAAAATAACCAGTTTGACAAATTGTATTAACATGTGATTTCATGGACATTTCGTCATCAAAAACAATACCAAGATTGCGAGCTTTGGAATTAGCCAAGATAACGCTCTCACCGACTTTAACAGACTTTGATATAATGTGTTTCCTTTGATTTTTGGATGATATAATCAACAGCTCAGTTTTATCATCATTGAGCTTTAATTTGTTAGACTTCATCCAATGCTTAATCTCAATAACACACTTCTCTATTTGGTCTACTGCGGATTGCTCATCTCCAGGCAGTTTTGGGTTAAATGACAAATACAGTTGAGTGTCATCAGCATAAAGATGGACTTGCAAATTGTATCTGTGAGCTATGTTGGTGATGGGGCCAGTATATATTATGAAGAATAGGGGTCCGAGTACAGATCCTTGTGGTACACCATACAAAAGTGGAGTATCCGAAGATAATGTACCATTTATGCAGACAGATTGATTCCTGTTGTGTAAATATGACCAAATCCAGTTCAGTGCAGATGACGTAATGCCAGCAGCAGCTTCAAGACGGGAAAGTAATATCTCATGATCAACCGTATCAAAGGCTGCTGATAAATCAAGCAGTACAAGAAATGCAGGGGTTGAAATTAACTTGAATTGTATGGTAGCTCACAGGACTAATTATGTACAATTTTTACTAGTCTTTCTCATTTTTTAGTAGTCCTGTTAAAAGGTAAAAATGTGGAGTCCGTATTTTGTACTTGCATACAAGTATAGTTTAATTTTTAATTTTTATTTTTTTCACTAGCCTATCGGACTACCCAAACCCCAGCAGCTAGTAGTCCCGCTGCTAAAACCACTAGCCTCGGACTAGCGGACTAGTGTTAATTTTGACCCCTGCATAAGCACACACATATGCTGTTCCATCTTACAACCTTTCTTCCGGACACACTATGATATTTAGTCACAATATTAAACTTGGCAGTAGAATAGCATTAACACTTGACTTTACGATCAGCTTAGTCTTGAGCCCTGACGTTTTGTGAATGTGTTCATATCGCACTGTACCCGTACACTGATGTGCAGTGCGAATAGATTTCTCATAAAAAAAAGGTCTTGGTGTAAGACGTTATCAAGTTGTTGTTTTTAGAATTGCCAAGGGTGTGCTAAGACCCCACAAAAAAGTCTCTTCTGGACAAAGGTCGGCTTCAAAATCAGTACGGTGACGTGCTTTTTTATATTTTTGGAATCTTTTTTTTTTTTTTGCCAAGCAGGGAAGGACGTGATACATATATACGCAGTTATTTGAAACAGACCCAATTTCCCATACACAAAGTATGGTGGCTAAGAGGGGCCTCACAAATTTGGCAAACGTTCATACGCCTATGAGAAAAAGTCGTTTAAAACACAGCACGGCAGAATTCCAATCGATCCAGCAATTTTGGCTGCCATTGGACATCATTTCAACAACAAAAACTGAGATGACGCACGCAGTCTGGATTGCTGTATTACAGCAACAACATACAGACAACCAAAAACTGCCACACAAAATTCCAAATGGGTTTTCTTAGGGATGTTGCCAAGTGTTGGCTCAATTCAAGCTGCGGTATTCTAAGCTTGAAGATGATCCTGGAATCAACAAATTGTGTGGACTTTCCTAACAGACAATTCCCCTATCTCTTTTGTTTTCATATACAGAGATACATCAGTCAGGCTCCGTGTGTCCGTCCGCAAGTTACACAGAATGGTTGGCAACGAAGTAAGTTAACATGATGTATCTCTTTCTCAAGTGGTAAAAGTTTGTTAGAAGTCCAGGGTAAATACTCGACTGGGGTTCAGTATTTTTTTTTCTTTGAAACCTTGTCTGTAATGAAAATAAGTGTTCCTATTGACTAATCTGCCGACCACTGTTTTTCGCCATAACTGCAGTGGTACCACATTGCACACATGTGTCACACACGTGTCACACACATCCTTAATATGCTGTACGCTGGCTGCATGGTCACTTGATTCAGAATATTGGTACCATTGTAGTTGCTCAGTAATTGATTCCAGGATCATCTTCATTGGAGTGCCATGGTCGAGCGGTTTAGTGCATCGGATTTGTGTTCTGATGGCTGAGTCGTCAGAATGTGGGTTCGAATCCCGACCGCGACCGTGGTGCTTGTGTCCTTGAGCAAGACACTTTACCATAATTGCTTCTCTCCACCCAGGGATAAATGGGTACCTGTGAGGGCAGAGAGTTGGTTGTTGTGTTTGATTAGCCCATATGTGCTGAAAAGGCAGCAATAGAGGAATGATTTATGCGCCTGATGAGCAGGGGTAATAATGTACAGCGCTGTGATACCTTGTGTAAGAGCGCTTTAAAAATGCCTCCATTATGATAGTAAAATGATTGGTGGATAAGTCTAAATGTAGTTATTAAACAATGTTTCCATGTATTTGTGATTGCCCTCGGAATATGTGTTCGTACATATGCAATTTGTTTTGTTTCTGGGCCTCCCTTTTTACAGCAGCATACCATCCTGTGCCTCCCACACCCCCTTTTCAACAACTCTTGATCAATCCCTACCTAAAATGTAGATACTCTAAGTACGACCAAGCTAGGCCACAGATATGTCTTGCTTAACATTTCATTCATGTAATTCCCTTCTTCAGTTTGTCCTAGAGATGTCCGACTTCCACATCTGCCCAAAAACCTAATATGCACTCTGCCGGAGAAGTGTCTTGGGTTTGAGTGCTGCCTTGAGCTCCGATTCCAGGGATTACGCCCATCAGCACCCAGTTCTCCTTCGTCTTTGATACATGTGACTACCAACTGTCGATGAGTTTGGGCAGCTGGAGCAAAGATCTAAGTATCTTCTCGTATCAGTGGGGTCAACTCGAGGAGGTCACTATTGGCAAGCCTTTTACCTTAAGGTATTTCAGGGGAAATACTGGCTTTTATAGACCGTTTGCACTCTGGGTCAAAAGGTCAAGCTTTAATACCCCAGGCACAAACAGCGTTGTACATAGTATTTTGTGGGCGTATCATGATCCTTCACTATGAATAACTTTACCCTGAAAATGCCCTGAAAATCTGTTTTACCGAGAAATAAATAGTTCACGGCAATTTCATGATGACGTACAACACCGTGAAAATGCCATGAAATACTCTTGGGATTCCTTCGCCATGAAAATGCCATGAACTTTTTGTGGCAGTTTTGGGGCAGCTCATTAATTCTCGAGAGCGCTGTGAATTTGCCGTGAAATCACCGAGAACATTATTGCCAATATCTGAGAGGAAGAGACACCGTGAAATTGCTGTGAAATTACAGTTGACTGTTATTTCACGGCAAAACGGATTTTCAGGGTGAAGTTGTTCATAATGCAACATACTAGCAGTACTAGACATGCATGTTCTTTGACAGGAAATTATCTTTGCTGGTTAAATTGCATACATTTATAATCGATGTTTACGTGCGGCGCTACGAACTGAAATGCGTATGGATGCTCGTTGACAGGATTTGCTTGTCCGACATCATGGCCTGACCTGTGGACCCTGCGAACAAGCAGTCTTAAAGATATACTATACATGTATAATGCCACAATGAAAAACACTACGAGGCCCACAAAAAGTATTCACTGCAAAACTCCTCAGGGAGATGAGATGGATAACTGGCCTGATAATAGGAATATATAATAATATGTATGTGTCATCAGTGTTGGAGCGAAGGCCGGGACCCTCAAGGCCAAGGCCACGATTATTATTATTATTATTATAAAACAAGTCACATCTTTACAAATCGGTGGTATACATGTAACAACAAAGAAACTAATATTTATTTGCCATCCACAGTCTACACACTTTGGTATAGTAGTAACAATGGGAAAATGGGAAATAAACATTTATTTGGCTAAAGAAAACAATATCAAACTTGAAAATTTTACTTTGTCATAATTTTAGTTTCTTTTAATTTCTTTGTTGTTACATGTATACCAGCGATTTGTAATCTTGGCCTTGGCCTTGGCCTTAGCCTTGAGGGTCCCGTTGAGAGTCCCGTTGAGGGACCTGGACTTGGCCTTGAGGGTCCCGGCCTTCATACTGGCACATTTGTCAGCTTCATCACACATGCAAGCCCAATACTAGAAACTAAAGTTTTTTTTCCTTACAGTATGTCCATTGACAAGTTAGATCAGGAGGAATCAACTTGGATATGACCTTCTGCCTATAGACGGTGACTGCACCGTCACCCCCGTCCTCAATGATGCTCTCATCCCAATTCCTTTCTGCAATCTCAATGCCTCCTTTGAGCTTCCAGGCGATGGGAGCTTTGCGGCACTTGCCCGGGATCTTGGTGGGAATGTTGGCGAGTTGGCTATCCAGGCTGGCCTACGAAAACTTGGAATTCAGGTTGGTATCTTCAGTGGTCAACCCCCTCTACACTAAAAAAAACTTTTAAAAACTTAAAAAAAACAAGACGAGACAAGACAAGACAAGACACGACAGAACAAAAGAATATAAGACTTGCTCAGGATCTTGGTGGGAACATTGTCATGGTCCAGTTCATCAGACTCTGTTCTGGTGTTGTCAGAATGGGGGTTCGAATCCCGGCCTAGCCGGTCACGGTGCTTGTGTCCTCGAGCAAGACACATAATCATAATTGCTTCATCCTTCAGATGGGACTGCAAAAAGCTTTATTTTTAAGAGCTACTCAGAATGAATGGATATTACACTTGAATTTTTATGGCATAGAATCAGTGGTAGGGGTGCCCACAATAGACCTATTCCAGCCTGTCAATCAAGGGTTATACCTTTCCATGGTGACTGTTGCTATCTCAGTCAAGAACTTTGCAATGTTCATGGTGGCATGAATGAAAGTTCTCAGCGTTACTAAGGATTGGCAGGGTATAGGACCAAGTGCAGATGGGTGTATTAGAAAATGTAGAGATCATTAAGAAAAAAATAATTGTTAAGCTTATGATAATTTTTTAAGGAAGACTTAATGGTTAGCATGGTGGAAAGTGATAATAGAGTAGGTTTGCGGTAGCACCCTGTAATATTCTCTCTTGAGTTATAACAATGAAGGCATTTTTAAAGCGCTCTTACACGAGGTATCACAGCACTGTACATTATTACCCCTGCTCATCAGGCTCATAAATCATTCCTGAAACCATCTCAGCTCCCTGGGGAGTATACAGCTCAATTGCTGCCATTTCGGCGCATATAGGGCTAATCAAACACAACAACCAACTCTGCCCTCACAGGTACCCATTTACTCCTGGGTGGAGAGAAGCAATTATGGTAAATTGTCTTGCTTGAGGACACAAGCACCACGGTCGCGGTCGGGATTCAGAACACAAATCCGCTTTACTAAACCGCTCGGCCATGGCACTCCATGAGTTGAGTTGTATGTAATATTTTTATACAGGTTAACCCCCTCCCCCAAAAAAATTAAAAGCAAAGTTTCAAAAAGAGGGAGAGAAACAAGAATAAAAAAGGGGAAATACTCCTTTTTTATATAATTTAAAGACTGCAGGATTATCCGCAATTATATTGCCAGAGTTATGATGTCCAACTATTTGTATTTCTTATATCATAATTGTTGATTATAAAAATAATTAAAAATTCATTCATTCATTTTAATGCTTGGTGCAATCGTTAAATTTTTGTTATTGTTGTTGTCATTTCTTCAGCAATATGTTAGCAACCAGCAGTGTGACTTGGAGATACTTGCCCCGTCTGAGAACAGTAAGTTCCTCAACCTTGCCATCAATTTGATGGAAAGTTGTTGTAAATGTCATATTCTCTTCTCTTTGTCATTTCAAATCTCTCAAGTGATGTAGTGTTGGTTCTGAGAAGAACCGGTGTTGAGATAACTTAACATTTCAATCAGTGTATCCTGATTGCCTCCTGTTACGAAAGTTAAGAGCATTTTTTTTTTTCATTAGAATGTCCACTCATGAAGGTACCAGCTCCCACCAGCGTACTGACCTGGACCGTGGATGACCGATGCCTCGGCATCCAATGCTGTGCCTCTCTTGACCTGGTCTTCACCCAATTGTGCACCACTGCTTGGGCCATGCTTGACCCTTGTGAATTCCAACTGTCCGTTGGTTTGGGGACATGGTCAAAGAAGGTGACCCTCTTTGAATTGACCATATGCATAGACGGCACCTGTCGACCAATCAACCTGCTACAGGAAGCCCATGTGCCCATCCCAATCTGCAACCCCAATGCTACCTTCACCCTACCGGGCGATGGAACCGTCGCTGGGTACCTGGCTGATTTGACGGGTGAAATAACCGATGCAGCGGTAGACTTGGTACTAGACTATCTGGGACTGAAGGTAAATACATCGACCATGAGCTTCTCATCAATCATGGGGATTAACCAGTTCGCGTCGGGAATAAAAAAGTTTTTCTGGGCCCCTGTGGCGGGTTTCTTTTTCCCACACAAACAATAATGGAAGCTTCCACAGCGCGTGTCCGTGTCTTCCGAGCATGTCACGGTACACGCGTGGCTCGTTGCCATATCAACCAAGAATGCCTGTGGCGTGTTTAGATGCTCTCCGATCCACGGTACAAAAAAAAATTGCGTGTATACTGGTTAATATCAACTTTACTATCCCAAATGGATATACTTTGATCCCGATTGAAACCATGTTTTCCCATGGAGGATACCAATAGTCTCTGATCGAGAAACCTTTAGGTGACAAGGACGTACACTTCTGCATTTATAACTCACAAAAATAACCCAAAGGGTCTGTTTGTTTCACACATATCCAGTACGGTTTAGACAGTTTACTGATCCGGATCCTGTTTTTGCCGATCCTGCTCGCGTGATCGCGAGATCACACGATCATGATCCGCGATCTTGAGTGAAACAAACCCATAGACTACTGCGCATATGTACATGCGCATTGTATCTCTAGTCTGTCTAGCTAGCGATCACCGTGCACATTTCCCCGCACGTTAAGTGTAAAGTTTAAAATTTAACAATCTAATTAGTTATGAAATAGAACACATAAATGGAAGAAAAGCATGACTAAATGTTGTTCAGTGTGGTTATTAACCAGTTCACGTCGGAGGCTGTGTATACACGCAGTTTTTTTTTCCCACCGCGGATCGGAGAGCGTCTAAACACGCCATAGGCATTCTCGGTTGACACGGCAACGAGCCACGCGTGTACCGTGACATGCTCGGAAGACACGGCCAGGCGCTGTGGAAGCTTCCATTATTGTTTGTGTGGGAAAAAGAAACCCGCACAGGGGCCCAGAAAAACTTTTTTATTCCCGACGTGAACTGGTTAACAATGACAGACAGTATTTTGGATGTGAGGGAAGTTTGGCAGTTTTTGACCATTAGCTAGACCAGCAGACATTAAACAAATCGCCTTGCCTGTACGCATAGGTGTTGTTTTCAGTTTAATAATGCTATTACATAAATCGTTTGACTCTAAACTACACAATTATATGAATGGGAATCGCAACGGAAGCATTCATTTGTAAAATAGTCTATGCATGTCTATTTATGTGATATTTAGTGTACTTGAGTTAACTTGAGTTAACTTGAGTTAACTTGAGTTAACTTGAGTTAACTTGAGTTAACTTGTTTATCCAGCAGCGGAGCCTAGTCTAGATTCTCATGAGGGATTTTACTTCCTTCTTTCAACCTTAGCTTGTGGATTCCTTCTGAGGAATTCTACCTGGCTTTCTATCTGGCATTAATAATAATCATCCATAAAATATTATTAATTATAATAATAATAATAATAATAATAATGGAGGCATATTTAAAGAGCTCTTACACAAGGTATCGCAGCGCTGTATATTATTACCCCTGCTCATCAGGTGCATAAATCATTCCTGAAACCATCTCAGCTCCCTGGGGAATATACAGCTCAATTGCTGCCATTTCAGCGCATATGGGCTAAACAAACACATTAACCAACTCTGCCCTCACAGGTACCCGTTTACTCCTGGGTGGAGAAAAGCAATTATGGTAAAGTGTCTTGCTCAGGGACACAAGCACCATATTAATATTTTTTATATTTTTGTTTGCCGTAATTTTTAGAATTTCTTGTCAATGGATGCCTGTAGTCTACCTCCAGCAAGTGATGATAGAAGTAAGTTATGCAATTGTTCATTTTCAAAGAATATTTTTATATAAACACTTTCTCAGATTAAAGCCAGTATACCTTCATTGGTAAAATGTCTGTAAATGTATCCATAGAGATATGTATACAAAATGTGTGTAAATGTATCCATAGAGATATGTATACAAAATGTCTGTAAATGTATCCATAGAGATATGTATACAAAATGTCTGTAAATGTATCCATAGAGATATGTATACAAAATGTCTGTAAATGTATCCATAGAGATATGTATACAAAATGTCTGTAAATGTATCCATAGAGATATGTATACAAATGTCTGTAAATGTATCCATAGAGATATATATATGAATGTCTGTAAATGTATCCATAGAGATATGTATACAAAATGTCTGTAAATGTATCCATAGAGATATGTATACAGAATGTCTGTAAATGTATCCATAGAGATATGTATACAAAATGTCTGTAAATGTATCCATAGAGATATGTATACAGAATGTCTGTAAATGTATCCATAGAGATATGTATACAAAATGTCTGTAAATGTATCCATAGAGATATGTATACAAAATGTCTGTAAATGTATCCATAGAGATATGTATACAAAATGTCTGTAAATGTATCCATAGAGATATGTATACAAAATGTCTGTAAATGTATCCATAGAGATATGTATACAAAATGTCTGTAAATGTATCCATAGAGATATGTATACAAAATGTCTGTAAATGTATCCATAGAGATATGTATACAAAATGTCTGTAAATGTATCCATAGAGATATGTATACAAAATGTCTGTAAATGTATCCATAGAGATATGTATACAAAATGTCTGTAAATGTATCCATAGAGATATGTATACAAAATGTCTGTAAATGTATCCATAGAGATATGTATACAAATGTCTGTAAATGTATCCAGAGATATGTATACAAAATGTCTGTAAATGTATCCATAGAGATATGTATACAAAATGTCTGTAAATGTATCCATAGAGATATGTATACAAAATGTCTGTAAATGTATCCATAGAGATATGTATACAAAATGTCTGTAAATGTATCCATAGAGATATGTATACAAAATGTCTGTAAATGTATCCATAGAGATATGTATACAAAATGTCTGTAAATGTATCCATAGAGATATGTATACAAAATGTCTGTAAATGTATCCATAGAGATATGTATACAAAATGTCTGTAAATGTATCCATAGAGATATGTATACAAAATGTCTGTAAATGTATCCATAGAGATATGTATACAAAATGTCTGTAAATGTATCCATAGAGATATGTATACGAAAATGTCTGTAAATGTATCCATAGAGATATGTATACAAAAATGTCTGTAAATGTATCCATAGAGATATGTATACAAAATGTCTGTAAATGTATCCATAGAGATATGTATACAAAATGTCTGTAAATGTATCCATAGAGATATGTATACAAAATGTCTGTAAATGTATCCATAGAGATATGTATACAAAATGTCTGTAAATGTATCCATAGAGATATGTATACAAAATGTCTGTAAATGTATCCATAGAGATATGTATACAAAATGTCTGTAAATGTATCCATAGAGATATGTATACAAAATGTCTGTAAATGTATCCATAGAGATATGTATACAAAAATGTCTGTAAATGTATCCATAGAGATATGTATACAAAATGTCTGTAAATGTATCCATAGAGATATGTATACAAAATGTCTGTAAATGTATCCATAGAGATATGTATACAAAATGTCTGTAAATGTATCCATAGAGATATGTATACAAAATGTCTGTCAATGTATCCATAGAGATATGTATACAAAATGTCTGTAAATGTATCCATAGAGATATGTATAAGAAATGTCTGTAAATGTATCCATAGAGATATGTATACAAAAATGTATGTAAATGTATCCATAGAGATATGTATACAAAATGTCTGTAAATGTATCCATAGAGATATGTATACAAAATGTATGTAAATGTATCCATAGAGATATGTATATACAAAATGTCTGTAAATGTATCCATAGAGATATGTATACAAAATGTCTGTAAATGTATCCATAGAGATATGTATACAAAATGTCTGTAAATGTATCCATAGAGATATGTATACAAAATGTCTGTAAATGTATCCATAGAGATATGTATACAAAAATGTCTGTAAATGTATCCATAGAGATATGTATACAAAATGTCTGTAAATGTATCCATAGAGATATGTATACAAAATGTCTGTAAATGTATCCATAGAGATATGTATACAAAATGTCTGTGAATGTATCCATAGAGATATGTATACAAAATGTATGTAAATGTATCCATAGAGATATGTATATAAAAATGTCTGTAAATGTATCCATAGAGATATGTATACAAAATGTCTGTAAATGTATCCATAGAGATATGTATACAAAATGTCTATAAATGTATCCATAGAGATATGTATACAAAATGTCTGTCAATGTATCCATAGAGATATGTATACAAAATGTCTGTAAATGTATCCATAGAGATATGTATACAACAATGTCTGTAAATGTATCCATAGAGATATGTATACAAAATGTCTGTAAATGTATCCATAGAGATATGTATACAAAATGTCTGTAAATGTATCCATAGAGATATGTATACAAAATGTCTGTAAATGTATCCATAGAGATATGTATACAAAATGTCTGTAAATGTATCCATAGAGATATGTATACAAAATGTCTATAAATGTATCCATAGAGATATGTATACAAAATGTCTATAAATGTATCCATAGAGATATGTATACAAAATGTCTATAAATGTATCCATAGAGATATGTATACAAAATGTCTGTAAATGTATCCATAGAGATATGTATACAAAATGTCTGTAAATGTATCCATAGAGATATGTATACAAAATGTCTGTAAATGTATCCATAGAGATATGTATACAAAATGTCTGTAAATGTATCCATAGAGATATGTATACAAAATGTCTGTAAATGTATCCATAGAGATATGTATACAGAAATGTCTGTAAATGTATCCATAGAGATATGTATACAAAATGTCTGTAAATGTATCCATAGAGATATGTATACAAAATGTCTGTAAATGTATCCATAGAGATATGTATACAAAATGTCTGTAAATGTATCCATAGAGATATGTATACAAAATGTCTGTAAATGTATCCATAGAGGTATGTATACATAAATGTCTGTAAATGTATCCATAGAGATATGTATACAAAATGTCTGTAAATGTATCCATAGAGATATGTATACAAAATGTCTCTAAATGTATCCATAGAGATATGTATACAAAATGTCTGTAAATGTATCCATAGAGATATGTATACAAAATGTCTGTAAAATTATCCATAGAGATATGTATACAAAATTTCTGTAAATGTATCCATAGAGATATGTATACAAAATGTCTGTAAATGTATCCATAGAGATATTTATGAAATGTCTGTAAATGTATCCATAGAGATATGTATACAAAATGTCTGTAAATGTATCCATAGAGATATGTATACAAAATGTCTGTAAATGTATCCATAGAGATATGTATACAAAATGTCTGTAAATGTATCCATAGAGATATGTATACAAAATGTCTGTAAATGTATCCATAGAGATATGTATACAAAATGTCTGTAAATGTATCCATAGAGATATGTATACAAAATGTCTGTAAATGTATCCATAGAGATATGTATACAAAATGTCTGTAAATGTATCCATAGAGATATGTATACAAAATGTCTGTAAATGTATCCATAGAGATATGTATACAAAATGTCTGTAAATGTATCCATAGAGATATGTATACAAAATGTCTGTAAATGTATCCATAGAGATATGTATACAAAATGTCTGTAAATGTATCCATAGAGATATGTATACAAAATGTCTGTAAATGTATCCATAGAGATATGTATACAAAATGTCTGTAAATGTATCCATAGAGATATGTATACAAAATGTCTGTAAATGTATCCATGAGATATGTATACAAAATGTCTGTAAATGTATCCATAGAGATATGTATACAAAATGTCTGTAAATGTATCCATAGAGATATGTATACAAAATGTCTGTAAATGTATCCATAGAGATATGTACAAAATGTCTGTAAATGTATCCATAGAGATATGTATACAAAATGTCTGTAAATGTATCCATAGAGATATGTATACAAAATGTCTGTAAATGTATCCATAGAGATATATACAAAATGTCGTATAAATGTATCCATGAGATATACAAAATAATAAATGTATCCATAGAGATATGTATACAAAATGTCTGTAAATGTATCCATAGAGATATGTATACAAAATGTCTGTAAATGTATCCATAGAGATATGTATACAAAAAATGTCTGTAAATGTATCCATAGAGATATGTATACAAAATGTCTATAAATGTATCCATAGAGATATGTATACAAAATGTCTATAAATGTATCCATAGAGATATGTATACAAAATGTCAAATGTATCCATAGAGATATGTATACAAAATGTCTGTAAATGTATCCATAGAGATATGTATACAAAATGTCTGTAAATGTATCCATAGAGATATGTATACAAAATGTCTGTAAATATCCATAGAGATATGTATACAAAATGTCATAAATGTATCCATAGAGATATGTACAAAATGTCTGTAAATGTATCCATAGAGATATGTATACAAAATGTCTGTAAATGTATCCATAGAATGTATACAAAATGTCTGTAAATGTATCCATAGAGATATGTATACAAAATGTCTGTAAATGTATCCATAGAGATGTATACAAAATGTCTGTAAATGTATCCATAGAGATATGTATACAAAATGTCTGTAAATGTATCCATAGAGATATGTATACAAAATGTCTGTAAATGTATCCATAGAGATATGTATACAAAATGTCTGTAAATGTATCCATAGAGATATGTATACAAAATGTCTGTAAATGTATCCATAGAGATATGTATACAAAATGTCTGTAAATGTATCCATAGAGATATGTATACAAAATGTCTGTAAATGTATCCATAGAGATATGTATACAAAATGTCTGTAAATGTATCCATAGAGATATGTATACAAAATGTCTGTAAATGTATCCATAGAGATATGTATACAAAATGTCTGTAAATGTATCCATAGAGATATGTATACAAAATGTCTGTAAATGTATCCATAGAGATATGTATACAAAATGTCTGTAAATGTATCCATAGAGATATGTATACAAAATGTCTGTAAATGTATCCATAGAGATATGTATACAAAATGTCTGTAAATGTATCCATAGAGATATGTATACAAAAATGTCTGTAAATGTATCCATAGAGATATGTATACAAAATGTCTGTAAATGTATCCATAGAGATATGTATACAAAATGTCTGTAAATGTATCCATAGAGATATGTATACAAAATGTCTGTAAATGTATCCATAGAGATATGTATATATAAAAATGTCTGTAAATGTATCCATAGAGATATGTATACAAAAGTGTCTAAAATGTATCCATAGAGATATGTATACAAAATGTCTATAAATGTATCCATAGAGATATGTATACAAAATGTCTGTAAATGTATCCATAGAGATATGTATACAAAATGTCTGTAAATGTATCCATAGAGATATGTATACAACAATGTCTGTAAATGTATCCATAGAGATATGTATACAAAATGTCTGTAAATGTATCCATAGAGATATGTATACAAAATGTCTGTAAATGTATCCATAGAGATATGTATACAAAATGTCTGTAAATGTATCCATAGAGATATGTATACAAAAATGTCTGTAAATGTATCCATAGAGATATGTATACAAAATGTCTATAAATGTATCCATAGAGATATGTATACAAAATGTCTATAAATGTATCCATAGAGATATGTATACAAAATGTCTATAAATGTATCCATAGAGATATGTATACAAAATGTCTGTAAATGTATCCATAGAGATATGTATACAAAAATGTCTGTAAATGTATCCATAGAGATATGTATACAACATGTCTGTAAATGTATCCATAGAGATATGTATACAAAATGTCTGTAAATGTATCCATAGAGATATGTATACAAAATGTCTGTAAATGTATCCATAGAGATATGTATACAAAATGTCTGTAAATATATCCATAGAGATATGTATACAAAAATGTCTATAAATGTATCCATAGAGATATGTATACAAAATGTCTATAAATGTATCCATAGAGATATGTATACAACAATGTCTGTAAATGTATCCATAGAGATATGTATACATAAATGTCTGTAAATGTATCCATAGAGATATGTATACAAAAATGTCTGTAAATGTATCCATAGAGATATGTATACAAAATGTCTATAAATGTATCCATAGAGATATGTATACAACAATGTCTGTAAATGTATCCATAGAGATATGTATACAAAATGTCTATAAATGTATCCATAGAGATATGTATACAAAATGTCTATAAATGTATCCATAGAGATATGTATACAAAATGTCTGTAAATGTATCCATAGAGATATGTATACAAAAATGTCTGTAAATGTATCCATAGAGATATGTATACAAAATGTCTGTCAATGTATCCATAGAGATATGTATACAACAATGTCTATAAATGTATCCATAGAGATATGTATACAAAATGTCTGTAAATGTATCCATAGAGATATGTATACATAAATGTCTGTAAATGTATCCATAGAGATATGTATACAAAATGTCTGTAAATGTATCCATAGAGATATGTATACAACAATGTCTGTAAATGTATCCATAGAGATATGTATACAAAATGTCTGTAAATGTATCCATAGAGATATGTATACATAAATGTCTGTAAATGTATCCATAGAGATATGTATACATAAATGTCTATAAATGTATCCATAGAGATATGTATACAACAATGTCTGTAAATGTATCCATAGAGATATAATAATAATAATAATAATGTGTGGATTTATATAGCGCACGTATCCACCAACTAAGTGGTGCTCAAGGCGCATTACATGTATATTATTATCCCTGCTCATAAGGCTCATAAATCATTCCTGAAACCATCTCAGCTCCCTGGGGAGTATACAGCTCAATTGCTGCCATTTCTAGCGCATATAGAGCAAACCAACTCTGCCTTCACAGGTACCCATTTAACCCCTGGGTGGAGAGAAGCAATTATGGTTAAGTGTCTTGCTCAAGGACACAAGTGTCATGGCCGTGATTCGAACCCACATTCTGTTGCTAACACCAGAACTTGAATCCGGTAAGCTAGACCGCTCGGCCACGACACCCCATATGTATACATAAATGTCTGTAAATGTATCCATAGAGATATGTATACAAAAATGTCTGTAAATGTATCCATAGAGATATGTATACAAAATGTCTGTAAATGTATCCATAGAGATATGTATACAACAATGTCTGTAAATGTATCCATAGAGATATGTATACATAAATGTCTGTAAATGTATCCATAGAGATATGTATACAACAATGTCTGTAAATGTATCCATAGAGATATGTATACATAAATGTCTGTAAATGTATCCATAGAGATATGTATACAACAATGTCTGTAAATGTATCCATAGAGATATGTATACATAAATGTCTGTAAATGTATCCATAGAGATATGTATAAGAAAACAAATTTCTGGTTATTTTTTATTTTTTTTTATGTCCTCAGTCATGTTTTTTTTCTTCAAATTTTGGCAAATATTCCATGACACTGCATATGTGATGGATGTAAACAAATTAAAAAAATAATAATAACATTTCATAACCACCCTTAATTTTGGCCACCCAAAAAAAATTGGGTTAACCAAATTCATTTTTATGTCCACTTACCCAAATCGATTATTGTTACAAACTACATTGAGGAACTTAGGATGAAGACTTACAGAGGGCCTCTGTGCAAATATTTCTCCATTTTTAGAGAGGCGTTTCATATATAAAATGAACAACATAATTTTTTTTAATATCAACTGAAGGTAAAATATTATAAAAAGTAATTTTGTCAGAATGTCGTTTGCCCCAAATTTAGAAAGGATTCAGGTCCACTGCGTGAAAACATGGACCTGAAAACATGATGATGATGACGACGACGACGATGATTTTTGAAAGTGGAAATTTTGAATGGTTTCAAATGGTTTATCAGTAGGAAGGTTGAGTTCAAAGAAAGTGACTTCTGTACAGTATTTACCTGGGGTTTAGATAATAAAACCTGATGTTATTTAGTTTCCTTATGACATAACCTCCCTCAAAATAATGAAAGGTCAATTATTAATATTTGCTCAGAAAACCACTTTTATATGTACACTTATTCTTGCATTATTTCTGTTTCACATCAGGTTGTCCAGTGCAATTTCCAAACAGTCTCCCCCAGTTTTCCTGCCGTATCAACGGCCGTTGTACGGGCCTGCACTGCTGCCTCAACTTGGACCTGAAAGTTACCCAGCTCAGCTCTAGAGCCTGGTTTGACCTCGACCCCTGCGACTGCAAGATGTCAGTTGGGATGGGGTTGTGGTACTACAATGTGTCGCTGTTTTCTTATGAGTGGGGACAGATGGAAAGCTTTTCTTTAGGACAAGCTATTGATGTCAAGTAAGTGTGTGGAGTAAAAGTGTGTTTTTAGGAGTGCAAATCTGCAATAATGAATTATAAACACAAGTATAATATAAGCATGTACATGTATAAATGCTACATATCCAAATAAATGCTCAAAGGTGCATAACAATCAGGAAAACATTTGAAGTGATTTAATAAATACGTTTAAAAATGCCACAAAAGAGGCACTTAATATCAGCTTAGGCCAAAAGAAATAGTCTTTGGTTTCTGGTCTCTGCGCGCGTCACCTCAGACCTGCACATCAGCATTGTTAGGTTTGTTTTGCTATGAAACGATGTCTGTTTGCAGCCATAATTGCTGGATGCTGTGGTTTGAAGTGACTTACTCAAATAGGGTTATGAACATTTCATCATGTTGAGGCCTCTCTTAGTCACCATCACAGTTTGTGTATGGGAAATTTGGTCTGGTACAAATACCTGCAAAATCCCATATTTCACTGGTTGGCAAAAAAAACAAGATTACCCCTCAACCCAAATTATGAAATTATGAGAAATCAATTCAAGCATTGACTATCACAAGAAGTCGAGTTCATAAATGACAAGACCAATTGCAAAGTAAACTTTGACATCAAAAGCTGAGAGTCACATAAATAAATGATTTGCAGAAGTGTTGGGAGTTGCCGGTTAGTTCACTAACCATTTAACAGTTGGTTACCTGGTTAACACAAAGTTGACACCTGATGGCAACACAAACTAGATTGTCGGCAAATGGTGCAGTGTGTATAAATTTTCAATCAAAAAGCATCAATAAACGTCGCACAATGATTGGTTTAATAACCAGTGCGGCAAAAGTGAAAATCAAAATGGTCAGAAAATTCTTCCAAATTGTTGGTCGTATTTTTTAAATATTGGTTTCAGTTAGCCAGTTTGCAAATTTCTAAACAGTTTAAATAGTGCAGTTTCAATAAGTTCCTCGCAGTTTTCACGAAGTGACGCATTGCTCAAAAATCATATTTTGTGGAAAATGAGTTCAGTCAATATTTGGACTTCATTTCACCAAGTTTTAATCCTCAAAACTATCTAGTTTTCTAATTAAAGTAATGAAGTTTTGGTAAAATTGAAGTCAACTGTGGTTTTGAGTTTTCACGAAGTGACCGATCGCAGCCTTGTACATGTATTACTGCATGTATTTTATGCGAACGGCATGTTTTTAAGTTTTCACGAAGTGACACAATTCGATCACGCCACACGTGTGTTCCACGAAGTTGACGCGTGTCCCTATACTAATGCACGGGAAACGTCGGTTTGTGAAAAACTTGACAACAGCGTGTGCAGTTTTCACGAAGTGACTGTTCGGTTTATAAGTTTATTACTCGTTTATAGTTATTTTCCTCTACAAAACGAATACAGTTAGATATCATTTGAGATTTCAGCTTTCTAACAAAGTAAAAATTAATGACCAACTTCATTCGCTTATATCTCGCAATGCAATTTTACCATGACGTGGACGAATATGTCACTTTGTGAAAACTGCAACGAGTTAACCGGTTAACCGCCACCAGCACAAATTTATGCTTGCCAGATTTTATATATGTTTACTTAGATTTTGCATTCACATGAAGTATATGATCCATCCTGTAGCTTGACTGGTTGAATTGTTTATATAAAACCAATTTTGAAACTTGTTCATTTTTTGGCAATAGTCAATCCAGACTGAGGGAACAATTACCGTTGACATTTATTTTTATCAGGACAACATAAATCTACAAGTTGGTTGTTAATTTGAATGTATTCCGTTTAAGGTTTTCCATCGACAAACTGGACGCCACAGACGAGTACGAGGTAGATCTTGCCTTCACTCTCCGCATCGATGACATCACAACAGACTTCCCCGTCATGGCTGATAAGAGAATCCCGATACCCATTTGTAATCGCAACTTCTCCCTGGCCTTGCCTGGTGACGGCACAGTCAAAGGTTTTTTCAAGGAGCTTGGGGATAACGTTGGCCAGGCAGCCATCGACCTCGTCTTGAAAGAGTTAAATTTACAGGTAAGATTGAAACAAAAACACATCTGCATTATTTATCAAATTATACATTATTCAGCTTAAATGACCACTACAAGAAGTATTGTGTGTAAAGATTTCAACTTACATAATACTTACTTGGTATCAAGTTTATGATGGTATCAAATATCCCTTGAAATCTTTCTAGCATTTTAGTCAAATAAGTCAAATTTTAGTTTAAAAAAATTTAAATCTGGTATCACACATTTTTTACAAAAAATACTGTAAATACTATAAAACTATTGACTGGTGTGAGAATTGTAAATAAACTTTGCACATTTCTTAGAAATGTGTGCAGACTCAATTGAGCCAGTTCACCAATTGATCATTAAGAGAAGGTACAACATCGGTCATGTTGTAAAAACTGCTTTTAAGTAGTCGGTAGGCTTTATTTCTTTGAATCAAGATAAGCATTCACAATTTTTTACAGATAACAAATGGAGCAAATGGTTACCATTGGCAACTTTTTGTATTTGTTTGTGTTATCTCTGAAATGAGAGCATTTCAGGCAGAAGTTCTTTCAGATCATAATTCAGTAATCGGTCAATTTATTACCAATGTTGTACTCTTCCCTTTTTACTATGAATGCACATAATGATCTCAGTAACAAGTGTTTTATAAAGGGCTTTGATTACACAGGCTTAGTAGTCGATCCTGGTGGATAAAATAAGTTTTATTTCTGTCGCAGTAGCTGTGGTTAATAATTAGGTCTTGGATATTTATGCTGAAAAAATGGATTACTGTTAATTAATAACTGGATTACTGTTAATTAATAACTGGATTACTGTTAATTAATAACTGAATTACTGTTAATTAATATCTGGATTACTGTTAATTAATATCTGGATTATTGTAAATTAATAACTGGATTACTGTTAGTTAATATCTGGATTACTGTTAATTAATATCTGGATCACTGTTAGTTAATATCTGGATTACTGTTAGTTAATATCTGGATCACTGTTAATTGATAACTGCACTATTGTTAATTGATAACTGCACTATTGTTAATTGATAACTGCACTATTGTTAATTGATAACTGCACTATTGTTAATTGATAACTGCACTATTGTTAATTGATAACTGCACTATTGTTAATTGATAACTGCACTACTGTTAATTGATAACTGCACTACTGTTAATTAATAACCGGGTTACTGTTAATTAATGACTGGATTACTGTTAATTAATAACTGGATTACTGTTTTGTACTTTAACTAGGACGTTATAAGTGGGAGCTCATGTGAATTACCTGCAGATGTGGCGACAAGTACCCGTAAGTCTAGAGGTTCAAACTAAATATTTTCAAAATGTATATCTCATCAACGTTTGCAGTAGCACAATGTAATTCTCTTGTTTGCAACTTGACGTTTCGATCAGTATGCTCTGATTGTCTTCATGATAATGTGATCACATGCGACATACTGATTGCAATGTCAATTTGCAAAACCATCGGTTCTTCTCAGAACCAATACATTTCTCAACTCAAAAAGAGAGATTTTCCAACCTTCTTTATTAGATTGTTCTTTCCACCATGCAGAGTATAGGTCAGGATTTGGAAATTGATTATTCTTTGAAAAAATTTAACTACAATACTTCTGCATATGTATTGCAAATAAAACTGGGTCCATTTAGCAAACAGTGTGTCCAAAAGACACCTGAAGGTATTGCTGACTAACACTATACTACCATGAAAATGTATAATATTGGAAGGTATAATATTGGAAATTCCAAAGTAACAAAATTGTCAAATCTTATTTGGTATAAAGCTGATGGTAGTGTCAGTTTTCCCTGAAAATAGTTTTTTGTCTGACCATAGAGCAAGCCTTGCTCAATGGTCTGACATGCTGCAATTTTTAAGGGAAAAAACTATTGCCCAAATTAAGTAAGACTAATTGCGGTGACACCATGTGAAATTCTCAATTGAGTAGTAATTAGTTCTGAAAAGAACTGGAGGTTACAACTCGACGTTTCGATCAGTATGCTCTGATCGTCCTCAGGAGAATGCCGGACTCTGGGAAATGCTGCTGCTTAAGTAGGCTGCTGGAGGATCACACGATGGCTGGATGCTGGAGGATTAGTGCATTGAAGCGTGCAGGCGGGAAACTGGTGGGACTGGGATCCTAGGGGTGGGGGAGAGGAGTGTGTGCTCACTGAACTGAAACTTGTTAACAAGCACAGGGGGAGGGAGGGTGGTTGACTTGGGATGTAGGAGATCCCTCTGTCTGGGGTGGGTTGTGGACTTTGGATATAGAAGATCCTTCGGTCCGTAGTAGTGGTCGCCAAATATCGCTGATGTAGAAACCGATGTCCTGTGGAACAGTATCGTGTTTAACAATCTCGATGGCCTCTCTGATGCATCTGGAGTGCCATGTGTTGATGGGTGTGATGAGCTGAGCTGCCTGCCAGTCGATTTGGTAGTCCTTAGTGTGGGAGTGCTTGATAATGGCTGACTTCTCAAAATCGTTGAAGTGTTGTAGGAAGTCCTGAAGTGCGTCTCTGCCATGTGGCCATACAACAAAGGTGTCATCCATATAGCGGAGCCACAGGCTGGGTCAGAGGTCGGCGGTGTGGAGGGAAGAGGTTTCAAACTCTTCCATGAAAATGTCAGCAAAGACCAGGGATAGAGGAGATCCCATGGAGGTCCCAGCTGTCTGCTCGTAGAACTTGCTCTGAAATTGAAAACAACTAGAAGAAACACACGTAAACAAATCATGCATTTGGGCAGGGCGGGAGAGCGATGTGCGGTCATCAAGGGAAAGGTCGCGTTTGAGTCTCTGCTTCACCAGGAGGCATGTCTCTTCAGTTGGGACATTGGTGAAGAGAGACAACATCAAAGCTAACCAAGATGTCACTGGGCTGTAGAGTGAGACCCCGGGCGATCTCAACGAACTGATGACTGGAGTTGGACACATGGTGCTGAGTGAGACCCACCAAGGATCGGAGGATCTTAGCTAGGTGCCGGGCTGTGTTGTATGTGGGTGATCCTCTGGAGGCAACAATGGGACAAAGAGGAACATCGGGTTTGTGAATCTTCGGTTGGCCAAATTGCCCAAATTAGTTTGAATATAAGACTTGGTACCAAGTCCTAAATTCAGTGCTGTCCACTATGGGGATGAATACTGCCCTCTATTGACGAGTGTTGTGAAAACAAATTTGACAAATGAATGTTTCCAAACATGTGAACCAATTTAGCTGAAACTTTCACTGGTTATTTGTCTAGTATAATGTATTCACGCCTCAGCGAGCTAATCATCCCAAGATTCTGGATTCTCAACCAAGCTACTTAAGCCCTGGCTCCAGCATCACAGTTCCAGCATTCTCCTGAAGATGGTCAGAGCATACTGATCGAAACGTGAAGTAAACCAAACGTTCTTCTCAAAAGAGATTAATTCAGTGCATGGTGTCACCACAAATCTCACTATATAATGAAGATCATGATTCAAGCATACTTTTTCCAACAAGATTGCCCGATGATCTCCCTCCCGTTCTTGGAGAACATAATCCAATGCTCCATCGATGACCGTTGCCTCGGTATCCAGTGCTGTATCCACCTTGACTTTGTCATCACCACACTCACGCTCAGTGCCAAGGTCCAAGTGGACCCTTGTGACTTCCAGCTTTATGTGGCCTTTGAGAACTGGGAGCGGAACTTTACACTGTTCAGCTACACGTGGGGACAGACGGAGTCTGAGAGCCTTGGGGATGCCGTGATGTTAAGGTCAGTATATAAGATTTGAGGCTTTGCATGGTGGAGTATAGATATCGTTTCGGTTTTCACCATGTGTTTATCTCAACTATCGCTAAGTGAGGTGTAGGTTCTGAAAAGACCCTGTGAAGTCCCCGTGGTTCTCCCTGAACCACATTCTCACTTAGCGATAGTTGAGAAACGAGTTTCCCGATATTGATTCTCCCCTGAACCATAATCTCACTTAGCGACAGTCGAGATACTAGTTGTGCGATAAGGTTCTTTTCAGAACCTGTATCTCACGTGACTTAGGGATAGTTGAGATTAAAAAAAAGGTGTTACCGAAAACCTATTAACGATAAAGTCAATATAGGTCAATATAGTTATGATTTCAACTTGAAGGCAAATTACCTGATTATAATCTGAAGTTGGTGTGAAGTTGGTAAAGTTACCAATCATCCTGAAAAATGATTCTGTCTGAAGTGCTCTCATTGCAAAATATGCCCAAAAAATGTTTAAATTGCTCCAAATGCTTTCTGTATTCCTGTTAAAGAAGCAGTATTGCTAACATTCGTATCAGACCCAACAATCCCACTTTGTAATAGTTGAGATAACTGGACTGATAACGATACATATTCGTATCAGACCCAACAATCCCACTTTGTAATAGTTGAGATAACTGGACTGATAACGATACATATTCACATCAGACCCAACAATCCCACTTTGTAATAGTTGAGATAACTGGACTGATAACGATACATATTCGTATCAGACCCAGCAATCCCACTTTGTAATAGTTGAGATAACTGGACTGATAACGATACATATTCGTATCAGACCCAACAATCCCACTTTGTAATAGTTGAGATAACTGGACTGATAACGATACATATTCTTATCAGACCCAACAATCCCACTTTGTAATAGTTGAGATAACTGGATTGATAACGATACATATTCGTATCAGACCCAACAATCCCACTTTGTAATAGTTGAGATAACTGGACTGATAACGATACATATTCGTATCAGACCCAACAATCCCACTTTGTAATAGTTGAGATAACTGGATTGATAACGATACATATTCGTATCAGACCCAACAATCCCACTTTGTAATAGTTGAGATAACTGGACTGATAACGATACATATTCGTATCAGACCCAACAATCCCACTTTGTAATAGTTGAGATAACTGGACTGATAACGATACATATTCGTATCAGACCCAACAATCCCACTTTGTAATAGTTGAGATAACTGGATTGATAACGATACATATTCGTATCAGACCCAACAATCCCACTTTGTAATAGTTGAGATAACTGGATTGATAACGATACATATTCGTATCAGACCCAACAATCCCACTTTGTAATAGTTGAGATAACTGGACTGATAACGATACATATTCGTATCAGACCCAACAATCCCACTTTGTAATAGTTGAGATAACTGGACTGATAACGATACATATTCGTATCAGACCCAACAATCCCACTTTGTAATAGTTGAGATAACTGGATTGATAACGATACATATTCGTATCAGACCCAACAATCCCACTTTGTAATAGTTGAGATAACTGGATTGATAACGATACATATTCGTATCAGACCCAACAATCCCACTTTGTAATAGTTGAGATAACTGGACCTGATAACGATACATATTCGTATCAGACCCAACAATCCCACTTTGTAATAGTTGAGATAACTGGACTGATAACGATACATATTCGTATCAGACCCAACAATCCCACTTTGTAATAGTTGAGATAACTGGACTGATAACGATACATATTCGTATCAGACCCAACAATCCCACTTTGTAATAGTTGAGATAACTGGACTGATAACGATACATATTCGTATCAGACCCAACAATCCCACTTTGTAATAGTTGAGATAACTGGATTGATAACGATACATATTCGTATCAGACCCAACAATCCCACTTTGTAATAGTTGAGATAACTGGACTGATAACGATACATATTCGTATCAGACCCAACAATCCCACTTTGTAATAGTTGAGATAACTGGACTGATAACGATACATATTCGCAAAGAAAGTATTTTCTGTGACGCTTAATTTCGTACTGTGCATTGATGATACCTGCAAAACAACCCCGGTACTGGACCATGTCTGGGTCCCTATCCCCATATGCAACACCAATGCAACGTCTTTCACCCTACCAGGAGATGGGACAGTAGCAGGGTTCATTAGAGAGCTTGGGGGCAGTATTGGAAACTCAGACATCGACCTGGTGCTGGAGAAATTTGGCTTGGATGTAAGGGAGCTTTAGTTTGTTCTGTAATTCATTGTATATCTCTTTTCATAGTTTGCATTCTTTGTAGCTTGCCAGAGTCATTATATTCTGTAAGAAGCTCCGGCATGACCAATGGACCATTTCATGATATCCCATTTCATGATATCCCATATTACATGTATATCTCAACAAAAACTTATATACACCTGACCAGTACTATTGCTGGACGTGTTAGTGATAATTGTTGAATGTGAACGCTGCATGTCAGTTGCAAACATTGTATTTTGTTCTACTTTGGTTTACAGAACGAACTTCCAACACAAACACCGATGTCAAAATGACAGACGGAGAGACGTACTACACCGTCGTGCGGGCTACCAACGCCCTCAACCTGGCCATCACGATCCGATCAGACGGAATCACAATCAAACGTGACCCCTTGATACCTGGCCAGGTATACGATGGTCCATTGGTAGGCTTCGATCTGACTTACCAGAAGCAGACCGATACCATATCAGCAAGCTGGAGTGGGTTTGGTCAAGGGGTACCAGTGAAGGAAACAGTGGAGCATACTGGTAAGATGGTATACTATACACTTAACTATAATTGCTTCTCTTCACCCAGGAGTAAATGGGGACCTTTGAGGGCAGTGATGGTAATTGTGTTTGATTAAGCTTGTTGCGCTACACATTTGGCAGCATGGGCTGCATACTCCCCAGGGAGTTGAGATGGTTCTAGGAATGATATAACTGGCCCGATGACAGGGGTAATAATGTTCATGCGCCATGAGCATCAAACTTGGCGGATACCAGGGGCAATATAAGTGTCCATTATTATTATTATTATTATTATACAAGAAAGCTCACTCTAATAGTGAAGTATTTGTGTCCTGAGGTTAATTTCGTCGAGCTGCTTAGCACACAAATTTGCTAAGCAAAGAAAATTTGTGCTTTGTAGCAAAAATAGGTTACCAGCCAAATTGCCATGTAATGTATATTTTTCTATTTAGCTAAATGAATCCTATACCTTCGATATCTTTCCCATTTAGGAAACGTCGAGATGACCAAAGACCACTCCACTGAGCAAGCTGTTGATTTCTACCAGGTTGCAGTGGGCGCTGACCGCCGCTACCCCAAGACCAGAGACAATGTCGTACCCTTCACCTACGTCGGTCAGAACACAACGGTCACTTTCAGCAACCTTGACCTGAAGGCGCTGACCTCCACGTACTACGTTACGGTCAGGGGTTACAGTGCAAGTTTCTCCACCGCTGAGGTGACATCGACTGGGATTAATGTTGGTGTGGACAGTACAGTGCTAGGTAAGTCTTAATTCGAACCCCCCTCCCTTCATTTTCCTTTGTGTTGGCCATTTTTTTTTCATTTAAAGCTAAAACCTTACAATTTATTGAGTTCAAGCTAACAGAAGGTCTCCAGTTTCTGGTCTTTTGCGTCAGCATTTTTAATTTTCCTTTTTGATATGAAATGCCATTGAATTGTGGCCAAAAATTGCTTAGTCGATTGGAATTCGGCTGCACTGTGTTTTAAATGAGTTTTTCCCATAGGGGTATGAACATATGCCTGATTTGCGAGGCCTCTCTTAGCCACCATACTTTATGAACAAACGTGTCACTGCACAATTAGAAGACTTTTTTTGGGGGGTGGGGCCTATTCATATTTTTTAATTTCATTCCAGTATTGAACTAATCATAAGACCTAAACAATAAAATCAAAACATGTGCATTGATTATGAAAGCATATGTAAGACTAATTGTGGTGACACCATGTGAAATTCTCTACTGAGTGGTAATTAATACTGAAAAGAACTGGAGGTTACTTTTCAGAACTAATTACCACTCAATAGAGAATTTCACATGGTGTCACCGCAATTAGTCTTACTTATCCTCTTCACCATGCAAAGCTACAACTTTTACCTGTGAAAGCATATCTTTCTATAACAGTACATACATGTGTACAAGAAATGTGTAATTTTGTTATATTATTTTATTTAAAAAAAAGTTATATTCGCCCATTATCGTATGTTTTTGATTGCTTGTACTTTTCCGTATTACATGAAGTGTGCCAGCCTGCTGTAATCCATACCACGGCATTGTACTCAAAATACACGCACGCACAACAAGCTTGGTTATGAGTTTTGCTTCCCTACCCAGTCTAGCCATAAGGCATCATGGGATAAGACGCTTGACGCACGAAGCTAGTTCCTTGAACTAGACACAATCTTAAACTAGACACGCACAACAAGCTTGGTTACGAGTTTTGCTTCCCTACCCAGTCTAGCCATAAGGCATCATGGGATAAGGCGCTTGACGCACGAAGCTAGTTCCTTGAACTAGACACAATCTTAAACTAGACACGCACAACAAGCTTGGTTACGAGTTTTGCTTCCCTACCCAGTCTAGCCATAAGGCATCATGGGATAAGGCGCTTGACGCACGAAGCTAGTTCCTTGAACTAGACACAATCTTAAACTAGACACGGGCGAACCATCAGCTTTAGGCGAACAATGGGCGCAGGCGATAATATGAATATGCGAGGTACAGTTTGCTCACACACCGGGTAATATAAGTCTCCCATACTGCACTGCTTCTTTTTGAGACCTTGCGCATAAATACGTCATGAATAATCTAAATCCATTGTTCTTGGAGTACTGTGTCGTGGACTAGGACAGTACACGAGTGGCACACTTCATGTAGGTAATAGACTTCTAATTTTTGTGTAATGTTTATCCTTTCAACAAATTTGAAAGTTCCGCTAAAAAAGTTTCCATTGATTTTTTTTTTTTCCCCCACCCAGCAACCAAGGTGGAAATACCAAATTATGTGAACTCTCTCTCAGTGGTCAAACTCCAGTGGCAGAGCTTTGTATCCTCATTCCCCATACTGCTCTACTATGTCGGCCTGGGCAAACCCTCCACTTCCTCCATATTACCAGATAACATTGACTGTCTGGATATGCTGCTGGCATCAGGGCAGGCCCAGGCTACCTTTAACGAGAGACAGATGAATTTTGTCGGCAAGGATACCTATCAGGAGATCACAGGTCTTAATCTAGCACAGAAAGGATCTTACTTTGTGACAGTCGTGGGTGAGTAAATTACTAATATGATTCTTTGTCATGGAGCCTTGCACTTGAATTTGAAGGAATTCCTCTGTAGATTTGGTAACACGTTTCAAAAACTTATAAATTTAATAAAATAGTAACCAACTAACCATATACATAGTAGGATCATCATCAGCGGTATAAGAAATTAAATATTGCACCATCTCAATACAAAATTTGGATTGTTCTGGACAAGACACTGGACTCGGACTGGGACTTGAGGACTCGTATAGAAGTCTGTGGTAAGAGACTTAATTTTGTGGGTTTTAAATTTTTTTTTGTCAAGGTATGAATGAGGGAGGGCAGTGTAACTCTTCCACCAGTCACTTCACAGTTGACATCACTCCACCTGTCGAGGGCAGGCTCCGTGCTGGACCATTTTACGACATGGTAACACTATGAACAACTTCACCTTGAAAATACCCTGAAAATCCATTTTGCCTTGAAATAACAGTTGACTGAAATTTCACTGCAATTTCACAGTGTCTCTACCTCTCAGATATTGGCAATAATGTTCACGGTGACTTCACGGCAAATTCACGGTGCTCTTGAGAATTAATGAGCTGCCCCAAAACTGCCACGAGAAGTTCATGGCATTTTCACAGCGTTTTCACGGCGAAGGAATTCCAAGAGTATTTCATGGCAATTTCATGGTGTTGTGTCGTCATGAAATTGTCGTGAACTATTTATTTCATGGTAAAACAGATTTTCAGGGAATTTTCGTGGCCGAGCGGTCTAGCTTACCGGACTCAAGTTCTGGTGTTAGCAGCAGAATGTGGGTTCGAATCCCGGCCGTGACACTTGTCCTGGAGCAAGCCAAACCATAATTGCTTCTCTCCACCCAGGGTTAAATGGGTACCTGTCAGGGCAGAGTTGGTTGATTAGCCCTATATGCGCTGTAATGGCAGCAATTGAGCTGTATACTCCCCAGGGAGCTGAGATGGTTTCAGGAATGATTTATGAGCCTTATGAGCAGGGGTAATGATATAATGCGCCTTGCACCACACTTAGTTGGTGGATACGTGCGCTATATAAGTCCACACATTATTATTATTATTATTATAGTGTAAGTGTCTTAATTGTTTTCTATCATTAATTGGTTTCTATCATTATCATTTGGTGTGAGGGTTTAATTTATGTTGTTTACTAAAGATATGTATCTGTTGACACCATAAATGAATCAAAATGGTTCTTCTCAAGACTATATGTTGTAACCGAAAGTTTTCTGCCACCTTAGTTGGTAACTTGGGAGTCTTTGCTTATTGAATCCAGTATAAACGTTTGTAAAATGTATGCAAATGCATCCATACTTTATTTATATCAAGATACAAAAAACCAACCTGTGAAAGTTTCAGATTATTTCATTGTGTCATTAATGAGAACAAAGTGAAAATGCAATCAGATTATTAGTATTAACTTATTTCAACGTGAAATTTCTGTCTTCGGATGACAGAAATTCATTTTGGAAAATATTTTGCAAAATTTACTCAAACAATATAATAGCACCTGAGACAGAAATGTTTGAGACCATCATCAACTTGACACCAAGAGTCGTGTAAAACTGTGATTATTTGCGCTTTTTAAATAAAAACCCATAGTGTATAGAGGATTTAAAGAGACAATATTGTGACAATCAACAGGGCATGGAATTGGAGTGCTAGTTTTAGATTAACTTAGTGACTGAAAATAATACCCCACATGATAAGGTCATATTACCGTTGGGAGCATGCTGAGGGCCATTAAGAGCCTTTTATGCATAAATTGAAAATTAGCTGCCGGTCAGAAGACATGCCCTCCCTTAAAGAGCTATTTAGGGTCTACTAATTTGAATCTGTTTTCCCATTGTTGTCCAGTGTGCCCTTTTGTCACAGTTTCAATCCTTTGTTCTCTTAATCTGTTATGCAGCTGCTATTCCAAAACTGATTATTTCCTCAAATTGTCTTGACATAAATTTTCAGTTGATTCTGTCTTTCTCTCCTCTTTATTCAGGCCAACCACCCCTACTTCGTCCAGCTGTTGGCTGTAAACCACGCAGGGGATAGCACTAAAACCGAAGTGGGACCCATCTTTGTTGATACCTCAGAGCCAACGGCGGGATTGGTGGTTGACGGTCCGTATTTTATGATAGACCTAACAGACGGCAATAGTAGACACCAAGTCACAGGTACATATAGGTGCAGGTGCATGGCTTGAATGTCAGGACTATACTGGATAACAAGCCAACTAAGGGACAAGGGCCAAAGTCATGGTACAGCCAAGCCATTGAGAAGCCCGGCCAGGCCAAGGCTTTGTATCCTGCCTATTGGCTTATATAATGAGCTCTGCTTGCCCTGAGCTAGGCCCTGCAGAAGCCCAGGTTATGTTGATTGGCAGGTACTGTATTGTTACAGGATTAGGACTCACAAAAGACAATTAGGAGGCCAGGTAGCCTGGGCCTGGCCAGGTAGCCTAGGCCTGGCCAGGCTTCTCAAAGGTTTGGCTGTACCGTGACTTTGGCCCTCCTCCCTAAATCAAGAATTTTACAAGACCGGATTTGTTTTTTTTACAAAATAACCCATTTGAGCATCTTTTTGAAATATGAAAGGCAGGTTTATTTATTTGAGCACACTGATTGAAATGTTGAGTTATAACCAACTGGTACATTTTGGAATATTGTCAGAAAGTACATTTTAGCATGAGGAAATAAATATTGAGTAAACCAAACTACAGGCCAGTGATTTCTCAGGATTTTTCCTGATTTTAGGATTCTTTTACAAATTTCCCTTTGCCTAAAAATGTTCTTGAAAAAAAGAGAAGTAGCCACCAAGGAAAATAAAGAAGTAGCCTGTAGGCCTATTGTGTCCAAACCTCTAGTTTCTTGTTTGTGGGGATGTGGAGAGTCTGTAAATCCTCCAAAATTAAACATCCAGGAGGTTCAGGGGGCTTTGTCCTCTAGACCAAAGGGAGACCCAGGCCCGCTACCCACAGGAGGTTCAGGGGGCTTTGTCCTCTAGACCAAAGGGAGACCCAGGCCAGCTACCCACAGGAGGTTCATGGGGTCTTTGTACTCTAGACCAAAGGGAGACCCAGGCCTGCTACCCACAGGAGGTTCAGGGGGGCATTGTCCTCTAGACCAAAGGGAGACCCAGGCCTGCTACCCACAGGAGGTTCAGGGGACTTTGTCCTCTAGACCAAAGGGAGACCCAGGCTTGCTACCCACAGGAGGTTCAGGGGGCTTTGTCCTCTAGACCAAGGGAGACCCAGGCCCACTACCCACAGGAGGTTCAGGGGCTTTGTCTTCTAGACCAAAGGGAGACCCAGGCCTGCTACCCACAGGAGGTTCAGGGCTTTGTCCTCTAGACCAAAGGGAGACCCAAGCCTGCCACCCACAGGAGGTTCAGGGGGCTTTGTCTTCTAGACCAAAGGGAGACCCAGGCCCGCTACCCACAGGAGGTTCAGGGGGGCTTTGTCCTCTAGACCAAAGGGAGACCCAGGCCCACTACCCATTTTTCAGGATTTTTTACTTTTGTCAAATCACACCCCTGAATTAGGTAGGACAGCATAACATATATGTATGAGGTATAGTAACATAACATATATGTATGAGGTATAGTAACATAACATATATGTATGAGGTATAGTAACATAACATATATGTATGAGGTATAGTAACATAACATATATGTATGAGGTATAGTAGCATAACATATATGTATGAGTATAATATATAACATATATATGTAAGTATAGTAGCATAACATATATGTATGAGGTATAGTAATATAACATATATGTAATTATAGTAACATAACATATATGTATGAGGTATAGTAACATAACATATATGTATGAGGTATAGTAGCATAACATATATGTATGAGGTATAGTAACATAACATATATGTATGAGGTATAGTAGCATAACATATATGTATGAGGTATAGTAACATAACATATATGTATGAGGTATAGTAACATAACATATATGTATGAGGTATAGTAGCATAACATATATGTAATGATAGTAGCATAACATATATGTATGAGGTATAGTAACATAACATATATGTATGAGGTATAGTAGTATAACATATATGTATGAGGTATAGTAACATAACATATATGTATGAGGTATAGTAACATAACATATATGTATGAGGTATAGTAGCATAACATATATGTATGAGGTATAGTAGCATAACATATATGTATGAGGTATAGTAGCACCTATATATATGTATAGAGCTAGTAGCATAACATATATGTATGAGGTATAGTAGCATAACATATGTATAGGTATAGTAACATAACATATATGTATGAGGTATAATAGTACAACATATATATGTATGAGGTATAGTAGCATAACATATATGTATGAGGTATAGTAGCATAACATATATGTATGAGGTATAGTAGCATAACATATATGTATGAGGTATAGTAACATAACATATATGTATGAGGTATAGTAGCATAACATATATGTATGAGGTATAGTAGCATAACATATATGTATGAGGTATAGTAGCATAACATATATGTATGAGGTATAGTAGCATAACATATATGTATGAGGTATAGTAGCATAACATATATGTATGAGGTATAGTAGCATAACATATATGTATGAGGTATAGTAGCATAACATATATGTATGAGGTATAGCGCCAACATATATGTATGAGGTATAGTAGCATAACATATATGTATGAGGTATAGTAGCATAACATATATGTATGAGGTATAGTAGCATAACATATATGTATGAGGTATAGTAACATAACATATAGGTATGAGGTATAGTAACATAACATATACGTATGAGGTATAGTAACATAACATATACGTATGAGGTATAGTAACATAACATAATCGTAAGGTATAGTAACATAACATATAATGTATGAGGTATAGTAACATAACATATACGTATGAGGTATAGTAACACAACATATCGTGTAATTATAGTAACATAACATATCGTATGAGGTATAGTAACATAACATATCGTATGAAGGTATAGTAACATAACATATCGATATGAGGCATAATTATAAGTAGCATATACATATACGATGAGGTATAGTAGCACAACATATGTATAAGAGGTATAGTAGCATAACATATATGTATGAGGTATAGTAGCATAACATATATGTATGAGGTATAGTAACATAACATATATGTATGAGGTATAGTAACATAACATATATGTATGAGGTATAGTAACATAACATATTGTCCCAATTTTGCTTTCAATCCAGGCACAATCCTACACCAGCCCAATCCAGTAGGTCCACCCTGTCCGCTAAGGGACATCTCCTTCACTGATTCACAGTGGTTGGCGATTGATTTCAAAGGATTATGGAACATGGAGTCAGACAACTGGGACTTGGAATACCACAATCAACAGGTATATCACTAGAATCAGGGAAGTACACCATCCCCAAAAAGCATGATTTGATTAAATTGTTTATTAAAAGGGCAATATCGTCACGGTTAGAGCAGGCTTTCAACAAGGCATGGAATCAGTGCCCCAGTTTAAGATGAACAAACAGTGACTGAAAATTACTGGCTCATTTATGCAGCAGCAACGGTAATACGATCTATCATGTGGGGTATTATTTTCAGTCACTGAGTTAATCTAAAATGAGCAATCCATTTCCATGCCCTTTTGATCATGATGATACTGTCCCTTTAATCCAGAATATCCTTAGCTTTCATAAAGCAAGGGTCAATTTCATAGCGCTGCTTACTGATAAGTCAATTTTCTGCTTACTATCCGCTCAGTGCACATCGTAGCCCTCTAGCGGTGAATTTGTACCCAGTGTCTTGGTGATAGCCACTTTGGCGTCGTGTGAGTGTTGTGCGTACACTTTATATGCGTATTTTATTGTAGTTAGCGTGCGTGTACTTCTACCAGCCAGCGATCGCTGGAGATATTCCTCGTGTACGCACATCTACTGTAAAATACGCAAAACGCGACGTGCTATGGCAGCCCTTTCGCCCACAGTGGTCTAACAACATGTGCCCTCAACAGCTCATGCACGGTGCGAATAGCAGAAGAAATCTGCTAGACATAAGCGTATTTCACACGTTAGCAAGATAATTGGGGAAGTCACATGCACGTTCACCATCTGTCGGCCTATTGTTATGTCACTCATTTGCTAGATCGATTGGAATTCTGCAGAGATGTTTTTTCACATATGGGTATGAACATTTGCTGATTTGTGCAGCCTCTCTTAGCCACCATACTTTGTGTATGGGAAATTTGGTCTGATTCCAATAACTGCATATACATGTATCATGTATTTCACTGGTTGGCAAAAAAAGTGCCAACCTATGACCAGAAACCGGAGACTTTATTTTTATTTATTTTTTTATCAGTCCTTTAAAACTGACTGTTAGTTTTTCCTTCATCGTTGACATGATAAAGGTGTATCCATCCAATGATAGTGTTACAGTGAAGATGGAACGAGACACTAGAGGGCCTCGTATGCTCTCTGGAGCGTATTCCATTAACGCACAGATCGTCAGGAGCTCTGAATATGAGGTGAGTTGACATAACATTAATATCAAAGCCTTTACATTTAAACAACAACCAAACTGACTGATAACTTTTCTGTTTTCAGCTCAAAGTCACTGTACACTATCTGGTAATCTTAACATAATTATAAACCCTCCTACTACTACAAGGGTTAAAAATCGGTCAAAATGTTGATATACTTGCCAAGGTATATCTCGTGCACTTGAAAGTCAAACACTGTCAAACCGTACGTGCAGTAAGTACAATGTTGATATACTTGCCAAGGTATATCTCGTGCACTTGAAAGTCAAACACTGTCAAACCGTACGTGCAGTAAGTACAATGTTGATGTACTTGCCAAGGTATATCTTGTGCACTTGAAAGTCAAACACTGTCAAACCGTACGTGCAGTAAGTACATTTACAGGTCCAAATGAGTCAACCGTTTTTGACTGGTAAAAGCATTGTCTGGTATTGTTGAGGGTGGTCAAAATGACAGTAACAACCAGTCAAAAATGCCCCCTGTGTGCACATTTGGGTCAACAGTCAAAACAGGCAGTTGACTGGTTTTGACCTCTATAGCAACTTCCTACTAAAGTGCAGCAATAGTAGGAGGGTTAATTGATCGCAGTTTTTCATAACTTACTTGGTGTGAAGTTTGATATAACATCAAACGTTCCTTTATTTATTTTTGTGTTAAATGTTATCATTTTCGTCAAAGAAGTGTAATAAGGCTGTGCGTTGTCGGGATTCGGGAACCAGATACCCAACGTTGGAAATGTGCTGCACTCATAATAAGGATAATGAATGGTACATCTACCTACGTAACAAGGACACCATGTCACAAAGCTTGCCCCCAACCTGGTGTAATGACCCAAGAATGTGCACTCATAATAAGGATAATGAATGGTACATCTACCTACGTAACAAGGACACCATGTCACAAAGCTTGCCCCCAACCTGGTGTAATGACCCAAGAATGTGCACTCATAATAAGGATAATGAATGGTACATCTACCTACGTAACAAAAGGATACCATGTCACAAAGCTATTCTGCCCCAACCTGGTGTAATGACCCAAGAATGTGCACTCATAATAAGGATAATGAATGGTACATCTACCTGCGTAACAAGGACACCATGTCACAAAGCTTGCCCCCAACCTGGTGTAATGACCCAAGAATGTGCACTCATAATAAGGATAATGAATGGTACATCTACCTACGTAACAAGGACACCATGTCACAAAGCTAGCCCCAACCTGGTGTAATGACCCAAGAATGTACACTCATAATAAGGATAATGAATGGTACATCTACGTATGTAACAAGGACACCATGTCACAAAGCTTGCCCCCAACCTGGTGTAATGACCCAAGAATGTGCACTCATAATAAGGATAATGAATGGTACATCTACCTACGTAACAAGGACACATGTCACAAAGCTTGCCCCCAACCTGGTGTAATGACCCAAGAATGTGCACTCATAATAAGGATAATGAATAGTACATCTACCTACGTAACAAGGACACCATGTCACAAAAGCTTCCCAACCTGGTGTAATGACCCAAGAATGTGCACTCATAATAAGGATAATGAATGGTACATCTACCTATATAACAAGGACACCATGTCACAAAAGCTTGCCCCAACCTGGTGTAATGACCCAAGAAATGCACTCATAATAAGGATAATGAATGGTACATCTACCTACGTAACAAGGACACCATGTCACAAAGCTTGCCCCAACCTGGTGTAATGGACCAAGAATGTGCACTGCATAATAAGGATAATGAATGGTACATCTACCCAACAATCACTGAGTTAACAAAAACGACTTTATTCCATGCCCTGTTACAGTCACTGGTTAATCAAAACCCTTTTTGTTTCCCATGCCCGTTACAGTCACGGTTTAAATCTAACTCCTTTTGTTCCCATCCCCTTTACGTCACTGAGTTAACCCTTTCCAACTTGTTTCCATGCCCTTTTTGTGGTGATATTCCCCTTTAAAAGGCAACTGGTTATGCCCAAATGGCAAAAAAAGGGAATGTAAAATTTATCTTACAAGAATCTTAGATTGTTTTTTTAAAAGGTAATGTTTGAAAGGGGAAACGTTCGGGAGTAAAACCCCCCTACTCTCTATATTTTCCAGCCTTTTGACAGACCATTCAAAATAGACGACTGCCCGTTTATAATGGTGGATTCTGAATACATCCTTTACATTTTAGATGATTCACCAAAAAGCACCATTTGAAAAGTATTACATGTTGGCATAGTACCTTTATCTTTTAAAAAATCATTTGATACATCAACTAGTGAAGATGAGGGAAAAGAAAATGTACTAAAAATAAAAGCCGGGAGTTTATTAAACCCTTTTAAAACTTAAATTGTCTTGGAATTTTTTTCAACTTTTAAAAAAGTTGAATTAATAAAACAAAATTTTTTTAATTTTGATTTTTTTAACATTAGTAAATGTTTCGGGGTTTCAATAAAAAGACCTACAGAATACTGACAAAATCATTAGAAAATTTAACTGCCTGTCGTCTTTGGGGAAGCCGCTGGTCGAGAGGTACATTAAATGAGCAAAAAACAGAAGTCGGGGGTTTTGGCCCGCCGGTCCCCTTTTGGGGTTTTTTCCCCACAGACCCTCAAATACTGAGAAATACAGTGCTTAAAAATGTTGGGAAGGGCGATATTATTTTTGCTGTAATTCAATAATGATAAAGATTGCTTTTTGGACCGGATTAAAAATGGTTTTTAAAATTTTGAGGTTATAAAACAACATATTGTCATTTTCAACTATAATACACACGTAAAAATTCAATTCAGTTCTCTTGAAGATGATCAGAGCATACTGATTGAAATGTCTTTTTAAACCCAAACCCATTTTTTTCAGAATTTAAAGAGAATTTCACGATGTCACTGCAAAATAGGTATCTTACCCTTTTTCACCATCAAATATAAATCTTATTTTGATTAAGTTTATTGATTCATCTTGTAAAACAAATCATATGGATGTTTTGCCCCAAACACCTCAAAATAAATTTATAAAATTTAAAAAAATTTCAATTTCAATATCTTGTGGGGTGAAATTCAGACAATTTATTTGATTTGCATTGTGAAAAGCCATGTGGGATTGTTACAAAGGTACCCTTCCCGACTTAAACTTTTGAAAATTGGGTCACTTTGGGTTTTTTTACAATGTTTTTGTATTCTCTCACTATAATAATAATAATAAAAAGGAACAATAGCGAAAATATCCCCAAACTGGTGCTAAAGGGCCCATTACATTATTACAAAACAAAAATTTTTTTGTAAAAAGAGGGGAATGTTTTATTGCATTATGGGGAGAAAGATAAAAGGATGTGTCCACGGAATGGCAGGTAAAAAACCTGTTTAAAAACCCACTGATAGCTATAGGGAGAAGGGCGGATCGGCAAGACGCAAGGAAAATTGGGTTTGTCCACTGTAATATCTCCCAAGATAGATTTTTTTTTGGCCTTAATGTGTCGGCAAACCCCCAAACTGGGCAACCCAAGGGAACTTTTTAAGTGCAACCCAGGGAAATGTCACCCCAAACCCAAACAATAATCAATTTTCAATTAATTTTTTTTTAAATTACTTGGTGCCCCAGGTGTCCCAATTAAAATTTTGATATACATGTATAAAAAAATTAATTTCTTTTAAAAGGGCCAACCAGGCAGAAGAAGAAAGATGGGCATGCTATGTCCTGTCAAAGGCTGTCATCATCAGAAAAGGGTTCGAGGCCAGACGCATACTACTCAACACAATGAAAAGGGTTTTCCGTTACTAATTTTTTGTATACAAGAAAGATGAATATTCTTTATCAAAATTCCCTTTTTGAAGCCCGGAAAGGGGCCATCCATGATGAATGCCATGATGATGAGGGATGTGACGTAAATCGGGTGATATTTCAATTTTTCCCCAATTAATTTACCCCCAATCATAAAAGGGGAAAATCATACAGCTACTTTGCTTCAGTATTTTCAATTAATTTTACCGTAGTTCGGGAAAACGAACGAAGGTTGTCAAAGGGGGATACATTGCTTATGTGATTTTGTGAATGCTGTGCATATTTTGTGGTGTACATTTTTTTTTCATGTTTTTTAGGGAGTTTCAATAGTGTAGTTTTTTGTAGTGGGGGTAACAAAAAAAATAGGAATATCAGGGACATGTTTTGGGGCCCAATCAAAAGACAGAATGTATGGATTAGGTGATCTAATTTTTTTTAGTTGTACTACAGGCTTTTATTAAACCACATATTTATCATCATGTATTATTTAATATTCAGCTGAAAACCTCTCTATCTCAAGTGTTTCTAAAGTATCATTTTTTTGAAAAAACGTCAAGGGCTCTAAAAAGCAATGGCGTTATCCAAAGCAGGTTCCTCCCCATAAAATGGTAAGACAAAACAATGAAGTCTTTTAAAATTAATGAATTATATACTTAATAATTTTGAATTTTTTTTGGTACAAACTTTTTGAATTGTGTCCCGTTTACAATTATTTAAAAATATTGACCTTAAAATAAAAAGGCCAAAAAAAAACAAAAATAACATGATGATACCCCCTTTTTGATTTATTGCCCCCTCCCCCCTCCTCCCCATCTTAGATTTGGGGGTTTTTTTAAAATTTTCATAATAAATTAATTAATGCCAAAAATTTAGAATGTAAATAAAAAATCATACATTGGTTTTTCACCATAAAATTTCGATTTGCTTTATTTGCGGAAATATGAACCAGCTGCCGTCGGCCCCAATACTTCCTTGATAAACCAGCTGCCAGTCGATAACAATTTTCCTTGATAAACCCAGCTCCCGGTCAGATGGCATTTTCTTCCGATGAACCAGTCCGTCGATGACACATACTTCCGTAACCAGCTGCCAGTCAGATGGCACTATCTCCTTGATGAACCAGCTGCCAGTCGGTTTTCTTCGGTGAACCGGCTGCCGGTCAGATGACACTTTTTCCCACTTGATGAACCAGCTCCAGTCAGAACATACTTCAGAAAAAGGGCCCCAGTCAATGACATATATTTCCTTGATGAACCAGCCCAGTCGATGGCACTATATTTCACTTAGAACCAGCTGCCGGTCAGACACTATACTTCTGATGAACCGGGCCCGTGATGGCATATATTCCGTGAACCGCCCCAGTCAGATGACACTATATTTCCGATAAACCAGCTCCCATAATGACACTATATTCCTTGATGGTGACATTTCATTGGGGCAAGGGCTGAGAAACTGCGGTTTTAAAAAATTCCCACAAGTTCCTTGACAGGTACAACCCCAAATTTTGTCCTTCGGAGGGGAGAAAAGCCCAGGTCCCGTGTGTTGTATAAGCGTAAAGTGGATTGTCGTGGCCGAGCGGTTGGGCACCGAACTCAAGTTCTGGTGTTGCCAGCAGCGGGTGTGGGTTCGACCCCGGCCCTGACACCTTTTCCAAAAAAATTAACCAAAATTGCTTCTCCCCCCGGGGGTTAAAATGGACCTGTGAAAAAATTGGTTTGCTCTATGCGCAAAAATGGCAGAAATTGGGCTGTATACCCCAGGGAGCTGAGATGGTTTCAGGAATGATTTAGGGCCTTATGAGCCTTATGAGCGGGGATAATAATAAATGCGCCTTGAGCCCCCTAGTTTTGGATTGCCATATAAATTATACATTATTTTATTATTTTAAAAGGCATCCTTGACAACGTGTGTTAATACATAAAGAAATACATAAAAACTTTTTGATAAAATTAACATTATATAAATGAATGTACTTTCATATTTATTTTACTCACTTTCTGCAGATTTTTAAAATGTTTTGGAATACTTTATGTCACAAAAACATGCACATGACAAGGAAAACTCTATTAAAAAAGAAATCAAGGGGTCTCCACCTTTGTGTGAGTCAATGGGAGAACCTTTCAAAAATACCATCCAAAAACCTCAAAGTAAGCTTTTTTTCTTCAAAAAACCCAAACGTTAAAAGTTGCATAATATTTCTGGACATCTGTCCATGCCCAACCTTAAAGATCAATTTTGATTTTTTGGGCTCAATTTTTCCCAAATTGGTTGGTTAATTGGTTAAAAGTCACTGTTATGTGGCTTTTTTGTCTTTGCATCTTTAAATAATTGCGCAAAATTTTTATTTCATGAATCAAAACCTAATTGATTATATTGATTTGCATTGAGTATATTTGTTTGAAATCAAATTTTTAAACCCCATTCTGTGATGGAAAAAGCGACGATCAACAAATATCTGTTTGCACTAAAATTTTGCCATTATCATCATATTTGGGGATATGGCCAAAGTACTGAACCCCATGCACAACCATTTCAAGACTCAAACTGTGACTGATAAAAAGAGCCCCGTAAAAAATTGTGGCCTGTCGGAAGTCAAATAAAGATTGACGGTAAGTAATTTAAATTTTGGGTCAGTCCGGGACCGTTCAATGGGGGATTAATGGCCTAGACCAGTTCAATGGGGATTGAATTAGTCCAGGATAAAATTTCAATGGGGTTAATGGGTCAGTCCGAATCACAGTTAAAGGGGGGTTAAATTGTCCAGGATAAAAATGGGGTTGAATGGGTCTGTTCAGGATCAGCAGTTCAATGGGGATTGAAGGGTCGTCTCAGGACAAAAAGTTCGGGGGGATTGAAGGGCTGTTGGACAGGTTCAAGGGGGGATTGAAGGGGCCGTCGGGATCAGAGTTCAAGGGGGATTAATGGGTCTGTCTCAGGATAACGTTCAAGGGGGGATTGAATGGGTCAGTCCCCAGGATAAAGCAGTTAAAGGGGGATTGAAGGGGTCAGTCTCGGATCAGCAGTTCAATTTGTGGCCCCTAGGACCGTTAAGGGGGGTTTTTGAATGGCGTCCGATCACGTTCGGGGGTTGAATGGGTCAGTCTCAGGATCAGATTCAATGGGATTGAAGGGGTCTGTTCAGGTAAAAGTTCAATGGGGGATTGAATGGGCTCCAGGATCACAGTTCAATGGGGATTGATGGGTCAGGGATCACGTTCAATGGGGATTGATGTTCTCAGGATCAAAGTTAAAGGGGAATTAAATGGGTAGTTTTGATACAGTTCAATGGGGGATTGAATGGGCGTCTCGGATCACAGTTCAATGGGGATTGTGGGTCCCTAGGATAAAAGTTCAAGGGGGGATTGATGGCGTCCGGGATCACGTTAATTTAAATGGGTCTCTCAGGACCAGTTCAATGGGGTTAATGGGTCAGTCTCGGGATCACGTTCAATGGGGATTAAATGGGCGTCTCGGGAATTAAATGGGGATTGAATGGGTCAGTCTCAGGATCAGCAGTTCAATGGGGATTAAAAGGATCTCAGGATAAACAGTTAAGGGGGGATTGAATGGGTCAGTCTGGGATCACAGTTCAATAAGGGGTTGAATGGGGGGAATAAGTTTTTCATTGATTAATTTGTCCTGCATCTAAATATCTAAATGGGACTTTTGTGGGGCATCAGGGGTTGTGTTTTTGTCTGGGATACTGAGAAAGAACCATGTAAATTTCAACCTGGTGGTTTGTATTTTTTAAAAACCCTTTAAAAAATATGTCCTTAGAAAAATTTATGTGCAAGCATAAAAGTTTTGAATATTTAGGATCTAAAACATTGGCATATTAACTTAGGAAGACTGCATATTTAGTTTCCCATGTAATATATTACTTTCTAGGAAAAACTTCAAATTAAAGAAATAAAGATATTTGATAGAGTCTACAAACCAAAAAAAAAGGGTTTTCCAAATACTTCAGAAAAGTTTTAATATCGCCCAGCGATTTATGATTGCTTTTTTGTAAATTTTCATGTTTGAAAATTTAATTCTTTTTTTTTAATCTAGAATCATCATTGATGGAAAATTTATCAAAAAATTCTAAAGGCAAGCGGTTTAAAAGGAAATCCGAGTTAAGTCTAAAATGTCTGGATTATCTGTACGGGTTTGGGATCTGTAGATGATCAGAAAATATCAAACGTGATTCACATTTCCTTCTTTTGTTTTTCCCAATAAAGATACAGTTGACGGTCACTTATGAAGGAAAAAACCTCATTTTACAGTTGACTTGGCCCTTTATGAAGAGAAAAAAACCTCATTATTACAGTTGACTTGGTCACCATTTATGAAGATATTACGGTCAAGTTGGGGGGAATACAGAAGAACACTAATGATGGGTCATTTCCTTGTTGTTGCATAAATGAAGAATAAACCCCTTTTTAAAAAGATATTACTAGGTAAAGCCCCTGTGCGGGTGTAAAAAGAATGCAAATAATGATAAGGTCATTTACCATTGTTTTATAAATGAAGAAATAAAAACCCCTTTATTGAAGATATTACTAGGTCAACCCCCTGTGCGGTGTAAAAAGAAGCAAATTGAAAAATCATTACCATTGCTGTTGCATAAATGAAGAAATAACCCCCATTTTATGAAGATATTATGGGTCAACCCCCTGCAGGTGTAATACAGTCAACACTTGATAAGGTCGTATTACTTTTTTAAAAAATGAGCCAAAATTTTCCCAGTCACTGTTTCATCTTAAACTAAACATCATTCCATCCCGGGGGAATTGAACATAAATACGTACATAAAGAAGCATTTTTTCAAACCAGACTTTTGACAAAATTAAAACCAACAGGTGCTTCAATTAGTGTATAATTGTGGGTATATTTTAAAGGGGCAATCGTCAAAAAACATGGAATCAACGTTTTTGTTTCGGGGACTGAAAATAAAAACATGATAAGTCATAATTTTTGTGCTGCATAAAAGGCCAGTCATTTTAGTCAGTATATTCATCAAGTACGACTGATTCTATGCCCTGTGGAAATTTTGGGTCATGACAATGGTAAGTCTGCTGTGATCATGAAATGGAAAGTCTGTGCGATCATACAAAAGGGCTGCCGGGTCATGACAATGGAACTGCTGTGATCATGACAATGGAAAAACTGCCGTGATCGACAATGGAAAAATCTGCTGTGATCAGAAATGGAAAGTCCCTTTATCATGACAATGGAAAGTCTGCGACATGAATGGAAAATCTGCTGTGATCATGACAATGAAAGTCTGCTGTGATCGACAAAAAATCCGTGATCGAAAGAAAAAACTCGGATCTGACAATGGGAAAATCCGGTCATGACAATGTAAAATCTCGATCATGACAATGAAGTTCTGTGATCATGACAATGGAAAATCTCGTGATATGGAATAAGCCCCTGCGAAATGGAAAGTTCTGTGATCATGAAATGGAAAGTCTGCCCTTCTACAATGGAAGTCTGCAGGATCATGAAATGGAAATCTGCCGGGTCATGACAATGGAAAGTCTGCCGTGATCATGAAATGGGTCTGCCTGATCGACAATGGAAGTCTGCCGTGATCATGACTGGAAAATCTGCGTGTGGAAATGGAAAAACTGCCTGATCGCAATGGAAATCTGGGGATCCGGGAAAAGGAAGGCTGCCGTGATCCAAAAAAGGAAAACTTGATTGCAATGGAAAATCTGCCCGGGTTTGAAAGGAAGTCTGCCGTGTCATGACAATGGAAAGTCTGCGGATCAGAAATGGAAAATCGCCGGGTCATGACAAAAACTGGGGATCTGAAAAGGAAAATCCCGGATCATGACAATGGAAAGTCTGCCGGGTCATGACAATGGAAAGTCTGGGATCATACTGGAAAGTCTGCCGTGATCATGACATGGGTCTGCTGTGATCATGACAATGGAAAACCGGGTCGCTGGAAGTCTCTGTGATTACGGGAAGTCTGCGTGATCGACATGGAAACGCTGTGATCATGACAATGGAAAGTCTGCCGTGATCATGACAATGGGAAAATCTGCTCGATCGCAATGGAAAGTCTGCTTTATCAGGGAAAATCTTTGATCTAAAGGAAAATCTGCTGTGGTCAGACAATAAATTCTGATCTGCAATGGAAGTCTGCTGTGGTCATGACAATGGAAGTCTGTGTGATCATGACAATGTTGTCCCATTAAGATGTTGTTCTTTTTTAAAACATGAAATTTCAGATGACATGGATAAATTTTTGGGAATTATACCTGAAATGATAGGCCACAAAGACTGAAAAAATGGCCCCGGACAAATATAGGCCTACAAAAACTAAATTTTTCTTAGGTCAAAGCAGGGCAGAGGGTCTTGTTACAGGATTTTGAGCAGTGTTCATTTTACATTTTATAAATCAAAATCCCGTGACACCCATTTTGGTATATAACTGGTATCAGGGGTTTGTATCACATTGTTGGGAGCTGCACATCAGGCTGTAAAGGGGGTTTATGGAGACATATTGAAAAAATTGGATTGTGAATCATAAAACCTTTGCTGATAAAAGGTCAGTTTTTTTTCTCTTTGAAAAATAAACATATATAAAATACCCTGTTCTAGATATGTTTGCAAATTTAATTTTAACCCCCCTCAAAATTGGACATGACACAAATTCAACTTAATTCCGACATTTTGACTCGTTTTAGCCTGAAAGGTACCCCAACTGAAAAAGAAAAGTGTAAAATGGATAAAAATACTTTGTGGTTTTTTTGCCACAGCATTGACCTGAGTTAATATTCAAGTATGGGTTATTTTTTATTGCCTTTCCTTTTAGCTTTTCAGGTGGGGTTAGAAAGCATAACTTTTAAACGAAATTTTAAAATTCCTTCTTCAATGTAATTATGCTCCTTTTTTCCAAAATGTCCAAGGACAATTTCCCCATTGGGTTTGTCCTTTCATACTAAGGACTTCAACATTACATTTTTATATTTTTAGGTTGGGAAAAGGGTTTCAAGTGATGTGATTTTTTTGCTCTTGGGATTACTTATTGGAAAGGAGCTTGTATCAGGCGAGATGTAAGGATGACAAGTGAGTTTATGCCTGTTTGTGTTAGACCCGTAACCCACTGGGGTATACTTTAAAAAAGGAAAAAATTGCATGAGTTTAAAAATCCCCCATTCTTTTCAAAGTTAAATAAACTGTTTTGAATTAATTTGGAAAAGGGGTAATGGGGTAAAAAAAAATATTTTTTTCTTGATAGTTTAAAAATGGTTAATTTTTTTTTTCCCCTGTCATGGGTTAAAAAAAACACCCGTTTTTTAAAACTTTTAACTTTCAGCTTTACCTTCACCACTTTTAAATATGGATAAACATTGTCACCCTTTCCTTTTTTTGAAAAAGGGTTTTACATTTTCAATCTTATAAAAAAAATTATGCATCAACTAATTTTTAAAAAACTTTTATTGAATATATTTGTTATAAATAAAAATAAAACAATTTAAATTATTACCCAAAAGGTTAAAATAAAAATCAAAGGGGTTGTCTTTTAAATTGTAAATTTCAAAACCAGATACCACCGGGGTTTTTCGCATTTTTTGAGAAAAATAGAATTTGGGACAACATAAAGAAAAAAACCCAAAATTAAATTAGTTTGATAATAGTTACCCCCACAAATTTTCACCTGAGTTGTTGTACTTTTGTTGATGGTTGATCCTTTTAAAAGATACAAATTTCGTCTGCAGGTGCTGCACTGCGGATCTTTTCCCATAATTCTTTTTGTTGTTGCTTTTCTTTAAAAAATAAAGAAAAAAAAAAGAAGCAAAATATTTTGGATTGAGGTGAAATTTTAAAATAAATTTTTAAAGGGGGTTTTTAAAGTCAGTGGTGACAATTTGGGATAAAAATTTCATGTTGTTGAAAGTGCCAATGATGGGGGTTTTTCATTCCATTGTGATTTTTTTTGGGAAATGTTTTGAAAATTACTTTAAAAAGAGCTAGGTGATTTGGGGTTTGTTATTGTAACAAGTTGCAATTTTAACAATTTTTCCTGCATGTAAAGTTACAAACAAAACGATAAAAAGACAGTCCCAAAAACCAAATTACAAAACAGTACAATAAAATTTGACTTTTAAATTTAGGTCCCTTATTTATTTTTTGATATATAGGGGGTGAAACAATGTTGGTAATTTTTTTTTTCATTTGAAAAAACCCCTTTTCACCAGGGGGCAAATTACGAAATGGGAAAAACAAACGGGTGCCAAGTCTCCCATCGTCCCGATAAAACAACACTTTGCCCTGTATATATACTGTGGTGAAACACAGGGGGAAGGACAGAAACAACACAAGTTGCAGCTTGCGGGGGGGGTCTCAAAAAGTTTGGGCCAAAAAAAATCTTCATTGAAAAATTAACCACTGAGCTGTGGTTTTTTTTAAAAAAAAAGATGCAAACCATCTGAAAAACTTAAAAGGGTCTCTAACTTCTCTGGAGAAATTTTGAAAAAAAAGGATTCAGGGGGAACCCTTTACCTTGAAGGGTTTTTTAAAAGTTGAAACGACCCAATAAAAGGTTTCAGACCAAAAAAGAAAAATTTAAACATGTTCTTCTTGATAATAAGCATCTGTGGATTCCTTTTATTAGACCATCTTTAAAACTTTTCCCAAAAAGAAATGTCAATTCCCGGTTTCATTATTATTTTTGTAGCCCTATTGGAACGAACCTTTTTCTTTTTAAATGTACCTAAATATATTTTTTTTTTCAAAACGGGGGACGGGGACAAAAAAATTCAAATATTAAATATACAATTTTTTATACACCGGAATAAAGTAACTGTGCATTTTGAAGTTTTCTATTTTTTTAAAGAAAAAAAATAATAAAAGATTTGTGCCCCGTTAAATGTTTTAAATGTTAAAGGGTAATTTTGAAATCTATGCTTGGACACTAGGGTGAAAGTCCTGAAGAGATTTGGGGTCAAGTCAGTTACAAACTCAGTATCGTGTTTTAACCCTTGGCATTGATGCGGGGCTGGGTACAGGGGCGAGATTTGGGGCCCCATTGCAAGCGTTCATTCAAAGACAAGGACGTAAAATCCGCTTCAAAGATAAGTCTGTCCCATGTCCTCGTTTGGGAAATTTCCCGAGAAGAACATTCCTCCCCTATTTTCTCCCGGGCCCCGTCCCCCATCAGCACCTTGGGATGAAATGGGCGACGTTTACTCAAGCCCCGAATCACCATTTATTAGCTGAATTGGGACAAGGTTGGCGTGGAACAACATTCCCAAAATTTCTTCAATCGCTTAGTGTCCAGGGGTCGTTGTCAAGCCGCATCAAGCCAATGGTGACACACATACAAATTTTGTGACTTTTTTACACCACATCTCTTCAGGGCGTGTCACGAAGCCTAGTGTCCAAGCATACAATTTCATTATCCAACAGTTAAAATGTTTAAGAACACCACAAATATTTTATTATCTTTTCATTAAAAAAAAGATAACTTAAATGAGCCCCGTTACTTTTTTCCGGTAGTTTTATACATTCTCTCGAATCCCTACAGGCTCACCAACTGACAAAGCCCTATGTTGGTGGGCGTTTTTAATTATCGATTGTTTTATATATATATATATATATATATATATATATATATATATATATATATATATATATATATATATATATATATATATATATACGCCCATAGAGCAATCTAAAAAATTTTTTGTGTGTAAAAACAAAACAAATTAATCCCATATTTAAGCCAAAACAAGCAGAATGTACAGGGGTAATCAACAATATAACATCTTTTAAGTAGTTTAAACTGGGTAATCTGTACTGATGACTGATGAGCTCATTTAGATAATTTCAGTTTTTTGAAATTTATATTATTGTCCAGGAAGCAAGGCACGGAAAATAGCATGATGAAAAATCTGTTCCCCTTTCCTGACAAAGGGAAAAGCCCGGGGTTTAATGTCCCAAAACAGGTGGGCGGAATTGAAAGAATGACTGAAATGATTTACCAAAATCTGTCAGATTCAAAAAGGTTTTTACTTAAGTCCACTTTTCCTAATTTGTATGAAATAAATTTTCATTTTTAAAGAAAAAAAATTAAAATTTTTCCCCATTTTTTTGCAATTTTCTGAATTTGACTTTTTTACCTTTTATTTTATAAAAATTAGGGAAAAATGGACTTATGTAAGTCAAAATAATTTTTAATATTTGTTTGTCTTTGTTGTTTTGAAGTATTTGATAAATCTTTTTTTTAGGAATGATAGATTTTATAATTTGTTTTTAAAACCAAATCACAGGTTTTTAGATAATTTCTAAAGGGGTTATATTGTATTTTAAATTATTTCACTTTTTTTTACCAGCTATTTTTGGGAGATACCCACATTAACTTGAAACGGACGCTCAAGAAAACATTTTTTTTCAGTATCATCATGGAAAATTGTACTTTATAAGCATTTTGCATTTCATGTTGGGTTTTCCCAAAACAAAAAACAATCTGAACCCGAAAAAAATGACATCGTCCTCTTTGTCACCTTTTTAAACTGAAATTTCAAACAATGTTGGTGTGACATGCGGGGGGTTTTCAAGAGGGCCAAAATGACATCTGTCCTCTGTCACCTTTTGAAACTCAACATTTCTAAACAATTTGCGTGACATGAGGGGTTATCAAGAGGGGCAAAAATGACATCTTCCCCTTTGTCACCTTTTTAAACCAACATTTCAAAGCGTGACACAGGGGGTTATCAAGAGGGCCCAAAAAATGATCTGCAGAGATGCCAACATTTACGAGGGCGTTTTGTACATTTTTTATAATTACGATTGAGATCCTTGTATCAATTTTTTCGATTTATAAAATTTTCCCTTGAAATTTACATTTTAATTTAAAAAAAGGACACGTTGAACTTGTGTACAAAACACTTTTTATTGCATGTTTGTCTTTAGTCCGTTTTTTGCATAGCCTAACATTAGAATGCAATTTGGGATACTTTGTTTTTCAAATTTTGCGCATAAAAAGGGGCCTACGTGTCGGTGTACATGCGGTATACAAACGACAATGACCAAGCCCAAAAAGGGCGGGGCATGGTTTCCCCGGTGTACACAGGCAGTAAGGGGTGTACTTTGGGAAACCCGCTTAGCCCGAAACCAACGATGTAAAGAACCCAGTTTACGGCACGCGCCCGAACCGGGTTTATCGGCCCTTTTCAGGGAAAACCTTTTTTGGCAATTACGCTTTTTCAATTTGGAAGTTGGCATTCGATCTTCCCCCTTTGTCACCGCTGAAAAACCCCAAATTTTTAAAAAATTTGTTTAATGGGGAGGGTTTAAGAGGGGCCAAAAGGAATGACATCTGTCCTCTTTTCCCTTTTTAAATAACATTTCTAAACAATGTTGTGTGACATGCAGGGGGTTTTCAAAAGGGGCCCAAAGGTGACATCTTCTTTTTTCACCTTTTGAAACCAAAATTTTTAAACAATGTTTCGGGGACATGCAGGGGGTTATCAAGAGGGCCAAAATGACATCTGTCCCCTTTTCACCTTTTAAACTGAACATTTAAACAATGTTGGGGGTGACTGGGGGGTTTTAAAAGGGCCAAAATAATCTTCCTCTTTGTCACCTTTTAAACTTTTACACTTTGGGTTTTCGCTTTAGGGGCTTTGGGTTTTTTTAATTCCCCTTCTAATATAATGTTTTGTTATATATCTTTTTAAAAAAAAATGACAAAATATAATAATTAAAAAATGAAATTTGGTCCAAGGGTCCTGGTTAGGGGGGTTCCATTTCGATGGGGGGGTTGAAAAACAAAATAACAAGCTGCACTTATCATATAATATTCAGCATCGGAAAAAAGAAAAAAACAAACTTGTGGGCGTTTATCGGTGCAGTATTTGATGGTGGCCTGGACTTTGTGCTTTGAGCAGGATTTTATTCAATTTTGACACATTCAAATGGATTGACCAGGCTGGAAAATGTGCCCGACCCGGTCAGGGGAAAAAATGAAGAAGATATGTTTGTATTATTGCACTGTTTATAATGATATATATGTTAACAATTTTTAATGCATTTTTATTTTTATAATGATAGTAATGATGTAATAACATTATATAATGCAAATTCACTGTTTAAAAGATAGAAAGGTAATAAAATGCATTATTGCACTGTTTATAAGATATATATGGGAAAAAAATTTTTTAATGATTACACTGTTTAAATGATATAGTTTAAAATTTTATAATGCATTATTCACTTTTATAATGATAGTATATGTTTAAATTATAAATGTTTTTATGTTTTCAATGATAGTATATGTAATAACATTATAAATATTATTCACGTTTTCAATTAATATATATGAATAACATTATATAATCTTTTTACTTTTTAATATAGTATATGATGTAATAAATTATATAACATTATTACTTTTACAAATAGTATAGTGTAATAAAATTTTATAATCATTATTACTTTTTTAATGATGTTTTGATGTAATTATTTGATTATTGCATTTTAAAAGATATTATGATGTAATAACATTATATAATATTTTTGCACTTTTATAAAATTGATA
>CM055823.1:21780718-21835833 GCA_029582265.1 Zoroaster sp. YZ-2022
GTTTTGTCTAAATTTACAAACGGTAAGACTTGAATTGAGTATATTTTTGTTTCCATAAAATTTACTTCTGAATGAGGCCTATTCAATAAAAGTATATAACAAATGTAGGGACTAATCGGCTGAGAAGAGGTGTCAGTTGGGGGAGGTTCAGTGGAGCCAGGGTGTATCGGATCGGGTGTGTGGATCAGTTGCCGACTGATATTGGGTTGGTGGGCGCAAACATATTTTGCTGGTAAATTACCGACACAACTCTATTATGACCAGACTAATCTGTAAAGTCGCTCAAGAGGGGGGGGTGGTAGGCAGCAGCAGCCACAGGGGACCTGGGGTAGAGGGGCGTGTCCCCAGGTGCCGAAAAATCCTCATAGTGCCCCAAAAAACAGAAAAGATAAAGAAAAGGGAAAAAACCCATACGTCCTGCCCCCCCCTACTGAAAAGCAATGCCCCCTGTGTCCCCCCCCCCACTGAAAAAGTCCTGGCTACGCCGCTGGTGGTAGGGACAACTGCCACTCGAAACAAACCCAAAGCTCAAGGTCCCTACCTTGAACTATTGTTCCCTTTTGTTAAACGAATAAAGTACTTGTAACATAAAGAATTAATGAGCATTCATTTTATTTTTCCATTACATCAAATGATGATGAATCTCCTTTCATTACGAACAGTCAGGTGAAGCGGTGGTCTAATGGATTAGACGCTTGACCTCCGTGCCGGTGGTCCTAGTTCGAGACCCGTCTGTGGTTTTTCTTTTATTGTGTAGCGATACAATTCAAACCCTTTATTTAAGTAGGTTTAATTTAACCTGTCTAATACCAACATGGTCCAGATGGCGCAGCACGTTGGCCGGACCACTGGAAGTGTCAATCGCGGGACTTCCAGAGCTGGGACGCACTGGTTCGAAGCCCTAGAACATACTTCTAATTCAGGGACATGGCAGTTGCGGCAGCAACAATGGTTTGGGGGCCGCCATGTCTCCCTATTCGACAGTTGGTTACGGTGCGGGAAAGTAAAGGAGGACCGGTCTGCCGGTTCCCCAGAAGGGTGCTAAATTGGTTATCACGCTGGGTTCGCCTAATTCAACACTCCCAATGCCTGGTCATTACCTCTGACTAACATTCTGCGGAAATTAGTTTTGAAAAAAAAATCATCATCATCATTTTTATTACTGTTATTTTGTTTACTTTACGTGTTGTCCCTTATTAACATATGGAGTGTTGTGGCCGAGCGGTCTAGCTTACCGGACTCAAGTTCTGGTGTTAGCAGCAGAATGTGCGTTCGAATCCCGGCCGTGACACTTGCTCTTGAGCAAGACACTTAACCATAATTGCTTCTCTCCACCCAGGGGTTAAATGGGTACCTGTGAGGGCAGAGTTGGTGGATACGTGCGATATATAAGTCAACACATTATTATTGTTATTATTATTATTATTAGCTGTTTCATTGCATTCTCCCACAAATATTGATAAACTACTACACGGCTTACCCCTTGTGATTTTGATGAAATAATCTTCTTCTTTTTTAAATCTTACTCATTGTGCTTTTGATGATTTTGTTAATGGAAAAACATGTCGTGCTTCATTATCTACTGCTACTGAATAGATTGAGAGACAGGGGACTTCTCAAAATTATCATCACTTAATAGTGAGATGATTTGGCTTATTACGAGTTGATAGTGGGATCTTACTACTTTTAGGGAAAAATACAAGGCTTACTCCTTCTGATTTTGAAGACAAAAAGGCTTATTCTGTGTGATTTTTCAGACAACTAAAATTTAAAAAAATATGTAAACATAGTAGGCTTACTCAATGTGATTTTTAAACGACGTGGGTTTTAAGAAGTATTTTTAATCTACAAGGCTAAACACCTTTTCATTTTGACTTTATGGATAAACTAAAAGGATACCTTCTTGTGATGTTGAAGAGAGAAGGAGAAAAAACTATTGTAATTTTGATAAAAACAAAGATATATCAATAAAAGGCTTACCCATTGTGATTTTGATGGAAAAATATATATAAATACAAGGCTTAGCCATTGTGATTTTGAGAAAAAACTAAAATATATCAATATAAGGCTTACCCCCCTTGCGATTTTGATGAAAAAAATATATAAATACAAGGCTTACCCTTTGTGATATTGAGAAAAACAAAAATATATAAATAAAAGGCTTACCCTTTGTGATTTTGAGAAAAACAAAAATATATAAATAAAAGGCTTACCCCTTGTGATTTTGAGAAAAAAATAAAATATATAAATACAATGCTTACCCCTTGTGATTTTGAAAAACAAAAAATATATAAATACAAGGCTTACCCCTTGTGATTTGGATGAAAACAAAAATATATAAATAAAAGGCTTACCCCCCTTGCGATTTTCATGAAAAAAATATATAAATACAAGGCTTACCCCTTGTGATTTTGAGAAAATAAACACAAATATATAAATACAAGGCTTACCCTTTGTGATATTGAGAAAAAACTAAGATATATAAATACAAGGCTTACCCCTTGTGATTTTGAGGAAAAAATATATAAATACAAGGCTTACCCCTAGTAGTATGTAAGATGGGGGTTCTGGACCACCTGCTCAAAAAATCAAATTCTCTGGGTAGTAGTAGGGGTTTTTGAAAATGTTGAAAAAACAATTGTGTCAAAAAAACCAAATTCTCTGGGTAGTAGTAGGGGACAGTTATGCACCCGGTTTTAGGCATAAAAGAATTACTTCACGTTTTTTTTCCTTTTTTTTTTCGTTTTTTTTTTTCTAAATATATAATAAATGGAGATAACGAAATATTCAACAGCATCCTACGTAAGACCGTTTAATATTAAAAAAGAATACGAAGAAGCATTTCCAAAATCGAACGACTCTAACGAGAATCGTGAGCACCAAATATTAACACCACCAGTTTGCGCTTCGCGACAGCGCGCTTCGCAACAGCGCGCTCCGCGACAGCGTGAAAACGAGGGTATAGAGCGTGTGACATTAGAAAAATCTGCCGGTGGATTTTACACAAAATCGAAAACACTAACACCCCCAGTTTGGGACGACACCATAAAACGCGAAGTATTAGATTTTTCAAAATTTTTGAATTACGATGAAGTTGTAGGTGTAAAAAATAATACACCTACAGCGTCAGCGTACGAATACGATTTTTATTTTAAAATCGAAACGGGTTATACGTTTAAAATTTTAATAGATATTTTAATAGGTATCAAACCTAAAGCTCATTTTAAGGTAAATGAAACGGGGTTTTATTATTGTGGACCAGATTTATCAGAAAGAATATTAGTAAACGTTTCATTATTCAAACAAAACTTTTTAGAATTTAAATGTGAAAACCCAATTGATTTTTTTATAAATTTAAAAGTTTTACAAAAAATTACTCGCAGTATTAAACGAAAAGTTCCAATAACTGTTTACGTTAAAAAAGAACGATTGTTTATCGAAACATGCACCACTGACACTGCTTCGCGTCAGCGTGCTCCGCGTCAGCGTGCTTCGCGTGAAACTAACAACGTAAGCATTTATAAGTTTGTTTACGCGCCAGTAATCGAACTTCCTATTGACGATAATTATTACAGTCCTTACATAGTTGAAAGTAGCGATTTTGTAAAACTTAAAAAATTATTGCAAGCAAACGTAACACTTACTATTAACATGAGCAATTTAGATTACATTAGCTTTTTAAACGATGACAATTGTGTTTACGGTACATGTTTTGAATTTGGCGATATACATAAAAAGAATATGCTTACTTATTCAGCTACTTTTGATTCAACTCTATTTAGCGATTTATTAAAAATGTCACCTTTAAACAAAGAAATACAGTTTTTTGCACCCAAGAATGAAAAATTTCCATTAAAAATTGCGGGGTTAGTAAACGGACTAGGAAAAATTACAGCTTATATTAAAGACGAAAGTTTTTTAACGAGTGACGGGGAAAAGAACTTTAATTTAGTAGCGGTAATTCCCGTTATCGCTGACGCGAAGCTCGCGGAGCACTCTGTCGCGGAGCATGCTGACTCTGTCGCGGAGCGCTCTGTCGAGAATCGCATGAAGCGTAAAAATAACTTTTTTTAAATAAAATCAAAAGATTTTAGAGAATCGTTGTTGGTAGAATACGCGCACGCTTACGCGAAGCGACAATTTGACGATTTTGAAAAAGTTTTAGCGCGTATACATTTTGAAATTAAAAATAAAAATATTGATATAGAGTATGAAAATCTTAAAATTTTAAACATTACATTTAAGCGAAACATTATAAAAAACAATAACAAATGCAACGAGAAAGAAACGAATCGAAATTAATGAGTGCGCTTGTGTTCGATATTATTGATAACTTTAATAAAAGCGCGGTTAGAGTTATCAATAACAATATGAATATAGAGAATGATTTTCTAAAAATAAAAAGATTAAAATCTTTTACAGTAATAAAAGAGTATGGAAAAAATAATCGTTCCTTGCAGATGGTTAATAATTGGTAAATCGTACAAATGTTGCGTGCGTAGTTCACCTAACGTATACTATTGCGCTTTTCATCATTTTAAAATTAAAAACGGTAAAACCTCGCCGGTTGAGTGTAAAAAATGTTAAAAAGGTACAAAAACAACAACGGGTTTATGTACAAGCTGCGCAAGAGCATTAAAAGTAAAAACTTCTTACCAAATGAATAAAAAAGCTACACGGTTGTTTAATTTAGTAATGGTAGAACTTAAAACAAAGTTTTTTGTTGAGTAATATCAATATGGGTGAACTATTAAGAACGTGTATACTTTCGCTTATTGATGATTTAAAACAGCTTCTAGCGGTGTCGAGAGAATTTATATTTTTAGAATATTATATTAAAAACATTCCCGCACAACGATTGATTATACTCGTGCGAGAAAAATTAGTTCCAGCGTCAGAGTTGTTTAAATCTAGAAATTTAGCTGGTATAAAAGAATGTTTACACGCACTCGGTTTAGACATGTATTATAGCGAGTTGCAGAGTATAAATGAAACAAATAAATCTATAATTTTTTGGCATTTAGAACTAATTGTAAACATTGTACTAAAACTTTAAAGACTTTTTCGCGTCATCGGTAGAAATTGTACGGAGGAGGTCGCTCCTCAACACGCTCCGCTACTTGCGAAGCGTGTTTCTGGGTGTAATAATTTTTATTTATACTCACTTTAAACTCAAAAGTTTTTCTATAAGAATTTGTTTTTCTTCAGAGTCATCAGTTTCAACCTCTGTTTTTGTTTTACGCTGTCGCGAAGCGCGCTGTTGCGAAGCGCTCTCGCGGTTTCGGATTTTTTCTTTCATTTTATAATATTTATCCCGCTCTTCGCATACAAGTACAAATTCTTCTTGACTGATGTAACCGTCTTCTATAGCTTTACTAACGTGGTTTTCAATCGTGTTGAGTTTACTCATAGCTAAAATTCGTATTTCATCGTGTTTTTTAGCTTTTTTATACAGTTTATTTTTTACATATCTAAGAGCAAACGCCCCTCCACCCAGCCCTAAAGCTAAACCTTCTAAAGCGTATCCCACGGGTGACGATATGACTGTAGCGATACTAGCTATTCCGATGGCTCCTGCTCCCATACAGCCCAATTCAGCTATTGTTTCTACAACATTACAAACGTTGATGGTTTTATTATATTTTTTATATACAGCTTCGCGTTCGTTAATTTCGTTTCGTAATTCTTTTTGAATGTCATCGATGTTTTTCAATCTAAATATTTTAGCGTTAGCGCGCTCTGCTTCAGCGGTGTCAGATAAAACTGTTAAATTTGGATAAAGCACGTTCGTTGATTCACTCATTGTTTATTAATAGTAAATATTTAAATTGGAATATTTTTAATTTTAACCTCATAACAGATTCCTTCATCTAAAGATCCAAAAAAAATTAGATTCACATATCGTTTGGTATCGGTTCCATTAATATTTTGAACGTAGCAAAATATACATTCTAAATATCGTGGTTCATTAGTGAAATCAAAGTTACTATTTGGGGGAAAAACAATTCTTACTTTTCCTCCATTGGGATCAAATCGATCACTTTCAACTATAGAATAAGAATTATTTTCACCTATGTTCATTTTAGCATAAAATGAATAAAATATTATATCAATAAATGTATAAATAACTATCATATTTTCATACCATAATATTTCAATACTGTGTTCCATAAAAAAAATGTGGTTATCTTCGAGTTCACTAGGTTTGAAGTGCCCGGTTTTTTTATACAAAAAAGAAACATCGCTCTTTACGCTTGCACTCACACTACCACTATCGCTACTTTGCTCGCTCGTTCGACCGGGTCCGTAAATACTCGCCATATTTATTATATAAATTTAATTTAACGGTAAACTTTTAATTTTTATATTAAAACAGATTTTAGAATTTAGTGCGCCGAAAAAAGTCGCCTCTACAAAAACTTTTGAAACACCACGCATTTTAAAACACATTTCGTACTTTAAATGTTGCGTTTCATTATCGATAAAATGAAATTTATCATCTCGTTGTGGAGAAGGAATGTGATAAACATTGGGTGCATAATCACGCGTTACTGAGTGCGTAGCAAAACTATTGGTTTTTATAAATTGCGTAAAAATACTACAGTATGTGGGTGAAATGTTAAACATAAAAAAGGGTTGTTTAAAAACATCGTGCCATCCGAGTACAACGTTATATTTTTCGATGAGAATAGTTTTTTGTAAAATTTCATCTCTATTTAAATATCCATGATGTTCGTAAATTTCGCTAGGCGAAGTATCGCTCTTTACGCTCGCACTCACACTACCACTATCGCTACTTTGCTCGCTCGTTCGACCGGGTCCGTAAATACTCGCCATATTTATACAATCTCTAGATTTAAAATAACGGGGAAACCGTGATTATTTATATCTCTACCTTTTGAATCTTTAATTTGAAAGCTCAACGCGTTAAAAGTACCGATTTTAAATTTTTTAAACGTTGGACTATTATATTCCATAAACATACTATTTCCAAACGATTGTCCTTGTAAGGGAAAAACGTTTAAGACGGTGTTAGGCTGCCCATTAAAATAATTATCGGTTGTAGAAATCTGATCGCAATGAATGTATAAAATTTTAAAAAGTTGTACATCAATTTTTTTACTATATTCTCCTACGGTTAAAAATTCACTGTGTAGTCCGAGTAAATTAGCTAACCCCGGCGAAAATTTAATTGATTTATCGCCATCGTTTAACTTTAGCGCGTAAACACCCGTTGATTTATTGATCGTAAACGTTATCCAAGACTCGTTTTTTGAAATTATATCTATAATTTCATAAATGTTGTAAAGCCCCGGCTCTATAAATTTTACAACATTATCTAATCTCGTTGTACGATAGGTTATTCGTTCTTTTTTACGTACGTTATAATATCCTACCCAAATGTTTGCGCTAAGTAATGATATCGTGAGAGTACCGCTACGATTATCGATAACGTTGCCTAATTGAATTTCTCCACCATTTCTTTCAATTTCTAATTCAACGGTATGAAACATTTTAATATTAAATTTTATAATAATAAATGACGTTTCCATTAGAATTCGAGAGTAATTTTATGTATCCATACGAGCAATCTGGAAATTTCAACGCGCCTCTTAATTTTAACGCTACCGATTTAACGAGTATAAATATTTACGTTAACGATAACGATTTTTTTGTTGCGCATTTTGATAATGTTTTTAGCAACTACAAGTTACCTCGCGTTAAAAGCGATAGTGTTGTCGATGTTTGGAATTCTAACCAGCTTAAATTTTATCAAAATCAAATAAATTTTACGACGTATTGCGCTACGACAAGATGTGGCGTGAGTTATCAACATTTAATGCATTCTAACGCGATGATTAGTAGTTTTTTTAGATTTCACGTTTATTATCAAATAAGGCGATTGTTAAAAGAAATGAGCTGCCCTACATCTTTTCAAAATTATTTTAGCGCTTTCGATAACAATGTAGATAGTAGCGCTTATAAAAGACTATGTAAAGACTTTCATTTATCGCAAGTTTCCAATTGGAAACAACAAGTTGACGCGTACAGCGGCGGATTAGGAACCGCTTATTATTACCGTAACGGCTACATTCCAGTACCGGGAAACAATTACGATAAAAGTAGTTTAAACGTAATCTCTACCGAGGTGACTGATTACGATTATTATAAAACTGCGACTAAAATGAGCTTTGGAGACCATCCTTCGACTTATACAGTCGCTTACATTTCACAATCTCCATCTACTCGCGCAGCTTGGACAACATTTATAATCGACGAGTCTGCAGGTTTTACGGACGTTGGTACGCAACGCATTAATGACTCTATAAGAACGTACGTGTACGCGTTATTGGGAGCTCAAGCGCGAGTTAAAAGTTCGTTTATCGCATCTGGTGTTGGTTTAGACGCTCAACGTGAATTTATAAATATAACTGAAGCTGAGATTGATTCTCCGGTCGATTTGAGTATGAGTATTCAACGATATCAAGATGTTTTACAAAATGCTCGTTCTCAATTAAACTTTTGTTTGGGAGAAAATTTATACATGATGCCTAGCGATATGAATTTACGAATAGGCACTTATGCGGGGTACAACAATAATATATTGATAGCGACGAGCGATTTATTGTTGGGTTCAACTTTAGATACAAATTCAACGCCAGCCGCTGCCCCTATTCCGCCGTTAGAGCAATCGTCGTTGCCATTAATTGCTAAACACGTGGAAGAACCTACACAAGAATTAGACTCTATGCTAGAATCTACGCCAGATGGCCATAAAGAAGAAAAAAGTGCTTTGATCGTTGGTATTGCAGTTTTAGGCACGCTCGGCGTTATGATTTACGAATTGTTACGCTACCGCTTTTTGTGTATAAGCTAGAACTAGTACTCCAACCCCCGTTAACGCTAACCATAAATGTTTCGTCGCCCATGTAACGACGCTAGAAGCTGTTTTAAATAACCAACTTACAACCGTACCGATAATAGCCGGTAAAGCGGCTAAAGCTTTTGTTCCTAATTTAGACAATACATTAGCTAGATTTTTTAATGTTTTTTGTATCCACTCTTTTACATTACCAGATGGTGGAATTGGTGTGGGTGGCTTAGGAGTGGGTGTGGGTGGAATGGGTTCTGGAGTTGGTTTGGGTATAACAGAACTTACAGTTTTAGTAGCCTCTGCAACAATAAAAGCGACGGTCATACTAATAGCTGTTAGTATACTAACAATCGTTACGCCTTGTTCTCTAAATAAAGTTTTAATTTTATCTCCTAACGTAATGTCTCTCGTTAACATTTTTTGAAACGTTTCTTTAATTCTGTTGATTTGACTACGAAGAATGTTTTCGTTCACACTCGTAGCTTCTAATCTCGCTCGTCTTTCATCCTGTTTTTCTCGTAGTAGTTTACGTAATTTTTCTGTTTCATTTACATCTTCATCGTCTCGATCTCGAGCGCTTACGTATTCTTTTTCGAGATTAGATATTTCTTCATCAAGCTGGCTCAATTTAGCTAAATTTAATTCAAGTTGACCTCGAGTCGTTCGTAAAGCTCTATCGAGCCCCATGATTTCTCGACGCGGAAGCATAAGATCTGTTTCTTCATCTCTCATATTCTCTATCATCACCATTTCGATAGCTTCTTCTACTTTTTTAGATTTTTCTACCATTTGCATCGGTATAGCTGGTAACCTTCTACCACTACTTGTTCGCTCTTCCACCGGTTTTTCCGTTTCTTCTATAACATTTACTATAGTTTCTTCACCATATACACCTAATGGTAATAAATCTTTTATAGTTAAACCGCTTATTCCACTTATTTTTAAAAAGGTACCCTCTTTTCCTCTTCCTAGATTCGTTAGTCGTATTTCTTTATCACCTTTTATAAAATAGAGTATACTTCTTCTTTTTTCATCTAATTTCTCTATAAACCTTGTATAGTCTTTAATAGCTTTTTCATAGCCTATACTCTCATAAAAATCATTAACTGTTGTTCTAAGTGCCACAGATTTTAAAGATAAATTTGGTTCATTAAAATACGTTTCACGTTCCCGTGATCTTGCAAACTCATTAACATTATCATTATTATCACCATCAAACATTTCATCATCATCAAGCATTTCATCATCATCAAGATTTTGTAATAACGGATCTAACTCCATAAGATCGCGTCCTCCTTTTGCCATTTTATAATTACTTTGTATCTTTTTTAAATAATTTATAACTAGCGTAGCCCACTAAACTCATGCCAATAATTATAAATACAATTTCTCGAGTTTTTTGATCTTCGCTAGGAACGTAAAATTCTTCTAGCTGCGGTTCGTCGTACAAATCAGGAGGTAAATTTATTCGTTCGTTAGTTATGATAAAATATTCATTCATCGCATCATCGATGCTGTTAAATGTTCTTACCGCGCTCGATTCTTTTTGGATTTTTTCATTTAAATAATCTAGATATTTTAAACGCTTTTTACTAAATTCGTCTCTAGCTTTCGAAAGTTGCTCTATCGCTAAATCGTGTCTTTTTTGTTCTCGTTGAGCGTCGTTTCCTCGTAAATTACTAAATAAAAAATTGCCACCGGTAAATGCTAACGCGTTGACTAACGCACTTCCAACCATCATCACTACAGATGCCATTCTCTTTTATGGTTTGTAAATAAAAAAAATTATTATATTTAACAACACATTTTTAAAAATTATTATATTTACTAACATCAAATATGTACGGAGATGTGCTAGATCCATACAGAAGAATAAGAGAACCTCGAGGTGTAAAAGGAACGCGTCAAAAAGTCGTCATTACAAACAATCCGAGTACTATTACCGAAAATCAATTGTTGACGGTTCGTTTTCCAAATTTAGGAATGAATGACGTCATCGTTCCCAATACAACTCGATTAGCGTTTAATATAGAACTCGTTAGCTCAGATGATGAAAATAGAACGATGGTACAAAACATTGGTAGAGCCATCGTAAGACATATAATTATTAAAATGGAAGGAAATGAAATATTCAGTTTAGACGACGCGGATGTATTCAATTGTTATAAAGACGAATGGTTGACCAAAGATCAACGCGAAAATTTAGCGTATCAAGGAATCGAAAATGCAAACGTAACTAAATTAAGAATAGACGCTAGCGACAAAAATACAAGTGGTAACGGTGGAAAAGATAAAGCTATAGCAGATACGTATAAAAATATATATTACATTCCACTAGATTTTGAATTGTTGACCGATCATCAACCCTATTACCAGAGTGGCATAGGAGATAGATTAACTTACGAACTCGTGTTTAATAAATTTAGTAAAGTGATTAAAAGTACCGACGATAATGCAAAATATGTTATAAGCGGGATTTCTTTAGAATATGAGGTCGTTCATATGCCGGAACTCGCTAGAACGATTAAAAATCAATATACCTCTCGGTTGAGCATATTGTTTGATCGCGTACTGAGACAGAGCGTGACCGTATTGAACAAACGCGATACAATGTGGAATATAAATTTAAATACTCCCGCAAAAAGTATGAAAGGAATATTGTTTTTATTCAGAGAACCTACCGCGCAAGAAAGCAATAAATTTTATAATCCAAAAATCGAAAAAGTTTCAATCACGATCGAGGGCGTTCCCAATCAACTCTACGCGCATGGAATGAGAAGATATCAACATTACGAAGAAATTTCAAAATATTTTGGCGATTCGAGCAAGCAACACGCTATACAAGTCGTACAAGCTCTAGACTTGTCGAACGTTAAACTATCTAATTATTTACTAAATCGATATGGCCTATTCCTAGATTTGAGAACGAGCACGGACAATAAATTACACGGAAGCGGAAGACGAGTACAAAACTTGAGCGAAGGAATTACTATACAAATAGAAAGAGAAACGGAGAATGCGGGAGAACTAAACATGTATACTTTTATTATCAAGGACGCGCAACTAAACATAAGAAACTCACGTTTTGAATCTGTCGATTATTAAAATTAACGCTTAATATTAAAAGAAAATGTTGCCTAAATATCCGCACGTTGCACTCATTTGTGGTCAAACTGGATGTGGAAAAACTGAATTTATCTTAAACTTGTTACAAAAAGAATATTTAAAACATTTTGAAAATATCGTTATATTATGTCCCACCATAAAAAACAATGACGCGTATCAAAATAGAAAATGGATTTGGAACAACGATCAAGTGCTCGTTGATGATCTAAAAGATTACGCATTAAACAAAGCGATAAAAATATATAGCAGCGTACTAGAAGGAAACGAAACGTTGTTTATAATCGACGATTGTAGCGCTAGTAAACAGTTGCATTATAAAAAATACGATGAAGATAATAAATGTATGATTACACAATTAGCTTTTAGCGGAAGACATATTAAACATAGTTGTTGGATTCTTACTCAAAAATACAATAGCGTATTGAAAGATTTTAGAGAGCAACTTAAATGGGTGTGTTTATTTTATTGTAAAGATAGAGACTCGTTTGAAAATTGTCTTCGAGAAAACGATGTTATACCAACGGTTGAACTGCGAATAGAAATTCGTGAACAACTTAAACGAGTTTTACACCGCAAATTGATTTTGAAAACGGATCAACCTACAAGTTATGAGATTGTAGACTAAAGGTCATCTGTAGGCCATCTATAGGTCATCTATAGGTCGTCTGTAGGTCATCTATAGGTCATCTATAGGTCATCTATAGGTCGTCTGTAGGTCATCTATAGGTCGTCTGTTAGGTCGTCTAATAGGTCATCTATTAGGTCATCTATAGGTCATCTATTAGGTCGTCTGTAGGTCATCTATAGGTCATCTATAGGTCATCTATTAGGTCATCTGTAGGTCATCTATTAGGTCATCTATAGGTCATCTATAGGTCATCTATAGGTCGTATATAGGTCATCTATAGGTCGTCTGTAGGTCATCTATAGGTCATCTATAGGTCATCTATAGGTCGTCTGTAGGTCATCTATAGGTCGTCTGTAGGTCATCTGTAGACGTAAATAATTATAAAACGTCTATAATAAATGGAAGAAGTTGCTAAATTGTTGAACGAAAATCAACCTGTGCTAAACTCTGACTCTAGTACAAGCGATGAAGCGATACAAAAGCTACGAGACAAACGCCTTTTATCCGTTGTAGCGGGAGGAGATTCAAAAATGTTTTTCGGTAAAGAGTATAGCGTTAATGATATTGAAGCTTTGTCTACGGAAGAGCGCGAAGCGTTGCACACGCAATATGAAACCAAATTAGGTCGTGATATAACGCAAAGTTTAGGTAGCGCTATTCTAACGTTGTATGTTAAATTATTGGGACTCGGTTTAAATCGCGTTGACTTATACGGTTATAGTTTCGAAATTGATGACGAAGGTAAATTAATTACAGATTTAGAAAAAGATCCGTTTATTTCGAGCATGCTTAGTACAGTAGCGTGCGAAATATATTACAAGTACGGTATGTTAGTGGCACCACTCAGCGCAACTCTTATTACGGTAAAACATTTAAAACGCTCCGCGACAGAGCGAAAAGAAGAATCTTGCGTAAATAATAAAAGAGATGGAGACGAATGTACAGACGCAAGTTGCGGAAACAACGCCACAACCACAGCAAACTCCACAACAGACGCAAGTAGTGACAAAAGCACCGAGTAAAAGAGAAAAAGATCCAAAAAGAGTCGCAGCCGGTAAAAAACTCGCAGAACTTAATAAAAAGAAAAAACAAGAATTAAAAGAGGGTGCTCAGCGAAACATAACGCTTCGCGACAGCGCAAAAAGCACGCCGCAAGCACCAACGAGTGAAGTGACAAGCTCAAACAATAACAACTATTACTATATCGCTATTGCTTTGTTCGTTGGAGGTTTAGGTGTTTACTATTTTTTAAACAGCTCAAACGAAAACGCCACTTCTAACGAAAAGCCCGTCTCACCAACAGAGAACAAAGTTGCATCGCCGACGAGAGAAGTTAGTGCGCTTGCAATGGAATAAAATTATTATATTTACAGGTATAAATATGGACACGAAAGGAATCGCAAATTCAGCTTATCACAGCGCCGTTATAACTCTTTTTATTGTTTTATACAGCATGTTGGGTGAAAAAATATTTAAAATGAAACCAGCTGATTTAGGAAAATTAGATATAAAAGACGGATTAAAACTCACTACGGTAGTTGCCGCGGGTGGGATGACACAAATGTGGTTAGTTGAACAAGGAATTTTGCCGAGTAATATTATAAATTCTGAATAAAATATATTTATAATAATTTTTTACTATAAAAGAAAATGGACGCTAACGAGAGAAAGTTGTCTAACGTTTATTATAGTCCTAAAGGATACTACAAAGGCCAAGATGCAATTAGCAAGCTAGCTAAAGAAACAAAAATAAATGTAAAAACAGTTCGACAGTGGATAAAAAAGCAAGCGTTGTGGCAAATTTATTTACCCTATCCTAAATATATTCCTAGACCAACTTCATCAAACAGCGCGTTTGAAAAACCGAATGAAGTTCATCAAGCGGATCTATTGTTTCTTCCTCACGATGTAATTGGTAAAAGAGCTTACAAGTACGCGTTAACGGTCGTAGACGAAGCTAGTAGATATAAAGGAGCAGAACCATTAACCGATAAAACCGCTATTCAAGTAAGTACCGCGTTTGAGAAAATTTATAAACGTAGCTCGTTAACTTGGCCAAAAATTATAAAAGTCGATCCTGGAAAAGAATTTATGAGTAGCGTTAACGTGACGATGAGTAAACATAATGTAAGCGTACAAAGAAGCGAAGCTGGTAATCATAGAGCCCAGGGTATAGTAGAGCGGTTTAATAAAACGTTAGCAGAAAGATTATTTTCTGCTCAATACGCTAAAGAAATAGCGTCAGCAAAGACAAATAGAGAATGGGTTAAAAGATTACCAGCGGTTGTAAAAGCGTTAAATAATGAAACTACGCGTCTTATAAACTTAAAACCAAAAGACGCGATTAAATTGAGCTCTGTAGAGCAAAATCCAGCCTCACCCGTAGGCGTTAAAAGAGAAAAAAGAATCCCAAACAAAAGTTTAATTAGGTATTTATACGCCCCCGGTGAAGCTGAAAAAGATACGAGACGCAGAGCGACCGATCCAATATGGAGTATATCAATATATAGAATATCTAAAACTGTTAAAGGTGTAAATCAACCCATATTGTATTATTTAGAAGGAGCTCCCTCTCGTAGTTTTGTAAAACAAGAATTACAAATTATCCCGTGAAATACACAAAATCCACCACCTAAGCTTTAACGCATTAAGCTTTAACGTTGTAATGATCGTAACCGCGTGCCAACTATAAAATTTTATAATGACCGTAAGCGTAAGTATCTATTCCGTTTTCTAAAATGTGTTTCTTTGTGTCTAAAGGAGATAGCGATATTTTATTTACTCGCGTTGTATATAATCTATGTTTTTCGTGTTTGATAAAACTCATATCGTGATGCAGAGTATTTTTCAACGATAAAACTTGTTTATATCGCGAGTGTTTAATCTGTTGTTCCAAAACTTGTTTTTTAACTCCTTTAGCTTTTCTAATCGTTTTTTCATTCGATAAAAGTATAGAATACATTTTGGGCCTTAAACATACAACTTCGGAAATAAGTACCCCCGCGCACTCGTCTTTCATTTTACCTATTATCTTTTTGTTCGTTTCATCGAACAGAAAATGATCTTGTTTATAATTACTAAAATCGTATAAATCTTTATTCGTTTTCATATCTTTATATACGTCTTCTGTTTGAATATCGAGTAACAAACTATCCGTATCCGTGTAAAGTAAATTACATTTATTACCATACTTGTTCTTTAAATGATTGTAATAAAAATCGTACATTAAATGTTTAGATAATTCTAAAATGCTCATTCCTACGTAAACCGGGCGGTTGAGAACGAGTTTTGTTTTATGCATGTGAATAGCTACTAAATCGTTATCAAAAATTCTCGCCTCTGCAAAATTTGGTTTCGCGACAAGTGCGCGAATTTGATTTTCCGCTTTTTCATCGTTTAGTCGTTTTAAATTAACATTAACGCGTTTTCGTACATTTTCCATAGTTTTTCCACAAACTGAATTGTTCATGAGTTTGTACAAATCTTTTTCAAAATCACTCGTTGATTCTTTTCTGAGTTGCGTGTTTTTATCGATATATGATTTCATCCAACACGATTCATCAAATTCTAAAACGCGATGAATTTTAGTTAGTTTCATGCCAAGTTGTAAATACAATTGTAAATTACGATAATGAATCACGTAGTTGCGTTTATCGTATAAATTTGGAACCAGTTTCGTAACGTTTGGGGCGGGTTTATCTTTTAATAAATTCTTTTGATAGTCGCTCATCCATTTTTTTTATTATTATCAACGACTCTGGTGCGAGTGGAAATGAGCCGTGCGAATCGTGTAACTCTTTAACATATTCTAAATCGACTTCTAAAATGTATCCTTTGGAAAGTTTAAATCCTTCACTCTCGAGTTTGTCAATTTGTTTTTCGCTCAGCCATTTGAAGTTGCCAGTCGGTAAAGGTTGACTCATGGCATATCCGTGTAAATTATTAGCGTCCAAGTAAGTAATGTAACTTGATGGAATATTTTCGTCGTAGTCCTCTAAATATTTATTGTTTGCTTTAGCGTATCGTTTACTCGCCATGCACGTTCCTCCTCGCGTGCCTTTCTCAATAAATAAATGCATGTCGATATCCGTAAGCAACTCTAAAGTTTGTTTAGAATGTTTCAATAAAGCGTCCCAACTCAATCCTGGACTAGTATAATAATTAGCCGGATCTAAACCATACTCTCGTATACAAGTAGCGCGAAAGTTTTCAAATACGTCCGCCAATAAGCAAGTATCAGTGCGCACGTACAAATCGTGATAATCTCCCAAGTTTTTACAATCGAACACGTTATAAACGTTCTTTGCATGTTCGTATTGAGAGGTGGTAATGCTACTATCGTTTAAACTACTGTAAAAAGATTCTTGCGTTGGAAGTTCTTTTTCTTCAAAACGCTCAAAACTATCCATGTACTCGTAAGGATAAATACCCTTGCTTTTAATAAGATTAAATTTTTCTAAATCTGGTTCAAGTTTGGTTGTGATTGGAAAATAATTGTTTGATTTCACGAGTTTGTCTAGCGAAGCCAGTAAAAATTGAGCGCTATCGATAAATCGTAGTTGATTGATACTAAAAGATATGTACTTTTCGATATTGTTTGCGATACACGTTATGTTTCCTTCGCTACGACCAGCAGCTTGCATAATGAGATGAGAGTCGTAGCCTCGCAAGTTATGAAACACAACTGGAATAAAAGTTCTGTCTGGTTTTAAACTTAGTTTTAAATTACAACAATTATGCGCAGCTCCTCTATATTTTCCGGTAATGTGACAATGATCTCTAACCTTCACGTCACGAGCGTCATCAGCGCCTTCAAATTTCTTTTCGCATATCCAACACTCGTTAGCGTTTTTAAAATGCTTCACATCTTCTTCGGCCATTGTTAATTTTTGAGGATTTTTGAATATCGTATTAATCTTTTCTTCTTCTTTTTGTAATTCAATTAAAAAGTGCTCAGCCGCATTTTCTCCCCTGTACGTAGCAGGAATACTAGACACACCGTCGCAACGAACAACGATGTACGAATAACCGCAAACTACGTGTTCTTGTAGTTTAGTTGTGTTGGTAGAGCGCTCCGCGTCAGCGTCAACAATCGTTTTAATAATGCTCTCAAAGTCGGCGTATATTACGAAAGGAACTTTCATCTTTTTATGATGATTTATAAACTTTACCTTGTCGTTTTTATACTTTTCAGGTAAAACAATTTTTGTTGGTCTGTCGTTTATTCCCTTACACATTTCTACGTGATTTTCGAGATATTCTCTCGTTGAAAACCCCTGCAAACATCTCAAACATAAAATGTTTACGTTTTTTGTGGCTCGTTTGATCGTAAAGTAATTTATTTACGTCTTTTATATAGACATAGTGAGACTTCGCGCGCTTCTCGTGCTTCGCGTCAGAGTCGGCGTGAATTAATAATAAATTTATACGATTTAGCTCCGCTGGTTGATCACTGAGACTATAAACCAATACAGAGCCCTCACAACCAAAAACGTTTATCGCCAAGTTATTTTGTTTCTCTACTCGATTAATTTGGCTGATTGGAGTTGGTGCATCGATATTATTAAAATTAAAACCATCCTCAATTGGGTATTTGCTCATTCGATCAACGTGATCGTTAGCGGGAAAACGATAAGCGCGCAACGCCCACCTCAAACAATCGTCGTCGTCGTTTTTTACGTTGATGCACGCTTTTTTATTTTTTATATAGTTGCACAGCTCGATATAACTACCTCCTTTCAAAGGTTGATATTTCGCGATCGTAAGATTCATATCAATAATTCTATCTACTATCCATCCACTGCCCTCTCTCGTATATTTTTCTAAAGCTACAGCAATTTGTGAAAAAACTGTAACTAGCATATCGTCAACGTCGTTTAAATTAAATAATACAATTTGATTTTTGTTATGAAAATTTGGTTCAGCTTCATCAACGCCGTTTGGTTTTACTTTAAGTAGTTTAATGCGTACGTATACCATAAACTTGCACGCGTTAAATTCTTTCAAGTCTAAAACCAACTTTGCTATTATCTTTGGTTTTACCGCTTGCGAAAAAACGTTTAGGTCGTTTCCTTTGCTGTGATTCATCGGAACAATCATTGTTCGTTCGCGCAAATATTTTCCACCGCCGATCGGCGGGTTAAACTTCAACTCCTCTTCTTTACCCTGAAACCTTTTAATAGCGGCTACATAATCTTTTTTAATCAATTGCCCTTTTTTCCCAGAGCCGCGACTTGGAATATTTATACTTTCAACATTTGCGCGTTTTTTCAATTCAACTAAACTTAATTTGTACAATGGCTTTTGTTTTTGATGTTTTAAATAATATTTAACATATTTGTAATAAACGCGTTTATTAAATTTACCCTTGCTGTTTGGAAGTATACGAACATAACTGCTTCCAATGTGCTTTTTCATAAAATCTTGTAATTTCTCTACAGTCCATTTCGATAAATATTTCGTTCTCTCCATTTATTATATATTTAGAAAATAAAAAACGAAAAAAAAACAGAAAAAAAAAACGTGAAGTAATTCTTTTATGCCTAAAACCGGGTGCGTAACTGTCCCCTACTACTACCCAGAGAATTTGGTTTTTTTGACACAATTATTTTTTCAACATTTTCAAAAACCCCTACTACTACCCAGAGAATTTGATTTTTTGAGCAGGTGGTCCAGAACCCCCATCTTACATACTACTCCCCTTGACAACAATATACAAGGCTTACCCATTCTGATTTTGATGACAACAAAAATATATAAATACAAGGCTTACCCTTTGTGATTTTGAGAAAAACAAAAATATATAAATACAAGGCTTACCCCTTGTGATTTTGAGAAAAAACTAAAAATATATAAATACAAGGCTTACCCCTTGTGATTTTGAGGGGAAAAAAATAGAAGGCTTACCCCTTGTGATTTTGATGACAACAAAAATATATAAATACAAGGCTTACCCCTTGTAATTTTGATGACAACAATATACAAGGCTTAACCATTCTGATTTTGATGACAACAAAAATATATAAATAGAAGGCTTACCCCTTGTGATTTTGATGACAACAATATACAAGGCTTACCCATTCTGATTTTGATTACAAGAAAAATATATAAATACAAGGCTTACCCCTTGTGATTTTGAGAAAAAACTTAAAATATATAAGTACAAGGCTTACCCCCTTGTGATTTTGATGAAAACAAATATATATAAATAAAAGGCTTACCCCCCTTGTGATTTTGATGAAAAAAAATATAAATCCAAGGCTTACCCCTTGTAATATTGATGACAACAATATACAAGGCTTAACCATTCTGATTTTGATGAAAACAAAAATATATAAATACAAGGCTTATCCCTTGTGATTTTGAGAAAAAAATTAAATATATAAATACAAGGCTTACCCCTTGTTATTTTGAAAAACAAAAAATATGTAAATACAAGGCTTACCCCTTGTGATTTTGATGGTAACCAAAAATATATAAATATAAGGCTTACCCGTTGTGATTTTGGGAAAAACAAATAAAATATATAAATACAAGGCTTACCCCCTTGTGATTTGGATGAAAACAAATATATATAAATAAAAGGCTTACCCCCCTTGTGATTTTGATGAAAAAAATATATAAATACATGGCTTACCCCTTGTGATTTTGAGAAACAACTAAAATATATAAGTACAAGGCTTACCCCCTTGTGATTTGGATGAAAACAAATATATATAAATAAAAGGCTTACCACACTTGTGATTTTGATGAAGAAAAAAAAATCCAAGGCTTACCCCTTGTAATTTTGATGACAACAATATACAAGGCTTAACCATTCTGATTTTGATGACAACAAAAATATATAAATACAAGGCTTACCCCTTGTGATTTTGATGAAAACAAAAATATATAAATACAAGGCTTATCCCTTGTGATTTTGAGAAGGAAAAAAATATATAAATACAAGGCTTACCCCTTGTGATTTTAAGAAAAAAAATATATAAATACAATGCTTACCCCTTGTTATCTTGAAAAACTAAAAATATGTAAATACAAGGCTTACCCCTTGTGATTTTGATGGTAACCAAAAATGTATAAATATAAGGCTTACCCGTCGTGATTTTGGGAAAAACAAATAAAATATATAAATACAAGGCTTACCCCCTTGTGATTTGGATGAAAACAAATATATATAAATAAAAGGCTTACCCCCCTTGTGATTTTGATGAAGAAAAAAATATAAATCCAAGGCTTACCCCTTGTAATTTTGATGACAACAATATACAAGGCTTAACCATTCTGATTTTGATGACAACAAAAATATATAAATACAAGGCTTACCCCTTGTGATTTTGATGAAAACAAAAATATATAAATACAAGGCTTACCCCTTGTGATTTTGAGAAAAACAATATAAATACAAGGCTTACCCCTTGTTATTTTGAAAAACTAAAAATATATAAATACAAGGCCTTGTGATTTTGAGAAAAAACTAAAAATATATAAATACAAGGCTTACCCCTTGTGATTTTGAGAAAAACTAAAAATATATAAATACAAGGCTTACCCTTTGTGATATTGGGAAAAACAAAAATATATAAATACAAGGCTTACCCCTTGTGATTTTGATGAAAACAAAAATATATAAATACAAGGCTTACCGCTTGTGATTTTTAGAAAAACAAAACTCTATAAATACAAGGCTTACCCCTTGTGATTTTGACGAAAACAAATATATATAAATACACGGCTTACCCCTTGTGATTTTGAGAAAAACAAAAATATATAAATACAAGGCTTACCCCTTGTGATTTTGAGAAAAACAAAAATATATAAATACAAGGCTTACCCCCTTGTGATTTGGATGAACAAAATATATATAAATAAAAGGCATACCCCTTTGTGATTTTGATGAAAACAATATATAAATCCAAGGCTTACCCCTTGTGATTTTGATGACAACAATATACAAGGCTTACCCATTCTGATTTTGATGACAACAAAAATATATAAATACAAGGCTTACCCCTTGTGATTTTGAGAAAAACAAAAATATATAAATACAAGGCCTACCCCTTGTGATTTTGAGAAAAAAACTAAAAATATATGAATACAAGACTTACCGTACCCCTTGTGATTTTGAGAAAAACAAAACTATATAAATACAAGGCTTACCCATTGTGATTTTGATGACAACAAAAATATATAAATACAAGGCTTACCCCTTGTGATTTTGAGAAACAATTAAAAATATATAAATACAAGGCTTACCCATTGTGATTTTGAGAAAAAACTAAAATAGATCAATAGAAGGCTTACCCCCTGTGATTTTGATGTTAACCAAAAATATATAAATACAAGGCTTACCGCTTGTGATTTTTAGAAAAACAAAACTCTATAAATATAAGGCTTACCCCTTGTGATTTTGACGAAAACAAATATATATAAATACACGGCTTACCCCTTGTGATTTTGAGAAAAACAAAAATATATAAATACACGGCTTACCCCTTGTGATTTTGAGAAAAACAAAAATATATAAATACAAGGCTTACCCCCTTGTGATTTGGATGAACAAAATATATATAAATAAAAGGCTTACCCCTTTGTGATTTTGATGAAAACAATATATAAATCCAAGGCTTACCCCTTGTGATTTTGATGACAACAATATACAAGGCTTACCCATTCTGATTTTGATGACAACAAAAATATATAAATACAAGGCCTACCCCTTGTGATTTTGAGAAAAAAACTAAAAATATATGAATACAAGACTTACCGTACCCCTTGTGATTTTGAGAAAAACAAAACTATATAAATACAAGGCTTACCCATTGTGATTTTGATGACAACAAAAATATATAAATACAAGGCTTACCCGTTGTGATTTTGGGAAAAACTAAAATTATATACATACAAGACTTACCCATTGTGATTTTGAGAAAAAACTAAAATAGGTCAATAGAAGGCTTACCCCCTGTGATTTTGATGGTAACCAAAAATATATAAATACAAGGCTTACCCCTTGTGATTTTGAGAAAAACAAAATATATATAAATACAAGGCTTACCCTTTGTGATATTGAGAAAAACAAAAATATATAAATACAAGGCTTACCCCTTGTGATTTTGATGACAACAACAATATATAAATACAAGGATTACACCTTGTGATTTTGATGAAAACAAAAATATATAAATACAAGGCTTACCCCTTGTGATTTTGATGACAATAAAAATATATAAATACAAGGCTTACCCTTTGTGATATTGAGAAAAACAAAAATATATAAATACAAGGCTTGCCCCTTGTGATTTTGAGAAAAACAAAAATATATAAATACAAGGCTTACCCCTTGTGATTTTGATAAAAACAAAAATATTAAAAAAAAGGCTTACCCCTTGTGATTTTGAGAAAAACAAAACTATATAAATACAAGGCTTACGTGATTTTGATGACAACAAAAATACATAAATGCAAGGCTTACCCCTTGTGATTTTGATGAAAACAAAAAATATATAAATACAAGGCTTACCCCCTTGTGATTTTGAAAAACGAAAAATATATAAATACAAGGCTTATCCTTTCTGATATTGAGTAAAACAAAAATATATAAATACAAGGCTTACCCCCTTGTGATTTGGATGAAAAAAATATATATAAATAAAAGGCTTACCCCTTTGTGATTTTGATGAAAAAAATAATAAATCCAAGGCTTACCCCTTGTGATTTTGATGACAACAATATACAAGGCTTAACCATTCTGATTTTGATGACAACAAAAATATATAAATACAAGGCTTACCCCTTGTGATTTTGAGAAAAACAAAAATATATAAATACAAGGCTTACCCCTTGTGATTTTGAGAAAAAACTAAAAATATATAAATACAAGGCTTACCCCTTGTGATTTTGAGAAAAAAACTAAAAATATATGAATACAAGACTTACCCCTTGTGATTTTGAGAAAAACAAAACTATATAAATACAAGGCTTACCCATTGTGATTTTGATGACAACAAAAATATATAAATACAAGGCTTACCCGTTGTGATTTTGGGAAAAACTAAAATTATATACATACAAGACTTACCCATTGTGATTTTGAGAAAAAACTAAAATAGGTCAATAGAAGGCTTACCCCTTGTGATTTTGATCATAACCAAAAATATATAAATACAAGGCTTACCCCTTGTGATTTTGAGAAAAACAAAACTATATAAATACAAGGCTTACCCATTGTGATTTTGAGAAAAACAAAAAATATATAAATACAAGGCTTACCCCTTGTGATTTAGATGACAACAAAAATATATAAATACAAGGCTTACCCCTTGTGATTTTGATGAAAACAAAAATATATAAATACAAGGCTTACCCCTTGTGATTTTGAGAAAACCAAAAAATATATATAAATACAAGGCTTACCCTTTATGATATTGAGAAAAACAAAAATATATAAATACAAGGCTTGCCCCTTGTGATTTTGAGAAAAACAAAAATATATAAATACAAGGCTTACCCCTTGTGATTTTGATAAAAACAAAATATAAAATTTAAAAAATGGCTTACCCCTTGTGATTTTGAGAAAAACAAAGCTATATAAATACAAGGCTTACCCCTTGTGATTTTGATGACAACAAAAATATATAAATACAAGGCTTACGTGATTTTGATGACAACAAAAATACATAAATGCAAGGCTTACCCCTTGTGATTTTGATGAAAACAAAAAATATATAAATACAAGGCTTACCCCCTTGTGATTTTGAGAAAAACAAAAAATATATAAATACAAGGCTTACCCCTTGTGATTTTGAGAAAAACAAAAAATATAAATCGTCTGCTCAGAGCAATAAGGACTTATAGACACTAGATGACAATTTTATTTGCTAATGACAAAAGGTCTTACAAGATTAGTCAAGTGTAATTACCTAATTACGTACAAGATAATGGGTCTTGAATGCTAAATATAAATTGTGAGTACCCCCATTGTTAAATAAAATATAAATCCAAATAATTAAGTTTTCTTAACATAATGGAATTGCAGGTAATTTATATGCCTTATAAGTCCTTTTTGTCACACTTTGCATGTATAGATTCTTATAAGTCCTTTCTGCTCTGACCCGACGAAATACAAGGCTTACCCCTTGTGATTTTGATGGAAACAAAAATATATAAATACAAGGCTTACCCCTTGTGATTTAGATGACAACAAAAATATATAAATACAAGGCTTACCCCTTGTGATTTTGATGAAAACAAAAATATATAAATACAAGGCTTACCCCTTGTGATTTTGATGAAAACAAAAATATATAAATACAAGGCTTACCCCTTGTGATTTTGAGAAAAACAAAAAATATATAAATACAAGGCTTACCCCTTGTGATTTTGAGAAAAACAAAAATATATAAATACAAGGCTTACCCCTTGTGATTTTGATAAAAACAAAAATATTTATTTAAAAAAAGGCTTACCCCTTGTGATTTTGAGAAAAACAAAAATATATAAATACAAGGCTTACGTGATTTTGATAACAACAAAAATACATAAATGCAAGGCTTACCCCTTGTGATTTTGAGAAAAACAAAAATATATAAATACAAGGCTTACCCCTTGTGATTTTGAAAAACAAAAAATATATAAATACAAGGCTTATCCTTTGTGATATTGAGAAAAACAAAAATATATAAATACAAGGCTTACCCCCTTGTGATTTGGATGAAAAAAATATATATAAATAAAAGGCTTACCCCTTTGTGATTTTGATGAAAAAAATAATAAATCCAAGGCTTACCCCTTGTGATTTTGATGACAACAATATACAAGGCTTAACCATTCTGATTTTGATGACAACAAAAATATATAAATACAAGGCTTACCCCTTGTGATTTTGAGAAAAACAAAAATATATAAATACAAGGCTTACCCCTTGTGATTTTGAGAAACAACTAAAATATATAAGTACAAGGCTTACCCCTTGTGATTTTGAGAAAAAAACTAAAAATATATGAATACAAGACTTACCCCTTGTGATTTTGAGAAAAACAAAACTATATAAATACAAGGCTTACCCATTGTGATTTTGATGACAACAAAAATATATAAATACAAGGCTTACCCGTTGTGATTTTGGGAAAAACAAAAAATATATACATACAAGGCTTACCCATTGTGATTTTGAGAAAAAACTAAAATAGATCAATAGAAGGCTTACCCATTGTGATTTTGATGACAACAAAAATATATAAATACAAGGCTTACCCCTTGTGATTTTGAGAAAAACAAAAAATATATAAATACAAGGCTTACCCTTTGTGATATTGAGAAAAACAAAAATATATAAATACAAGGCTTACCCCTTGTGATTTAGATGACAACAAAAATATATAAATACAAGGCTTACCCCTTGTGATTTTGATGAAAACAAAAATATATAAATACAAGGCTTACCCCTTGTGATTTTGAGAAAAACAAAAAAATATATAAATACAAGGCTTACCCTTTGTGATATTGAGAAAAACAAAAATATATAAATACAAGGCTTGCCCCTTGTGATTTTGAGAAAAACAAAAATATATAAATACAAGGCTTACCCCTTGTGATTTTGATAAAAACAAAAATATAAAAAAAAGGCTTACCCCTTGTGATTTTGAGAAAAACAAAACTATATAAATACAAGGCTTACCCCTTGTGATTTTGATGACAACAAAAATATATAAATACAAGGCTTGTGATTTTGATGACAACAAAAATATATAAATACAAGGCTTACCCCTTGTGATTTTGATAAAAACAAAAATATATAAATACAAGGCTTACCCCTTGTGATTTTGAGAAAAACAAAAATATATAAATACAAGGCTTACCCCTTGTGATTTTGAGAAAAACAAAAATATAAATCGTCTGCTCAGAGCAATAAGGACTTATAGACACTAGATGACAATTTTATTTGCTAATGACAAAAGGTCTTACAAGATTAGTCAAGTGTAATTACCTAATTACGTACAAGATAATGGGTCTTGAATGCTAAATATAAATTGTGAGTACCCCCATTGTTAAATAAAATATAAATCCAAATAATTAAGTTTTCTTAACATAATGGAATTGCAGGTAATTTATATGCCTTATAAGTCCTTTATTCTTATAAGTCCTTTCTGCTCTGACCCGACGAAATACAAGGCTTACCCCTTGTGATTTTGATGGAAACAAAACTATATAAATACAAGGCTTACCCATTGTGATTTTGATGACAACAAAAATATATAAGTACAAGACTTACCCGTTGTGATTTTGGGAAAAACAAAAAATATATACATACAAGGCTTACCCATTGTGATTTTGAGAAAAAACTAAAATAGATCAATAGAAGGCTTACCCCCTGTGATTTTGATGGTAACCAAAAATATATAAATACAAGGCTTACCCCTTGTGATTTTGAGAAAAACAAAACTATATAAATACAAGGCTTACCCATTGTGATTTTGAGAAAAACAAAAAATATATAAATACAAGGCTTACCCTTTGTGATATTGAGAAAAACAAAAATATATAAATACAAGGATTACCCCTTGTGATTTAGATGACAACAAAAATATATAAATACAAGGCTTACCCCTTGTGATTTTGATGAAAACAAAAATATATAAATACAAAGCTTACCTTGTGATTTTGAAAACCAAAAAAATATATATAAATACAAGGCTTACCCTTTATGATATTGAGAAAAACAAAAATATATAAATACAAGGCTTGCCCCTTGTGATTTTGAGAAAAACAAAAATATATAAATACAAGGCTTACCCCTTGTGATTTTGATAAAAACAAAAATATAAAATTTAAAAAATGGCTTACCCCTTGTGATTTTGAGAAAAACAAAGCTATATAAATACAAGGCTTACCCCCTTGTGATTTTGATGACAACAAAAATATATAAATACAAGGCTTACCCCCTTGTGATTTTGATGACAACAACAATATATAAATACAAGGCTTACACCTTGTGATTTTGATGAAAACAAAAATATATAAATACAAGGCTTACCCCTTGTGATTTTGATGACAACAAAAATATATAAATACAAGGCTTACCCCTTGTGATTTTGAGAGAAAAAATATATATAAATCGTCTGCTCAGAGCAATAAGGACTTATAGACACTAGATGACAATTTTATTTGCTAATGACAAAAGGTCTTATAAGATTAGTCAAGTGTAATTACCTAATTACGTACAAGATAATGGGTCTTGAATGCTAAATATAAATTGTGAGTACCCCCATTGTTAAATAAAATATAAATCCAAATAATTAAGTTTTCTTAACATAATGGAATTGCAGGTAATTTATATGCCTAAGTCCTTTATTCTTATAAGTCCTTTCTGCTCTGACCCGACGAAATACAAGGCTTACCCCTTGTGATTTTGATGGAAACAAAAATATATATACACAGGGGGTAAGTCTTTTAGTATTTTCTCCTCTCTTCAACATCACAAGGAGCTATTGTTTTAGTTTATCCCTAAAATCAAAATCAAAAGGTGTGTTTAACCTTATAGTTTAAAAATACTTTTAAAACCACATGTCGTTTAAAAAAAATTTAAAAATTCACATTGAGTAAGCCTTCTATGTTTATATAATGTTTTAATTTTAGTTGTCTTCAAAATCACACAGAATAAGCCTTTTTGTCTTCAAAATCAGAAGGAGTAAGCTTTGTATTTTTTTCTAAAAGTGGTAAATTCCCACTATTAACACGTAATAAGGCAAATCATCTCACTAACCGGTAGTGAAGATTATTTCGAGAAGTCCCCCGTCTCCCAATCTATTCAGTGGCAATAGATCATAATGCACGACATATTTTTCCATTAACAAAATCATCAAAAGCACAATGAGTAAGCCTATTTAAAAAAATTATTTCATCAAAACACAAGAGATGAGCCGTGTAGCAGTTTGTCAATATTTATGGGGGAATGCAATAAAACAGCTGTACGTTAATACAGTTGTTTGTGAGTGAGTCAGTTTTAAAACAAAATAACAGTAATACAAAATAAAATAAATTCTTTTTTTTTCAAAACTAATTTCTGCAGAAAGTTAGTCAGAGGTAATGACCAGGCATTGGGGAGCGTTGAATCTTCTAGGCGAACCCAGCGTGATAACCACCTTAGCACCCTTCTGGGGGAATCGGCAGACCCCCGGTCCCTTCTTTACTTTCCCGCACCGTAACCAACTGTCGAATAGGGAAGAGACATGGCGGCCCCCAAACCATTGCTGCTGCCGCAACTGCTATGTTCCTGAATTAGGTCTGTTCTAGGGCTTCGAACCGGTGCGTCCCAGCTCTGGAAGTCCCGCGATTGACACTTCCAGTGGTCCGGCCAACGTGCTGCGCCATCTGGACCATGTTGGTATTAGACAGGTTAAATTAAACCTACTTAAATAAAGGGTTTGAATTGTATTGCTACATAATAAAAGAAAAAAAACACAGACCGGTCTCGAACTGGGATCGCATATACGGATGTCAAGCGTCTAATCCATTATACCACCACTTCATTTGCCTGTTTGTAATGAAAGGAGATTCATCATCATCATCATAGGTCCTTTCAATTCTTTATGTTACCAGTCCACATTTGTTTAACAAAAGTTTCACTGTTGTCAGTTATGTGCTGGGTTGGTTTTTAAGTCCAATAACAATGGTTTCCGCAGGGACAATAGATCCTCGGTCAGAACAATAGAGGAGAACAGGAGGTCCTTGTCAACACCAAACCGTAATCCAACATGATATATTTTTTAAATTTTTATTTGGTTTTATTTTGTTTGTTCCGATTAATCCCTACATTTGCTATATGGTGTTGAGTTGGAATAGGCCTCATTTGTGAAGTTTTATATATATATTTTAAAAATATGTTTTGCATCAAAAATCACAAGTGTAATACTAATATTTGTTTGTCAAAATGTTTTATATTTTGTTTTCATCAATAATCATCAAAATCACAAGAGGCAAGTCCAGTGATGTAGCGAGGATTATATAGAGTAGGGGGGGGGGGGTAAATTTACCGACACAAAACTCAAATAAAGCGACAAATTATGTCAATCAGAAATACGAACAAGTTTGAAAATTTATAGACAAACACTATTGACATGTGACCTTTTCAAAAATATAACTGATGACGTCATCGCCTTTCAGAGCGCTCTCTGGCGGCGGGTAAGGAAAAATTCAGATATTGAACCACAGCAGGCACTAACGTTATCTTTTCAAGATCGTGAGGAAGTTTTATTGTGTCATATATATGACCTTCAAATCTACAAATCACCTGATTTGACATTTACTTCCGCTCTAAACAGGAAGTTCAAATTCAACACATTCTAACGCAAAATTGATAGGTCTTTTGAATATGAAATTGATATTGTTATAATAAAAGATGATATACCTTTGCAAAATATGATTGACATCATCGATGATAATTTTATAGAACCGTAAGTTGACACGAACACCGTGTATTTGTTCTAACAAACACATGAGCTCTAGTTAATACTATATTTGTAACTTGAGAATTGTGAAATGAAAATAAATGTGAATGAATTGAACAAAAATGATTAAATGCAGAAAATCAGAAATGACAATATAATAATTCCTAGATGCTAATGCTTACTTGGCCTTTAAACAAAAATTTAGATTCAACCATTTTTTAGTAAACTTGATTCAACTTTGGTAAAATTTGTAGCTTTGCATAGTGAAGACGATAAGTAAGACTAATTGCGGTGACACCATGTGAAATTCTCTATTGAGTGGTAATTAGTTATGAAAAGAACTGGAGGTTACAACTCGACGTTTCGATCAGTATGCTCTGATCGTCCTCAGGAGAATGCCGGACTCTGGGAAATGCTGCTGCTTAAGTAGGCTGCTGGAGGATCACGTGATGACTGGATGCTGGAGGATTAGTGCGTTGATGAGGGGTGCAGACGGGAAACTGGTGGGACTAGGATGTTCACTCAACTGAATCAGTTGTAAACAACACAGGGGGAGGGAGGGTGGTTGACTTAGGATGTAGGAGATACCTCAGTCTGGGATGTGTTGTGGATATAGAAGATCCTTCGGTGCGTAGTAGTGTGGTCGCCAAATATTGCTGATGTAGAAACCAATTTCCTGGGGACTCAACGGATATCCTGTGATGCAACTTTGATTCAACAAATTTCAAATTTGTTTTCTTTGTTTATAAATAAAATGAAATAAATTAAAATCTGAAAAGGTGTACTCGCTTACTGGCTCTGATTCATCAGCATCTAGCAGATTGCCATCTCTAATAGGGGCATGTAAGGGAGGAGACTTTGGAGGTTCATTAGGGGGGTTGCCTGTCAATGACAATATCATCACTGCTGGCCTGCACAGATGTTGTGAAGGAGATGAATGCACTGACACGATGTCTTCCAAATGGGTAAAAAGCAGCGCATATTTATAGTTAAATAGAAGGAAGAAAGAAAAAAGAGTGATAATTATGGTAAGTATCCAAATGAACCACAGTCTCATCTATGAAATCCTCCTCCTCCTCCTGGTCTGCATATATACTCCATGTCATCTTCAGGTGACGATGCATCCTCCACATCTGCTTCTCCAATGGGTTGATTAATTCCCAGGTTGTCTCAGCAGGTATTACACACCAATAAGCTCACCTGTTTTAAGTAACAAAAATTATAGATCAACATAATGTGTTAAAAGGGTATTCTTTTCAATGTGATACACACAAATCTTTACACTACAGCTGGTTGACAAACATTGATGGTAAGTTACCATACTTGCACACATTATTTGTACAATACAGCATTACACACCATCAGAAAACTTAACTTGACATTTAATTTGCTAACCGAATCCCCAAATGCTGAATCCTTCAGCCGAGTGTCAAACTGTCAAAGTTGCGAACAGTGTCATCCTCCTCCTGGTCTGCATATATACTCCATAATAATAATAATAATAATAAAGATTTTTAGCGCGCACATATCCATGTCATCTTCAGGTGACAATGCAGTTGTCATGTCTAGGGTTGGTTGTTCATGATCTACAAGATGCACTTGGAAATGAAGTGCGTTTGCACTCGTACCTACAAAGTTAAACATCAGCATTGTTATAATTATACTAATACTCAAGAAATAATGGGGAACGGAAACAAAATGGGTTGTGTGTGTATGTCGCAGCGTCAAGCCAGTTTAATTCAACCTTCTTTCACACCGGATACCAAAAAGTGGGCAAACTGGTTTTTACCAATTAACTTCCAAAAAACCACCAACATTAAAGGAGGCACCAATGGCCATCAGCAAAACAGTGAAAGGTGATACCCATGACCACCAGTAGCTAAACAATAAAAGGCGATACCCATGACCACCTGTAGGTAAACAATAAAAGGTGATACCCATGACCACCAGTAGGCAAACAATAAAAGGTGATACCCATGATCACCAGTAGGTAAACAATAAAAGGCGATACCCATGACCACCTGTAGGTAAACAATAAAGGGTGATACCCATAACCACCAGTAGGTAAACAATGAAAAGGGGATTCTAGCCGGCCAATTGTCATCGGGCAAGCTCGGTGGTTGAGAGGTTAAGACGTCTGCACTAGTAAGCAGGAGGTCGTGGGTTCGAATCCCGCCCGAGTCGCCTGTGTAGTTTTTCACAGACACTCGGAAAACACTGAGTATACAGTGCTATACACACGTCGGTGTAGGGCGGAATTAAATCAATTGTTTATCTCCCGACGCAATAATTTCACTAACCTAAATGATAACACTGCTCCCACCGCTGGAACATGCGGACGGATATAGCCCGAGAGGAATTACCCGGCGCTATTAATAATACAATTATAATGTGTTGATTTTATGCCATTTGTACATATGGCCTGAAATAGCCCGTGTGGCACATCACGGCGCTATCACAATCCTAATCTTTAATTTAAGTAGTTATTAATTAAACAAATACAATGTGTTGATTTCCTGCCATTGGTACGTATGGCCTGATATAGCCCGTGTGGCACATCACGGCGCTATCACAATCCTAACCTTTATGTAGCTATTAATTAAACAAATACAATGTGTTGATTTCCTGCCATTGGTACGTATGGCCTGAAATAGCCCGTGTGGCACATCACGGCGCTATCACAATCCTAATCTTTAAGTAGTTATTAATTAAACAAATACAATGTGTTGATTTCCTGCCATTGGTACGTATGGCCTGATATAGCCCGTGTGGCACATCACGGCGCTATCACAATCCTAACCTTTAAGTAGTTATTAATTAAACAAATACAATGTGTTGATTTCCTGCCATTGGTACGTATGACCTGAAATAGCCCGTGTGGCACATCACGGCGCTATCACAATCCTAATCTTTAAGTAGTTATTAATTAAACAAATACAATGTGTTGATTTCCTGCCATTGGTACGTATGGCCTGATATAGCCCGTGTGGCACATCACGGCGCTATCACAATCCTAATCTTTAAGTAGCTATTAATTAAACAAATACAATGTGTTGATTTCCTGCCATTTGTACATATGGCCTGAAATAGCCCGTGTGGCACATCACGGCGCTCTAATCTTTAAGTAGTTATTAATTAAACAAATACAATGTGTTGATTTCCTGCCATTGGTACGTATGGCCTGAAATAGCCCGTGTGGCACATCACGGCGCTATCACAATCCTAATCTTTAAGTAGCTATTAATTAAACAAATACAATGTGTTGATTTCCTGCCATTGGTACGTATGACCTGAAATAGCCTGTGTGGCACATCACGGCGCTATCACAATCCTAATCTTTAAGTAGTTATTAATTAAACAAATACAATGTGTTGATTTCCTGCCATTCGTACGTATGGCCTGAAATAGCCCGTGTGGCACATCACGGCGCTACCATAATCATAAAGCTTACAATTTCAACATTAATGTTACCAATAATGATTTACATATTTAAAGAAATATTGACCCAACCCATTGAATTAACCAAGCCCTTAAACAAGATGAGGGATATGATTTCTATTCCGAACCAAAAATTTCCACCCGCGAGGAACGCGACCCACAGGAAGAGAAAACCGACCCATCAGGGCTTCCGACAGAGAAAATCAAAGCAATGTTAAAATGCAATTGCACAGGTTTGCACGAAAGATCCCATTACCGTCAGGAGAGAGATGAACCCCATCCCTTCGGTATAGGCTACAATTGGACCAGCTAAACTGAGGGTGTTCGAGTACCCAAGCCCCACTCCTCGCCCACCGGTTAGCTTCCCTACGCACCCGCTCCAAGGACGGCTGCGAATTGGCGCCGTAGTAAAACATACGCGGGAGTATGTTCGACCATACCAGTGTGGCTGCCGGAAATTGTTCCCTGCGATGAGCAATCACCAATGCAATAAATACCCTGCCGAAGCTCGAAAAAATCAACAATACCCAAATCATTGGACCCTATTATGCACAATAATAACATGCGAAATGAGTGGGATTGGAAGTGTTCACCCTGAACCCCCACACATGACAATGCCTCCTGCAAAACCTTGTTGAATTGAAATTGAGTGAGAGGTAGCCCATCAATGTGGCAGAACAAGATGCCATGCATCTTGGGCCTAACCTGTACAAAGCATTTCAGCGCGTGTACTGGGCAGGGGGAGGCGTCCAAAGCCTGAACAATAGGGATTTTTTGGGGGAGGCCATGTTGATTATTCTTGCTATGGCGCAAGGACACAAGCACATACTCTGTAGCGGAACCCTGGTAGGTACCCAAAAAGTGGATATCGCCAACTTGTAAAGCATGCGCCTGTACCATGGCTCGGGAAATTGCTGCAAACTCACCGACCCGCAAAAATCCGAAAAACGCTAGCAGCATCGCTGCTCGAAAAAGCTTAACTTCAAACGTGGATGAGCAAACAAGTGGCAGCGCTGCAAGTACCTTCGCCAGCAAAGGAACTGAAATTGGGGATCGCTGATCCAGTCTAGCACCACCCCGCCGGCAATCTTCCAGCAGCTTTGCCACTCTAAAAGTACCCGTTGGGCCTGGTTCGCCACTGAGTTTAAAATGACAACCCACACCCGCTACATATGTAACAATGGTTGAGGGGGAATAATGCTGCAAGGAAAGCCAAGCAATGAACTCACAAATCGCCTGTGCCCAACTGGCGCGTGTGCTGGGTGCCCTTGAGCCTGCAAAAAACGACAAAATGCTGACCATCCAGAATTGCAAACCTTGTGCGTGTTGTGAGCAAACGCTAATGATAACAGCCAACTAATTTCGCGCCATACCAGGAAGGGTCGGCAACGGAGTACTGACTAAATCCGCCTGGGGGGCCAGCGTGAAGAAACGCTCCATCTGAAAACGAAAAAGAGCGTCGGCGACACCATTATTTACACCTGGAATGTGGATTGCTTTGAAAACGATATTGAACTTCAAGAATTCCAAAACCAGTAAACGTATAAGGTGCATTGCCTTTGGGCACTGTGAAGACTGACCGTTGACCATGTGCACTACCGCTATATATTCATAACGAAACGTAACCTTGCGGTTAGATAATAATGGCCCCCAGCAAAGTATGGCAACCACAATGGGGAAAAGTTCTAACAATGAAATGGATGGTTGAGACGCCAAGTTTTCAGACCAGCGGCCTTGCAGCCACCTCCCACCAAAAATGCACCAAAGCCAATGGAAGACTCCCAATCCTGCTGGAGGAATGGTGTCACCCCGTTGTAGTCGCTCATGAATGTGAGCCACATGAGCAAGTCAAGTTTTGCCCCATGAGAAATACGCACCCTATGCTGTGGGTGCCGAAGGCCCTTGATCAATGCAATAAGCCGCCTTGTGAATTTCAAAGCCCTCCCCGGCGCAACTGCTCTACACACGTAGTTAAGCGAACCAATAAGTGACTGAAGTTGAAATAAGGTTGCTTTAGGTTTACCGAGCATCCCTTCAATCTGCCTAGTAATTGTGCTGACTTTGTCAGCAAGAACTTTAATTTGGCAGGACATCGTGTCAATGACAAGCCCCAGGTATGAAAGCACCTGTGCTGGACCTTCAGTTTTTTCCCGATAAATAGGCACCCCAAGTTCTAAACTTTTCTAAACTGCCGCATCAAACGATGCGCATTTGACCTTACATTGCTTTTTGTCAATAACATCATTAATTGCACAACCGTGTGGAAATGACAAATGGCGAATTAAACGAAATGAACCTGGTATGAAAGCACCTGCGCTGGACCTTCAGTTTTTTCCCGAGCAATAGGCACCCCAAGTTCTAAACTTTTGAAACAGCGAAACGGAGCATCCCATCGGAAGACATTTGTCAAAATAAAAATGGTTAGCGAAAGTGAACCCCAGCAGCTCATAAGCCTCATAGTCCCTCGGTGAAACTGGTAAAAGGCGAAAGGCAGACTTAGGGAGCGTCTGACAAGTCGGGCACGTTCTAGGCGCAAAAGAACGTTCCCTTGGGCACACGCCCGCAATCCATTGGAACGCCAGAACGTTCTGCTGGACCACGACAGTGTGCCGAACTACGGGAACATTCCTACACGAGTGAATACGCGCTTTAGCATTTTGAACGTTCCGGTTGTCCCGTCGTGGACTGACCCGTGACTGGGGCTGCTTGTCCCATAACTGGATGCCAAGTTGAGGCTGGCTGCGGTCCCGGATGCGCGGATTGCTGTACCACAGATAACGCCGGTTGCTGTGCCGCGTGTGATGTTTGCACAGTATTTTTGCATTGCCTGGGCCACATGAATAGCCTGTGGAACCTCTGGATAAGACAGGAGATGAAGGGTGTTCCTAGTTTTTACAAAGGGACCTTCGTTGGGCGGATCAGGGGACACATTTGGTGCACTATCCCCCTACGCCATTTTTGTCGCTGAGGCCTACATGCAAAGATATCCATATTTTCGCTTCCCCGTTTTTGTCAGTTTTGCCATACCCTTATATCAACCCAATAAATATGCCGCTGGGACACTCCCACAGCCATTCAAGTAATACCTTTTGTCAGAAAGAGTCAAGAAGCTTGGCTGGAGGTAGTGCCCCAGCTTCGATAGCTTTACGAATCAGTTAAACTCTGCTTAACTGCTTAACTCTGCTTAAATCTGCTTAAACTCACTTTGTCGTGTTGTTTTCTAAATGTAAATATTTCAGAAGGAATGGTTTTCTAAGATTATTTTGTTTTTACCTTGTTTTCAACTTTACATCGCGTAATCTTTGTGTTTTTAGAATTAAAACATAAACGAGCGAGTCATAATTAATTAATAACTCTTTAATCACATCCCAGTCAACCAATTTTAAATAATATATCAAAAAATAAAAAAATAAATAGAAAATAGAATCAGGATTCACCTAGACGAAAAAAAGTGTAAATGGACAAATATTCATCTGAAAAATATAAATGCCAGGCCATAGGCCCAGTTTAACACAAATCAAGAAGTGCATTCCAAAACTGACCCAATTGTTTTCAGGTATAACTTATACCGGGGACCGACGAATTTGAGCCCTGAAAAAAATATTTACACGTGACGTGTGAATAGTGTTCCTAGGTTTTAGACGAACGTCGGTCGGTCATGTATGTTACTGGCCAATGACAAGGTCCGCTCGGAAAGCCCCACCTTAAGTTTCCACCCACTACAACCGCCAACTACCTAAGGTTTTCTTATATAATACAAATTCGTTGAAGATGGAATGGCCATCAGGGACCTCGAGTGGCATATAATGATATAACAAATGAGACAACCCACGCGCGCCCGTCAATACACGCCGATGGCTGCATGCGACGTGTGTACAACTATATTGTTACTCCCATACAAGCAACAAGTCATGGGCCATGTTCTATTTTTGTTGGATAGCCCGCCCACACATGACTTGAAAATGTTGTGTACGATAGGAGGAGCTGTCATATTATTTAAATAAAACATTGCCCGAACTTATTTGTTGTCCTCCTGGTGAAAACGTTTTGTAATGGGATCGTCCTGCTATGTTTTAAAAGCTTGCAAGAGAAACTGCCCACAATGGTAACTGTGTTTTTTTTAATCATAAATGCGTTGTCCAATTATGGAATAATTGCATTGGTTAAAAACATATAGCAGAAATCTTCATTGGTTCATGAATGTACATTATGAATGCCACAAAATGTGCAGTGCGACACAATTACATCAAGTGAAGTTTCAAAGTTGAACCGAATTCCCAATCGCTTACTTTGAATAAAACATATCGACATCGTATATGTGAACCTGTATAACCAAGACCAACGTTGCAGCCATTGCATATCGGTAAACAAGATGACTTACAGAAAATGTATTAGGCTACCTACAGCCGTTTGAAAGCCAAAATCAGTCAAACTTTTACATGTTCTGCTTTGAATCATCAAGACCCTGTCGTAAGAACACAACGAGTGGAAGCCGTATTCTGGCTGTAACTCAGTGAATTGTGTCCAACAGTATTTTTCTAAACATAAAATACATTAAAATGCATATGTGTGTGCAAAGACGGAGTTTATGCAAATATAGGGATGCTGAGGAGGATCCAGGACCGTAGTGAAGGCACAATCCTTGGTGGCGAAGGGGGGGGGGAGCTGTGGGGGTGTTGTGTGAACACTTCAACATGGGAGCAGAACATAGGAGTGTGTGAATGTTTGAGGAGATGTACACGTGATAACACTTGATATCCTGGCTACGGCATTCACAGAATCTCGATTCACCAATGAAGTATCCGCTAACGGCACCCATCAGGCATCATGCAAGTGGCGAGTGATATTTTGATAATTTGCATAAACATATGAATTTTTGAGGTCAAGTTGAACCATGAATGGACAAAACATCCAGGTTGACCACAGAATGCGTGTAGTACGTATGGAAAAACAACCAGATTTTCACGCTTTTTTAACTCCAATTCCCTGTGTCGCAGAGAGTTAAAATCCGTATTTTTTTATTTATTTACTGATGCCTTAGCCGTAATTGTGTGTGAAACCTACAACTTCGCTTATTTTCTAACGGCCTGGTGGGCTTTTTGACGCAGTATCTCCAGACCCCCTAAGTTATAGAAAATGTTGTTTGGCTCATAATAAACCTTATTTCATAACCTTTCTTCTGATGAGACAACTATTTTGATTGGAGTAAAGTTTCCTCGTCTTTAAGACATTTACAGAACTAACCAATAAATGATCTTGTAGCATATCCCATAGGATACTACACAAAATTGTCACGAGGTTATCTGACGCAGAAAGTAGTAACTTGTGTTTGTCGGCTTTTTTCTGGGTAAGTTTGACAGATAAAAATCATTAATAGTTGTAGTGTTTTATACTGATAGAAAGGGTAATTAATACTGACCACTTACGTGTTAATTTCATTTCGAAAATGCAAAGAAATAAAATTGTACGACGATGTAAAAACATCGTTAGTTTCTGTAACAACACGGTGTGCTTCGACGTTTTCATGTCTCAGCGGCTTGTACATACCGTTATGAAAAGGGTGAATCCGCTGTTGCACATCAGGGACTCCACATAGCCCAATTAATAAGGACTCCGTCTCTGTATGCACTGAAACGGAGTACACGAAGTAGGACACGAAGGTGAAAGTCCAACCTGGGCTAGGACTCCACACGGTATGTACGTGCAACGTGGTTTACATCATGTAACCCAAACAAAAATAGTGGCATCGGGTACTTTGTTTTCATTTAACTTGCGGTAGGCTTTTTTTCATGTTTAAAATTATAATAATTTATTTTAAATATAATCAGTCTTACCTTTAATAATGTAAACCATGTCAACTCAAGCTATTGTTTTAATCTCTAGTTTAAAAAAATGCATGTTTTGCAGCTCAGACTTAGCTGACATTTCCCCCTTTTCTCCAGTCAAGTACACAACATTGCTTAGTTAGCAATGGTAGGATGGAATTAAAACCATCATGTTTTTTCTTTAAATGTATACTTGCCCTCATATTAAATGTCAACATAGACTGGCCATGTCAGTGCAGTGATTCCTTTTAATAGTACTCATTTTGATTTGTGACTTCATACAGAAATTTGTTTATTTATTTTCATCATAATTCTTATCATAATTATATGGTAGCCCTGAATGGATACCAAAGACTTAAATATTGACATCAATATTCATGGAAAATTTCACGACTTTGTCCCCAAAGGCACGTGCCCCCCACAAATTTCCAGTGCCCCCCACGAAAAATCCTCATAGTGTCCCAAAAAACAAACAAGATAAAGAAAAGGGAAAAAACCCATACCCCCGCAACTGAAAAGCAATGCCCCTGTGCCCCCCACTGAAAAGGTCCTGGCTACGCCAGTGCTCTTTAGCACATGTACTTGGACAGGATAGAAATTGCAACAAGGCTGGGGATTTTGCACTTGTTGAAGAAACTACAATCTCAATGTGGCTGTATGAAAGACAGGTCCTCACAGAGTATACTCCCAAGTTACAGACAAAGCTTACTCACAGAGGATATATTGGCAACTTGCGATTTGTCAAAAGTCTACATAACTGCACTGATTTACACATGATCAATCACTACACATTTTGAACTACATTGTTTTAATAGTGCTACTATGGCTATTATGTGGCTATCATTAGTAATTTTTCTCACTATCAACAAAACATAGCCATCTCTCACCCTGTTTTACGAGAACATTGCGATATGAATACAATCAACATAAAATATGTATACATGGTAACAGCAGTTAAAAGACTGAACTTTAAGTTGGTTTCTCTCTCCAGCAAAATAAAACCTACAAGTAAGCAAGGAGGGCGACAGCTAGCCAAATTGAAACAGACCCTCAATGAACAGAAATGCAAACTTCAGCTTGGCGGTACGAAACGCAAAATGCAACATGAAATCGAGAGTGAGTAAAAACGTAGAAAAACTGCAGAAGCAAATGTTTAAAAAGCCTGCAAGGATGCAGCTGAGTTTAAAAAAAAAGAAACGAGAAAGGTGCAGACACTTTTGAGTCGACTTCAAGAACAACGTCCAAAACTTTAAAACAAAATGCAAGAATAAAATCATTTCAAAGCAGTGGAAAACACACCAGCGGAAATGTTTGAATGAAATGTGAATCTTATGTGGCATCTCATCAGCCAGGAGGGCCTTGTTCCAAGGACACTAGTGGTGGCAGACCAGTAACTAGAATTCAATTTAATTTAAAGGAAATACCTTACATGTGAATTTTTGTTTTTGTGCAGACTTAAAGTACATGAATGAAATGATGGGTATTGGTTCATGTTTAAGCAAGTACTGCTGTCTATGGTGTAAGTGCCCCTCAGATAAGTTTTGGGATGTTGATGTAATGTAACCTACGCACAATGGAATGTAACCTACGCACAATGGAAGAAATCAGAGAATTGTCAGAGCGCCCGGGAACAAGGATTAAGAACTGTGCTTGTACACATGCACCAATGTTTTCTGTTGAATATGGCAATGTGATAATGGATATACTTAGGTAAAACTTGTAGCTTTGCATGGTGAGGATGATAAGTAAGAATAATTGCGGTGACACCATGTGGAATCTCGATTGAGTAGTAATTAGGTCTGAAAAGAACTGGAGGTACAACTCATGTTCCTCCAGTTCTTTTCAGAACTAATTACTACTCAATTGAGATTCCACATGGTGTCACCGCAATTATTCTTACTTAATAGATATACTTCACTTGTTTTTAAGAATTTCTGATCAGTTGGTGAGAAAATTGATTCAAGAATTAAGAACGAAAGATAACATCACCAAAAATTAAGTGAATGTTGATAAATCCAAATGCAAAAACATCATCAAATTTGAAACATTTATACAAGGCTTAGCTATTGACTGGCACTTTGGGACAAATAAAGGGAATGGAATGATGGAGTATCGTGTCTTCAGTGGACCCGAGCACAAACAGATACAGAGTAACATCAAATTTCAGGAACTCATCCCGTGGCACAGTAAGCTTCAAGAGATTAAGACAATTTGGAAAGACTTTAAAGAGCTTATGGATATGATGAAACAAAACTTGACAACAAATGAAATAGTCTTGTTTAAGAATAGGAAAATGGGTGAAGCTGTACACCACAACATATCTGGCAAAAGACATAACATATCACATGCATGTTCCGCATGCCTTAAAGATACATGGCTGTCTCACACCATTTTTAACCTAGGAGTTCAAAGATTTATAAATAATACGACTGATATTGGCAGCCAATGCAGATCTTTCAGAATGAGGGTGATATGACATGCTTTTTTAGAGAGTCACAATACGTGCAGCAGTGTTTTGAATCTTTTGAAGTCGTCGTAGTTGATCCTGTGGAAGTCCATATAAAGCAGTGAATTTGCCATATCAAGACGAGATGTTATGAAGGAATGAACAATTTGTTCTGTCGCATCATAATTAAGATATTTGCGTAACTTTCTAATGTTCTTAAGGTGAAATGCTGCGGTGCGAGTAACATTTGAAATATGAGGCTTAAGTGTCATGTTTGCATCAAAGATAACTCCTAGGTTTCTTGCTTGAGAAGAAGATTGCACATGAGAGTCACCAATAGGCCTAACAATATTTGGAATAGAAATCTTAGATAGTTTTCGACCAAATAGCACAAATTCAGTTTTATCATCATTGAGTTTTGAGAAATTTTTCTTCGTCCAAATGCGAATATCATGAATACAGTTTTCAAGGCGATTAATTATAGAGGCACTCTGTTGTTTTGATGGTTGGAAAGCTATCTAGTGTATTTTGATTCAAGACTCTCCTATTACCGTTTTGGATATTTTTGCCTCTAAAATATACCACAGTAATATAATGCCCGCTTTCAAAAAAGGTTGAGAAATTCCAGAATATTTTTAGTGAAAAAAGTAAAACAAAAATCACTGGGCATGACGGAGGAAGGGGTGTCAGTAAAAGTTTGAGATTGAAAATCACATCAACCGATTGAAACCAGGGACAGACAATCGCTTGGACTGAATTTCAATCTGAATATTTAAAGATGGACTACAACGGAATAATGATAAGTGCTGTGTTGCTGTTTTCGTTCGAGAAATGTGTAATGATTACTAACATATTATTATTATTCAATAAAACTTGTTCCTTCATGCAAAAAAAAATTCAATTTGATCGGCGTTCTACGACCCAGAAAAGCCCAGTTTCACCAAAAGCCCTCAACTCATGAATAATTCATACTTCGTGTGTGACGTAGCACCCATGACGCTTGTTATCCCCACGCACAACAGTCGATCGTGTGTATATACTGTATGCATTTACCATACATGCAATGCGGAACAACAGCAGACAAGCCACATCTTCTAGACCGAAAAACAGCGAAAATGTCCGATAGCAGCGAATATTGGGAAGATCACAGTATAGATGAGGAAGAGGAGTTTCATATAGGCACTTCTGAGGATAGTGATGTCAGCTCTAGCGATGAGGGGAGCTCCCCAGACGAGAGAGAAGGCGAAGACGATGACGAAGAAGTCAAAGTACGTGGCGCTGAACCATACCGGTTCGAGCCACTTGCGGCGCCTGCAGTTGACCAGCCCGGTGACAGTGATCGTCAGGCCGAAGACGACGAACCAAATCCTGATGATAGACGGCTAAACACAGACTGGTAATCCCACAAAATGATTCATGAATGAAATACTGAATGATGCTTCGTTTGATTAATTCGTTTCTGCTGTACAAAAATAGTTATAGGCTATACTTGACAAAAACATGAACGAACATGATGAAGACCTAAGGTACATAATGTAGTAGTACATGTACATGTGTACAATTGTACATGTGTACAATACATGTACAGTGGAAATTTGGGGGTAATTACTATGTCTTGCGTTTTATGATTTGTTGGCAATATTAGCCAGTATTTATGAAGACATGATGGGAAAGTAATCACTGCTCAAAATTCAAATAAAATCATGATCTTTTACCATCATGCTTTAAGCATAATTGACATTTAGTCTTTCCCTTCAAATCAAAGGTTGTAGCCCACTGCACAATAAAAATGTTTGATCTGCCCATGGAAAAATGTATTCCTTCGTGATGTACCTGTCCTTGATCAGTTCATGGGGGATGTATTTCAAGATCAATTTTTAAGTAGTGCAACCCCAATGACAAAGTTACTAAAATTATATTTTCCAAACTTTTTTTTTTTTGTAATAGGTGTTCGTGTTGACATTGTGTTCTTCAGCCTTTGCTCGCAAACTGTATATGTTGCAAAGAAGTTGAGAAGACAGAGAACATGATGCGGCAGCTGGACATCAACGTGGATGATCCCAACCAGTGCCTTACCATCCATGATTGGTTTGATGCGATCTGCCTCCACCCAGGAGTGCTTGCAACAGCGTATCTTCAGTACAGAGCATACTATGGCAGAGATGCAGTTGAAGGAACGCTTGACCAGTAAGTGATTTGAGTGTTGACTGAATGTACAAAGCCAATGTACCATCAATTTCAATTTATATTTTAGAGCAATGTCAGTTTTGAATGATCTGCATATCAAGCAGATTACTTTTGATTGACCAGAATGAGCACCGGTGTTTACTTCAGAGTAACCGCACACAACTGAATATGACCTTGGTTGACCCACGTGCATCTATATCTTATTGTACATGCATTACATGTATGTAATTGTTTACTTTTGAACATGATTGCCTTTTGGTATGGTTATAGTTTTATAGCATTTCAGTTTCACATGGTGTTAACGTAAACAATATCGATACTCCACCATGCAAATCACAAATCTTATGTTTATAATTTTATCTGATTTTTTGTTTTGTTTTACAGAAAATATCGCCATGTTGCATATCGGCAAGTGGTGAGATGGTGTTGGGGTTATCTTGGCCGTTTCAACCAGGTGCCACTGCCATCATGTGTAATGGACGCAATCCGCAGGACGTTCCCAAATCCTGATGGACAGTACAAAGGATTTTCGTATCCACCACTGGATTAGGCCGATTTGCTTTGTTTTATTTTTTAAATTGGTAACATTCTTCGCTAGTTATAATGATCTGGAGGGAGTTACACATTATTTTGTGCGTTCATAAACCATGATCAATGGCAGAATCAATTACGTGTGTATTTCATTTTGTGTCTTTTCGGGGGGGGGGGGGAAGAGAAGTTGATTAATTTAGTATTAATGTGAAATAAACTTGTTTTATGTTGCCAACAATACACTATGGTAAAAACATTACAAATTCGGTATGGCAGAAAGATGCCAAGAACTGAAAATTTTACAAGACCTTAGTACTTTCGAATAAATGACAAGACAAAATATGTATGTATTTGCAACCAACAATTGAGTTTATTTTTTAGGTTAAAATATCAAAATTAAAAAAGTTGCCTCTTGATGACGAAAACAACTTAATCAAAATCCTGTAAATACTTGTTTGGAACTTGGCCATTGTTCTGTTAAACCGAACTGGAAATCCTTTGAAATTCGTTTCACACTTGCTGCTCTTTTCCCAGTTTAAAACTTACAATCAGCATAACTCTACTGCTGAGCAGGTTCAGATTTTCTTGGATTAAAGCTAATTCAATTAGGTTTTTTGGCTTTGCATCACAAAAGGGAGAAGTGTGACAAAGACTAATATTGTAAATCTCATGTTGGTAAATATCATGTACTTCTGCCTATAAAACTTAAAACTTGTTCTGAGTGTACAGTGGCAATAAATTGTAAAATACAAGAATAGAATAACAATAAATGTGTACAGGCCATGTCATTCTGTCTTCAATCAAATATTAATAAAAAAATATAAAAGACATGTATATAGCACCAAATCCATTTGAATAAAATGCTCCCAGGCCCTTTAAATATAATAAAATAACCTAAAGTAACAATAGCAAATATTATAAAAGATTAAATACATGGGAGGCCAGATAAAGTGATAAAACAGGCAAATATCAGCAGGGGCGGATCCAGGAATTTTGGCATGAAGGTGAAATCCTTTCGTGTATTATTCACGAACTTCACCCATTCCTTTGATATCGCAGGATCCCGCGGAAATTGAAAAAAATAAGTCTCTGGATTCTTAATACTATTTCTAGTGCATCCACCAACAACACATGAAGTCGGCATTATATAACTGTTACACAACAACGTCGAAAAAAAGCTTCATAAAAACTTCATGCCTCTGCTGACGCATGAAAACGCATGTACAATATACATGGAAGTAACATGGCGTCTTCTGTTTACTCTCGGGTGCTCATGGGTATACGTCATCCCTTTTCGGTGGTTTACAAGTCCGCTGGTACTATATCGTGGATTTCATAGTGGATTTCCAATGGGTCTTTGTCGGGAACCAGTGCAGGGCGGGAAATTTCAAAAATCGAAGAAGCGGGGTCTAATTTTTTCGGTCAAATTGCAACAAAATTATAAAGAGAAAACATGACCACAACAATAAATTGTTACCTGAACACAACATAAACAAGGTTCGATAGTCAATTTAATGTGAGAGTTCTCGTTGTAGCGGACGCCCTGTGCGCGCGAGCTCAAATTGCCCCCTCTTGGGGCCCGTTCAGGTTGCATTTGTTCTAAGATTACGCAGCTGCCATATTCAGAGCGTCCGATTTCGCATTCCATAGTTGACCCTTGACATTCACTTGTATTTCATGTGTTTTGATGGAGGCTGCCATCTTTGTTTTGGTCACATGATCGTTAACGTTTATAACTTAAGAAATAAGTTAGTAGTATGGCCCAACAATGATCATTTCAGTATTTCTATGATTGATTATTTAAAGTATAATTATCTCACTTTGCAGACGTATTTAGATTGTCTCCTAGTGATTTCTCAAGGTTTTTCTAGGTTACCCATAATGCCTTGCGCCTGCGTTTTTCTCACACCATGTTTTTGGCCTCATCAACGTTAACCATGTCGTCTAGTTTTCCAAAACACCCTAAGTATCAAGATAAATACTAACGTTAAGTGTACCCCTACTGCAGGCCCACAAGGTAACATTTATAAAGTTGATACTTTATTAAACAGTGTTATTGTTGCTTCATATATAGTTTTAGAGGCGTTTTAAGTCAAGCCTTCTCTAGTTAAATAATGAAGTCAGTTTACAAGTACATGTAACGTTATTAATTGGTACTGGAATAATTTATGCTTCACACATCAACGTTGGGTTAAGTTCACTTACTGCGTACTTTATTGTCAAATACTCAGTTCAGAATGTTCATGTATTTACAAGTCTTTATTCACTGTACATTCTTGCCAGATCTCACGGCTATGATATGACAACTATTAAAGACAAGTATCAAGCTCATTCCATGCCGAGAGAATGTGTCCGCCTAAACTTCTTTCAAGTGATGAGTAGCTGTGTACACTTACAGTGAGATCTTAACTTGCGTGGCGGATGGACATGATCGAATGATATAGAAGTGACACCCGCATCCATTCAAGATTTACTAATCAGCCACAACGTCATGATGTCTGAAGAAGCAAACCCCTACCACAACTTGCGACCCCTTCCTGCATGCTATGGACAGAACCTGTGAGTGTGACCCTTCACCTGAGGCTTGAGTGACAACGGAGCATTGTTCGAGTTGGTGAACTGATGCTTGCCCAAGGATGACAGTTCCAAGAGGAGTGCGGATGGCTGCTCGACTTTGAGAGAGCGACTCGAATTGTCTGACTGAGAACACAGCGCAACAGAGACTATATACAGAGACCTTGTGATCTGACGCAGGAAACTAAATACAACTGTCAGATCTTCTTTGATACAGAACAGTATTTTGAAGCAGAGTTTTGGTGTGTGTGTAAGCAAATAAAGGTGACCATTGTTTAGAGTTTTGCCACACGTTTACACAAATCAAACTAAGATAAAGGTTTAGGCAACTCAAAGTAGGTCAACTTGGAAAGAGTCTTCACGGCAATTATTTCTGTGCATTTTATACTGCCATACATTTTTATCTCTGATATAGTTCTCGATTCATAAGGTCAAGAAATTGCTAAATTTATTTGCATATTGTCAAAGTGCAATTCTGGTCGATTTCGTTCTCTGTCGGAGGTTAGGCCCTCGCATTCAGAGTAAAGGTGCTATAATTTTATAAACTTACTACGCATATATATATGTAAGTTACGTGGTTAAGAGTTTATTTTTGGTTAAGGTTCTGTATTGCATTTAACTATTACCTGTCATTTTATTATTTTTCGTATAACTTTCTTTGTGCCCCAATATTGAAAAAAATGGCAAGTGGTGAAGTGAACCAGCAGATTACTATGTTTGAAGAAGAGATAGAAAGACATACCACTGCCTTAGAGTCAGAGGATGACCCAATTGAAAGGGCGAGAATTTTAGAAGCCATTAAGGTAAAGCAGGAACAGATACTAGAAATTACCAAGTCCATAGAAAATGCATCCCAAGACGTTCGCAGGAGCACTAGAATTCACAAATTGACGGATAGAATGGCAGAGTTCCAAGAGTCAGAGAGACAAAGGAAGGATAAGCACTTAAAGAAAATCTTCGCTCAGAAGTACGAGTCATGGAAAGAGTTATGCAAATCCTCTCGTCAGAAGTTGAAGGGCTACTGCACCGACTACACGTTATCTACGATCTCATTGGCCTTGACCGACATTCAAGAAAAATTAATTGAAGCCTATGAGAACATTAGACAGGCCGGCCTCCGGATCAGGAGATACGACGTCAGATCGACACTTGCTCGTCCATCAACTCACAATTATTGCAGATTGTTGCCTCTAAACAGCGTGATTCTGACACGGCAAACTGTAACACCAAACTAAAGGAAGTGTTGCAGCAAGATGACAATGAATCCATATTTAGCACCGTGGCATCAAGGCGCAGTCCCTCATACATTTCCAGCTCTTCTTCAAGACGTGCCAAGGCTGCTGCGGATCTAGCTGTGCAAGAAGTGCAGTTTAAGATGCTAAAGGCTAAGGAAGCTAAACAAGCCGAGTTGGATGAATTGCAGCGTCAGCAAGATCAGAAAAGGAGAGAGCTTGAACATCTCGAAAATGAGAATAAGTTGGAGACTGCGCGTGCCATCTTCAACATTTATGATCAAGAATGCAAGAAAGATCTTTGAAGATGGCCCCACAAACCTTGTGGGAGAATTCAATCACAGTGTAGAGGACTCTAAAGTCACTGTACAGCAGTCGTCGCCTGAGCCAATAGAAGTTTCCTCTCTTGCAAGAGCTCTTCAACAAAGTATAGGCCTTAGCAGACTGCCAGCCCCTGAACCATCAGTTTTACCGGAGATCCCATCACCTACATTGAGTGGAAAACGAGCTTCAAGGTCCTCATTGAAACCAAAGCCATTTCAGCAGCTGAAAGGATGTACTATCTTAAGAGGTATCTGGGAGGCGCAGCATTGAAAGCAGTGGAAGGGTTCTTCTACAATAATTCGAAGAATCTTACACAGGAGCTTGGGTTCTCCTTGAAGAGCGGTACGGTCATTCATTTAAGGTGCAGATGGCCTTTTAGGGATAAACTGTCCAAGTGGCAGAAGATTGGCCCGAAGGATGCTACGGCTCTTCAGCAGTTCGCTGACTTTCTCCAAGGCCTGCCTAGATGCTCTCCCACGTTCCTGGCCTGAAGATGCTTGATGACTGCCAGGAGAATCAACGTCTACTGTCCAAATTGCCAGACTGGGCTACTTCACGTTGGAATAGACAAGTCACAAGGGCATTAGATGAAAGGGCATCTACCCGGGGTTTAAGGCGTTTGTGGAGTATGTGACTGGAGAGGCCCGCATAGCGTGCAATCCGATTTCATCTTTGCAGGCACTCAAGGCAGAGGATCCATCTGAAGCAATTAAGGAAAAGAGAGATTCTGAAAGTAGGAGAATTCACAGAAACAAGGGCACTACTCTCATCACTGAGTTGAAGGAGGTTGACAAGAACAAGCACTCGTACAAAGAAAAGCAAGCATCTGATTCAACCGTATACAAGCCCAAACCCTGCCTTTTCTGTCAGAAGATCAGCCATCAAATATGGGCATGCCCTGCATTTGGGAGTAAGACATCTGGTGGAGAAAAGATTTCATCCGTGAGAATGAGCTTTGTTACGGGTGCCTAAAGAAGGGTCATCAGTCGAAGGATTGCCAGAGAAGGTCAACCTGCGACAAGTGTAAAAGACGGCACCCTACAATCATCCATGAAGAATTCCCAGTAAGTAATTCCTCCACCGTGACCAAAGATCTCCTTCGAAGAAAGAAAGGATTGAAGTATCAGCGGCAGTTTCATGTGGCGTTCAACTCGAAGATGGAACAGCACCTCAATGATGGTCCCGGTATGGGTGTCGTCAACCGAGTCTCCTTCAAACGAAATTCTCACGTACGCGATGTTAGACACCCAAAGTGACTCCACATTCATCTTGGATGATGTAGCTAGCGCCATATCTGTCCACTCTGAGCCGGTACGTCTGAGGCTTTCTACAATGACCTCATCGTCGTCCATACTTGAGTGCCAAGCCGTCTCCAATCTATCAGTTAGAGGTATGTTCTCGCCTGATCATACAGTTTCCGAGGTCATACACTAGAGAATTCATTCCAGGTGACAAGTCGCGCATTCCAACAAGGAAAACAGCAGAAAAGTGGCCTCATCTTCGGGAAATTGCACACCAAATGCCACCTCTTCAAGGCTGCGATGTGGGTTTACTGATAGGCTACAACTGCCCTCAAGCGCTGGCCCCGTGAGACAATCACCGGAAGGAATGACGAGCCATACGCCATTAGAACTGATTTGGGCTGGACGGTCATTGGATACGAGGAAGTAAAGGCTCACAACTACGCCACTAGTGTCTGCCACCGAGTCTCTGTTAGAAGCTCCATATGTGTCTCCAATGAGTGTTTTGAGTGTTCTTGAGGCCGATTTTCAGAGAAAAGTCACGGAGAGAAAGTCGTGTCCCAGGAAGACCTCAAGTTTCTGAACTGCATGGAGACTGGCATTCCTCAAACTGAGAATGGCCACTACAGCATGCCTCTTCCGTTCAAAGACGGCAGACCGAACCTCCCTTTCAACAAAGAGAACAGCGTTGGTTCGCCTCAACCATCTCAAGAAGAAATTTGTCCAAAACCCCAAGTACTTCTCTGACTATAAAGTTCATGAGTGATGTTATAGAAGGGTGAAGTTGAGAAGGTTGAGAGGAAGCGGGAAGAAGGAAGGTTGGTACATCCCGCATCATGGCGTGTATCATCCCCAGAAACCTGACAAGATAAGAGTCGTGTTCGACTGTTCAGCACGTCATGCTGGGATTTCACTGAATAGCCATCTCCTGCCGGACCCGATTTGATAAATGGATTGATCAGGGTCCTGTGTAGATTCAGAAAGCATCAAGTAGCCATCATGTGACGTGGAGCGAATGTTCCACCAGTTTCTTGTGAACGAAATTGATAGGGACTATCTACGGTTCCTATGGTGGGAGAACGGCAATATAAGTACCGAGCCGCAAGAATACCGCATGAAGGTTCATCTCTTCGGTGCCACCTCGTCACCCGGCTGCGCAACTTCGGGTTAAAGTATAGCATCCCAAAGTGAGGGCCGAGTTCCCTTGGCAGCAAGTTTCATAAAGGGAAACTCTACGTCGATGATGGTCTGATCAGCACCGATTCCGTAGACGAGGCGAAAGAAATTGTGAAGACGTTCAAACTGTATGTGCCAAGGGGGCCTCAGCCTTCATAAGTTCGTATCGAACAGCAGAGAAGTTGTAAAACAGTCCCTGTCGACAAGCGCGCTGCAGGAGTGCAGAATGTTGACCTCAGTCGTGATGATCTCCCTGTAGAAGGCTTTAGGAATCCAGTGGTGCGTTGAAAGATACCTTCAACTTCCAAATTCAGGTCAAGGATCAGCCCTCAACACGTAGGGGAATCCTATCGATTGTAGCCTCCATCTATGATCCTTTGGGTTTCCTTGCTCCATTCGTACTTATCGGCAAAAGGAATCCTTCAGGAGATGTGCCGTAACGGAGTCTCCTGGGATGACCCTCTTCAGATAGCTTAGAACCTCGGTGGGAGATTTTGGAAGGCTGACTTTGGTAATCTCAAGGAGATCCGAATACCTAGGTGCTAAACCACATGACTTCAAACAAGTTCTGAGAATAGAGCTCCATCATTTTCGGATGCCAGCACTAAAGGTTACGGTCAGTGCTCTTACCTACGTTCATAGGTGAAAGGCAGGTGCATGTCTGTTTGGTGAGTGCCAAGGCGAGTTGCGCCCACAAGGTTGCCACCATCCCCGCCTTGAACTGATGGCTGCGTGGTGTCCACTAATGAGTGCTAAGCTACGAGGAAGACTGGAGTTAACAATCGACGAAGAACATTTCTGGACAGACTCCCAGGTTGTTCTTGGATATATAGGTAACGAGTCAAGGCGGTTTCACATCTTTGTTGCTAATGGGATCCAGAAGATTAGACAGATTTCGGAACCCAGCCAGTGGCATTATGTGCCTAGACGTGAATCCTGCCGATCATGCGTCAAGAGGACTGTTTGCCGTGCGAAATGATTGCCTCAAACTGGTTCAATGGCCCCAAATTTTTGTGGGACGTAGAGTGGAAGGCAACAAAGGAACCCACCCGCGAACTCAATTCTGGAGATCCAGAGGTGAAGAACGTCACCACTCTTGCGTCTTCTACTACACTGGAGCCATTTGCCTTGGATGATCGCTTGTCTAGATTCTCAAATTGGTCAAGTGGATTGGGAGCCTTGGCACGTATTCGGCGATTACCACAGAAGAAGGATGACCACATTCTCTCCACCGCTAGAGACAGAAACAGAGGAGTTCATCATCAAAATGGCCAAGCACAAGCCTTTCCAGAGGAAATTGGATGTTAAGGGACTCGGGCAGAGTGAAAGGAAGTAGCAGTATCTCGACCTGGATCCATTCATTGATGATGAGGTATTCTCAGAGTTGGAGGACGCCTGAGGAAGGCGAACGTGCAGACCATGTGAAACATCCAGCCATCCTACCTAGAGATAGCAATTCCACAAGATTGCTCATTTCCACTTTCATGACAAGTTGAACACCAAGGAAGAGATGACACTTAATGAAATAAGAGCCGGAGGTTACTGGGTAATAGGAGGATCCAAGATGGTTGCTGCTCACATTCACAAGTGCGTCATTTGCCGACGTCAGCGACGTCCAGTGGAGGCAGAAAATGTCAGATCTCCCAGAAGTCAGGTGGAGCCCTCACCGCCATTCACCTTTAGTGGAATGGACTGTTTTGCCCCTTTGCAGTCAAGGGAAAGGGAAGAAAAGAGCACAAGAGTGCATGGACTGCTGTTTTCGTGTATGTGTTCCCAGCTGTCCATGTTGAAGTTCTTGATGACATGTCAACGGATTGCTTCATCAATGCTCTCCGTTGCTTGGCATTGCCATTAGAGGCTCTGTTTCAACCAGTTGTATCTCCGACCAAGCGATCTAATTTTGTAGGTGCCAGAATGAATTCAAGAAGCCTCTGAAGCCCTTAGATACAGAGGTTACGGTATATTTAGCCGAAATGTCGACAGTGTGAGTTCGTTATGAATGCCCCACATTCTAGTCATGTCGGAGGGGTATGGGGAGCGACAAGTTTAGAACCGTCCGGAGTGTTCTGTCGTCAATCCTGCAACAGTCTGGAAGTCGACTAGACACTGCATCACGCTGCGCACATTTCTGGCTATGAAGCCATGGCCATTGTCAATGGTCGCCCTTACAACAGAGAGCATCAATAACCCAATGAGTCCCGAGCCGCTCACACCTAATCATCTTCTCACGATGAAGTCCCAACGATGGCACCCCCCTCCTGGCATATTCGAGAAGGAGGACCTGTACCTAAGGAAGCGCTGGAGGAAGTACGGTATCTGACGGAGCAATTCTGGGGAAGATGGAGAAAGGAATACTTGAGCTCTCTCACGCAACGTCAAGAAGTGGAACACACCAGAAAGAAGAACATCAAGGTGGGAGACGTGATATTGTTGAAGGAAGACAACGTTCCTCGCATGGAAATGGCCATTGGCAAATTATCACTGAGGTTACGAAGGATGATGACGACCTCGTTAGAGCAGAGTTAGAAGTTCCAGAGTCGGCACAAGGAGAATTGAGACAAGAATGGAAGCGGGAAGTCAAATTGTCTATACTGGAACGACCAATCCAGAAGTTGATCCTCCTCGTAGAAGCCAAGTGAACCTGATTCTCACCTCTGTTGGAACCTTCAATACGCTTCTCTCCTTCCTGCGACTGTTCGTACACCCTCTACCTTTGGGTTTCTCAAGTTCTTACTTGTTTATACTAAACCATTTGATGTTTTTATCTGAGACTTTATAGTTAAGTTTTTACTATGGTTTTATCAAATTAGTTTAAATTACCATTAAGTTCATGAGTTTGGTAATTTTGGTGGGAGTGTAGCGGACCCTGTGCGCGCAATAAATTGTCTCCCCTCTTGGGGCCCGTTCAGGTTGCATTTGTTCTAAGATTACGCAGCTGCCATATTCAGAGCGTCCGATTTCGCATTCCATAGTTGACTCGAGCATTCACTTGTATTTCATGTGTGTTTTGATGGAGGCTGCCATCTTTGTTTTGGTCACATGATCGTTAACGTTTATAACTTGAGAGAAATAAGTTAGGTAGTATGGCCCAACAATGATCATTTCAGTATTTCTATGATTGATTATTTAAGTATAATTATCTCACTTTGCAGACGTATTTCGATTGTCTCCTAGTGATTTCTCAAGGTTTTCTAGAGTTACCCATAATGCCTTGCGCCTGCACGTTTCTCCTACACCATGTTTTTGGCCTCATCAACGTTAACCATGTCGTCTAGTTTTCCAAAAACACCCTAAGTATCAAGATAAATACTAACGTTAAGTGTACCCCCTACTGCAGGCCCTGAGGTAACATTATTAAAGTTGATGCTATTAAACAGTGTTTGTTGCTTCATATATAGTTTTAGAGGCGTTTAAGTCAAGCCTTCTCTAGTTAAATAATGAAGTCAGTTTACACAAGTACGTAACGTTATTAGTTGGTACTGGAATAATTTAACTTCACACATCAACGTTGGGTTAAGTTCACTTACTGCGTACTTTGTTGTCAAATACTCCAGTTGGAGATGTTCATGTATTTACAAGTCTTTATTCACTGTACATTCTTGCCAGATCTCCCGGCTATATTATGACAACTATTAGAGACAAGATCAAGCTCATTCCATGCCGAGGAATGTGTCCGCCTAAAACTTCTTTCAAGTGATGGTAGCTGTGTACACTTACACTCGTTGTAGTCCATCTTTGAAATTGAGGACTGGGGTGGGTCAGGGGTCAGGTCAGATCCGCCGCAAACGCGTCCCAACCCAATCTACAAAAATGTAAATAGGTACAGTAGACATAATAAAATACGAAAACGACCGTGAAGATAAGGAAAGGAGACAACTAGCAACTAATAAAATACCAAGGTTGAGTCATTCTCTGACATAACTGTAACTCTGAATACTTTATTATACAATGACAATTACAGGTATTAAGAGGAACAATAACAAAGAAAACAATAGCTCAAAAGATAATCTGGTTTGCACAATGATACTTGAATATTCGACAGTGTTAACAATATTAATATAAACAAAT
>CM055823.1:21836333-21897690 GCA_029582265.1 Zoroaster sp. YZ-2022
AAAAGGAGTACTAATGAAAATTTACCAGCAAGGTAACAATTTAGTGTAGTCTACTGGGGTGCTTTAACCTGGTTAAAACTGGTATGGACCCATGTCGCTGAAAACAAACAAACAAACAAACAAAACAAAAACAGCCTGGGAGAAAATCTGAATGTGAGGTCGCCATTATCAGTGTTCATTCGTATAGTTTCTTTCAGCTTACTCATAAAATACTCATCGTGCTAGTGTATTGGCTCACCAATAAATCAGTGTTTGCTTTTGAACTAGCTGCCTTGGACAAAACTCAAGGAGACAACTTTACCAATTTGAAGTCCATTATGGACAATTCTGGGAAAGGTTTTTTTCACCATTTGTCCTGAGACGCATATAGGAAGTTTAATAATGTAATGCTCCTTGAGCACCAGTTTATGGATACGTGCGCTATATAAGTCCACATTATTATTATTATTATGAGGCAGAACAACTGTTTGCCGTTTTAGGACAGGTCCTGAATGAAGATCATGGTATACATTGCCAGTCGGCAACTTTAAAACAACATTGACCACTTGATTTTTTGAATTACCGATGCTATACCTTCAAAATAGACTTCTGAGTGTCTATGAAAAATCTCCACAGGCGACTCCAGATGAGATTCAAACCCACAACCCTCCTGCTTACTAGTGCCTACAGTATTAACCCCTTTGGCTTGTTAGTATAACACCAGATGCTGGGATATCTGTAGATTGATGAAAAACTCCACAGGTGACATTTGGTCTTATTATATACTTGAAACCGTTTTTGACTATTTTATCGAATTTTAATGTTTGACTGATTTGAAGTTTGAATCTAAATTTTAAAATGGATTTGTTTAAGTTGTGAAATTGTTATTTTAATAAATGAAATAAAATTGATAACAAAACATGCAGAAAAGGGGCAAGGGAAATCATCACTCACTGGATACTTGTCATCATCATCATGATTCATCGCCTCCATTGTTACGGCGGCTAACTGATGGCACCTGGATACTTAAAAGAAATAGTATTATTGGAGAAGTTCTCAAAACTTTTAATCAAATTCTGTTGATGGTAGTTAGAATTGTTTGCGAAATTTTAAAAGAATGAAATTCCAGGCTGCAAATGTGTAAAGATACTGTTAACCTTTTGTCAAACAATACATTTCTTTTCATAAACATGTGTTTCATATTCTCAATAATTTCCCACTAATGACCGTATGTAAACATCAAATAATTAAGTGCTAACGTTAGTCTTTGTTCATTGCTTCTGACGATAGTATAATTAAGGAACATTTCCATTTCGAGGATCTGTACTAAAAAATCAATGCACTTGAATATCAGGTCATGTACACAATTTTTTATTTTTAAAATAATTATTTATGTAATTTATTCACAGCGTGATAACACTTCTTGTGCGACGCGTGAACACTCTTCTTGCAATGTGCCAGTGCCCTTTTTAGAACACCATACAAACGTCTGACGGAGGAAGCAGATGGTGCCCCAATCAGAGACTGGGCACTTCACAAAATTGCAACTACAATGGAACAGCAGCATATGCTGACTACATACATTTCTACCAAACGTATCAACACAACCTCTTGGATGTGATTTCTCAAGACCGTCCTGGGTCAAACTCAACCGCCTCAGAACTGGAGAGTTGCTGCACAAGTGGGACCTAACTGATGACCCCCTCTGTGATTGTGGAGCAATCCTAACTGTGGACCACATCACAGTTGCCCCAGATACCGTTGCCAAGGCGATCTCATCAGACTGGACCATGATGCACAGCTATGGCTAAACACCTCAACTTTTCATTGCTGACCTTGCATAACGGTATTTACTGCATGTTAAATTAGTTTGATAGGTTTATACGAAATAATAATAATCCATCCATGTTACACATTTCTTTTTCTGCCATGGTTAAAAGTCAGTGCAGCTGGCCTTGCATCGTCATAATTTTACTAGACATGTTTTTCTCATGAATGAATGTGAAAGGAAAATTGCAGACTCACAGTTTCCCAATGCGATCATCATCCAGATTTCCAAAGCACAAGACTGAAAAACTGGGACCGGCAACAGTCATCCTAACTGATGAACTTTATTAATAGCTAAGTTTTTATGTTAGATATGCACGTCCAGCCTCCCATGGATGTCCAGGTTAGCAATATTATACTTCTGTTGAAGTGTAAATCTTTTATTGTAAATCTAAAGTGCAATTAAACCAGTACATTGTCCTCAACAATGCCCCACTCTGCAGGCACGAAAAAGTATAACTTGTTTATTTCCAGCAGAGAAAATGTCATAAATAGGTAATGCAGGCGTGATGTCCGGAATACTTCTAATGATCTGAGTTCTCAAAGCATGGTTCATATGTTTTAGTAATGTATGCATTAGTAATGTATCAAAATTGTCATTACATGAAACGAAATGCAATGTTAGCCTGGTCATATCCCACATGGTCTTTAAAAAAATGTATTGCTCATCAGAGCAGTTTTAAACATAGCTTTAAACACCCCAAGTGATATATAAGCACTAAAATAATCAAAATGGTTATTTCTGTCAAGCATTTAAGAATGGCTGTTATAGACAACAATATAGGAAAAACGGGTAAATTGGATGATGCTGGATGATTCATATAATTTCATAACCTTTGTCTGCTATAATTAACACTGCTCACTGTCTGTTAATTGTGCAACTGTATGCACATGACACAGGAACAAATGCAAACTTGGATTAAATAATATACAAAATCACACGTTAAAAACACACACACACAACAAATTGACCAATCAAATTAGTTTTAACTGTCCAAGGTACTTATAAAGTTTTGTTTCAACATTCATCAAGAGGTATCATTCAGAAGTATGAATCACCCTTGTTCCTGGGAATGAATAGGAAAAACATCTACAAAGTCACCAAAGTGGCAAATGAGACCTGGCAATCTATGGGGATGCCCGGAAGGTGTGGGGCCACAATAATACGGAAAACTGCAGCAACCAAAGTATGTGTGAGGTGTATACAGATTTATCATATTACAAACATGAGCTCAATGATGCTGATGATTGTTAGGGCTTGTTTCATCAAGAGCATGTTGAAGATTTATTGAAATGTATTCTTATAATCACAGGCCTAATTGTCCTGCATACAAACCTTCATTGATTTTGTGTTCTTTCTTCTTTCCCCTTATTTCATTACTGTTAAAAAAGATCAAGTTGTCAAGCAGGCATCACCTAAAACTGTTTTCTCCCTATTTATAATATTGTTTTTCTGTTTTGAAGATGGCGAAATTTGATCATTTCAAACAGGTCAAAACAAAACAAAATCAGACGGGGAAAAGAGCAAAAAGTCACATATTGTTTTTAGCGTGGGTAACCGTTTCTATGGCTATTTCGTCTCTCCCTGCTAAAATTGAGTGAATTATAATTTATGTACCTAATTGCAACATCTTAATCGTAACATTTTGTGTGTGTTGTCTTGATAACCCAAAATCTATGTTTTAGGCTGTCCTCTATTCTCTGCAAGGTTTGATGGATATAAACTTTGACAATTGTGCGTCACAAATTGAACAACAAAACAAATGAGTATAAATTCAAAGAAACTGCCCTTTTTATACTATTGAGACCTAAACAAATCATTAACCTTTTGTTGGATGAAACAATACTCTTAAAATGTGTAATATTTTGTACCAGAAATATGATGCTTCTATATTTGTTTGTAATCAACCCCTTCTTGCAATTCCCATTAGATTGGACAGAATTCAGCCAATTGGCTCATACCAGAGAATCATGCATCAAACAATTGTGTACAATTCAATCATGTTCCTTTGTTTTTGTTATTGTAGGAGGATGCTTGAGCAACAACATCTAAACATGTAAGTTCAACCTTTTTTCCTTGGTTGCTTTTTAGCCATCAATAAATTAATAAGATTTAAAAATGTATTGAATTCTATGACAATTGAACCCCAATTTACATACAAATTGATGGTAAATTTGAAGTAATGCCTAATAACGAACTGGCACTCCTTAATTTACATCATTTGCATTCCACATGAAAAATTGGATCATCCAAAATAGCCAGTGAAATACTCAACTAATTAATGAACAAGAAGAGAATGCACAATTAAGTGGTGGTGAGTTTAATCCAAAAAAATTATATTGGCACAGGGACAGCTAGAACTTTTATGACAATTAACTTAATGTTTGTTAGATACCTTTTAGTACATTCAAGAACACCTCTTGACCTGACAGAATGTGTGTGACGCAAGTTGTGAATAGGCAATAATTATTGGACTCATAGCTAATTCTACGTAGCATGTTAGAAGCTGTGGAAAACAGGGAAGCATCAAGGTATTTCATGTTTTTCTTCAGCCAACTGTACAAGTAATATAGTAAGATCATTTGCTGAAAGATTTTGACAAATTATATCATTGAGAACCCAAAAGGGTATAAACCCACCATGATGGCAGTTGTGCATTGCAGTGATCAATATCTGTCATTTGTGATGCCCATATCAAATGATTTAAATTGGGCACATCAAGGATTAGCTGCAGCATTCAATTAATTCCCACACCTGCATGTTCATGACGTTCAAATTTATAAGCAGTGCAAATGATTTTGTTTTTATTGGTTTCTTTGGTACAACATATATAGCAAATCAATTTTCGCTAAGGCAGTTTTTAAGAAGTGTGTTTAAAGTTTATCACGTCTCAGCTGCAGGCCCTTCCTTATATAAAACTGTATTAAAGCGTGATCTGAAAACTGGAAGTCTTATTATTAACCCTAACTCCCTAGGCCCATTTGCTTAGACATAACCTGAATCCTTCCTAACTCCCTAGGCCCATTTGCTTAGACATAACCTGAATCCTTCCTAACTCCCTAGGCCCATTTGCTTAGACATAACCTGAATCCTTCCTAACTCCCTAGGCCCATTTGCTTAGACATAACCTGAATCCTTCCTAACTCCCTAGGCCCATTTGCTTAGACATAACCTGAATCCTTCCTAACTCCCTAGGCCCATTTGCTTAGACATAACCTAAATCCTTCCTAACTCCCTAGGCCCATTTGCTTAGACATAACCTGAATCCTTCCCTAACTCCCTAGGCCCATTTTGCTTAGACATAACCTGAATCCTTCCTAACTCCCTAGGCCCATTTGCTTAGACATAACCTGAATCCTTCCTAACTCCCTAGGCCCATTTGCTTAGACATAACCTGAATCCTTCCTAACTCCCTAGGCCCATTTGCTTAGACATAACCTGAATCCTTCCTAACTCCCTAGGCCCATTTGCTTAGACATAACCTGAATCCTTCCTAACTCCCTAGGCCCATTTGCTTAGACATAACCTGAATCCTTCCTAACTCCCTAGGCCCATTTGCTTAGACATAACCTGAATCCTTCCTAACTCCCTAGGCCCATTTGCTTAGACATAACCTGAATCCTTCCTAACTCCCTAGGCCCATTTACATTAGACATAACCTGAATCCTTCCTAACTCCCTAGGCCCATTTAGCTTAGGACATAACCTGAATCCTTCTAACTCCCTAGGCCCATTTGCTTAGATTATTAACCTGAGATCCTTCCTAACTCCCTGTGGCCCATTTGCTTAGACATAGCTGCAGATCGCTTCCTAACTCCCCTAGGCCCATTTGCTTGGAGCACATAACCTGAATCCTTCCTAACTCCCTAGGCCCATTTGCTTTACACATAATCCTTCTAACTCCTAATTTGTTGTAGACACTTCCCTGAATCCTCTCCTAGGCCCATTTGTGAACATAACCTGAATCCTTCCTAACTCCCTAGGCCCATTTGCTTAGACATAACCTGAATCCTTCCTAACTCCCTAGGCCCATTTGTTTAGACATGCAACCTGAATCCTTCCTAACTCCCTAGGCCCATTGCTTGAACCATTATAACCTGAATCCTTCCTAACTCCCTAGGCCCATTTGTAGACAACCTGAATCCTTCCTAACTCCCTAGTTCCCATTTGCTTACACATAACCTGAATCCTTCCTAACCTAGGCCATTTGGCAGGCAACATAACCTGAATCCTTCCTAACTCCCTGAGGCCCATTTGCTGTACCTGATCCTTTCCTAACTCCTGGGCCCATTTGCTTACATAACACAGATCCTTCTAACTCCCTAGGCCCATTTGCTTGAACCTTAACCTGAATCCTTCCTAACTCTAAGGCCCATTTGCTTGAACAACCTGGAATCTTCTAACTCCCTAGGCCCATTGCTTACACATAACCTGAATCCTTCCTAACTCCCTAGGCCCATTTGCTTAGACATAACCTGAATCCTTCCTAACTCCCTAGGCCCATTTGCTTAGACATAACCTGAATCCTTCCTAACTCCCTAGGCCCATTTGCTTAGACATAACCTGAATCCTTCCTAACTCCCTAGGCCCATTTGCTTAGACATAACCTGAATCCTTCCTAACTCCCTAGGCCCATTTGCTTAGACATAACCTGAATCCTTCCTAACTCCCTAGGCCCATTTGCTTAGACATAACCTGAATCCTTCCTAACTCCCTTTAGGCCCATTTGCTTAGACATAACCTGAATCCTTCCTAACTCCCTAGGCCCATTTGCTTACACATAACCTACAAGTCCTTCCTAACTCCCTAGAGCCCATTTGCTTGGAGCATACACTCGAATCCTTCCTAACTCCCTAGAGCCCATTTAAGCTTACATAACCCTGGAATCCTTCCTAACCCCCTAGGCCCATTTGCTAGACATACCCAACTTTCCTAACTCCCTAGGCCTCCATTTGCTTAGACATAACTCTGAACTCCTTCCTAACTCCCTGAGGCCCATTTGTTAGACATAACCTTAACTCTTCCTAACTCCCTAGGCCCATTTGCTTAGACATAACCTGAATCCTTCCTAACTCCCCTAGGCCCATTTGCTTAGACATAACCTGAATCCTTCCTAACTCCCTAGGCCCATTTGCTTAGACATAACCTGAATCCTTCCTAACTCCTAGGCCCATTTGGCTTAGACATAACCTGAATCCTTCCTAACTCCCTAGGCCCATTTGCTTACCTTAACCTGAATCCTTCCTAACTCCCTAGGCCCATTTGCTTAGACATAACCTGGAATCCTTCCTAACTCCCTAGGCCCATTTGCTTAGACATAACCTGAATCCTTCCTAACTCCCTAGGCCCATTTGCTTAGACATAACCTGAATCCTTCCTAACTCCCTAGGCCCATTTGCTTAGACATAACCTGAATCCTTCCTAACTCCCTAGGCCCATTTGCTTAGACATAACCTGAATCCTCCAAAATCCTTCAGTAGTTAAGTGTTAAAACCTCAAAGACCCTGAATCCTTCAAAATCCTCCAGTTTTTGTTACTTGTGGCCACTGCCTGAATCCTCCAAAATCCTCCAGTGACAGGTTTAGGTAACTTTTGGGTATGGTGCTGGTGTAAGAAATTATTTGTTACTGTATGTTTATGTATTGAAGGCCACTCCCAACCACTAAATCTAAAACTGTATTAAAGCGTGATCTGAAAACTATTAGTCTTATTATTAAGGAAGAAGTTATGGCATGGAAAATCTTCCCTGAACAATTATCATCCCTCTCCTGGTTTTTGCATGCGGCCACTTAGTACCTACATGTACCTCAAAATTGTTTGTGGACAATTATGTTTTTAATGTAATTGCTTGAGGAATTATTAATTCAAATAATTATTTCTTGTAGTTTAATCAAACAATTCTGACACGGGTCAGAATAAAAGGTGAGTAAATACTTTTATGAATTTCATGAATTTGAAGTGAATGAATAGTGTCAATTTGAAGCATTGTGGCCCAATTATCATGACATTTTATTATATGTCTCAGATAGTTCAGCAACTAAATGTGAGTGACATCCGTGATCTAATCAACTATTTGTTTAACATTGAAACTTACTACGTTCAACGCACAATTAACTTCGGTGACAGTTTAAAAACAGTTTTCATATGTAGTCTTTTGTATAAAAATAATAATGCTATTTTAGGAAACGCAGGTAAACAGTTTTTTAAACCAAATTATTTTTAACAATTACAGTGTTGAACTCATGGATGAAAACATGATTGTGGAGGGTGTACTTAGGCAAAAGGAGTACTTAATGAAAATTGACCAAAGCAAGGTAAGCAACATTTAGTGTAGTCTACTGGGTGCTTTAACCTGGTTAAAAACTGGTATGGACCCATGTCGCTGAAAAAACAAACAAACAAACAAACAAAACAAAAAACAGCCTGGGAGAAAATCTGAATGTGAGGTCCATTATCAGTGTTCATTCGTATAGTTTCTTTCAGCTTACTCATAAAATACTCATCGTGCTAGTGTATTGGCTCACCAATAAATCAATGTTTGCTCTGAACGAGCTGCCTTGGACAAAACTCAAGGAGACAACTTTACCAATTTGAAGTCCATTATGGACACCCTGGGAAAGTTTTCTTTTCAATTGTTTGTCCTGGAGACGCATATAGAAGTTTAATAATGTAATGCTCCTTGAGCACCAGTTTGGCGGATACGTGCGCTATATAAGTCCACATTATTATTATTATTATGAGGCAGAACAACTATTTGCCTTAGGACAGGTCCTGAATGAAGATCATGGTATACATTGCCAGTCGGCAACTTTTTAAAACAACATTGGCCACGTGATTTTTTGAATTACCGATGCTATACCTTCAAAATAGACTTCTGAGTGTCTATGAAAAATCTCCACAGGCGACTCAGATGAGATTCAAACCCACAACCTCCTGCTTACTAGTGCCTACGTATTAACCTCTTTGGCTTGTTAGTATAACACCAGATTCTGGGATATCTGTAGATTGATGAAAAAACTCCACAGGTGACATTTGTCTTATTATATGTTTGAAACCGTTTTTGATCATTTTATCGAATTTTAATGTTTGACTGATTTGAAGTTTGAATCTAAATTTTAAATGGATTTGTTTAAGTTGTGAAATTGTTATTTTAATAAATGAAATAAAATTGATAACAAAACATGCAGAAAACGAGGATCTCTTGGTTAATTTATGTTAGTGTTTTACCTGCTTAAATTATACTAGAGGGTGGTGGGGGAGGGGGAGGGGCGGGGGCGGGGGGCAGTAGATAGCAATCTGTCTTCAAGGTCGGACATAAACAGATTACCGTATGAGGGCGCCATCTTAGTGCCCATGGCTGTGCCTTGTACCTGGAGAAAGTTTCTGTCTAGGAAAGTGAAATTCTTTTTCGTCAGTATGTGTCAGATGAGATCTGTGAGGTGTTTCACAGAGGGTTTGGTTCGGTTGTTGGATCTGAGAGCATTGGCACATGCACTTATGCCGTCGCTATGGGGGATGTTAGTGTTATAGTATTTACGTGCGATTACACCAGTACACGCTACAGTTTTAAATCAACCTTAAAAGATTTGGTTCAGTAATAACACTTTATAAAAATTAAATGTAACTCAAATAAAATGCTGAATTGACACATACGAAACAGACGGCTTACGGACTTTATTTGGGACAATGTCCAAATAAACCCAAATACTAAACACCAAGCACAGATCGTAAAGAGGAGTTACCTGCAAGTTGTGGGCATTGTCATTTTGGCTATGTTAATGGGATACATCCAGCTCATATTGACTTTTTGCACATGTTGAAAGACCTCAAGTTATGCAACCATCGATGACATCTCTAGCCTTCCTTGAGCCGTGGAAGAAACTGCATTTCCCAATAGAAATAACATGTATGTAAATTACTCCAATTAGATAATGTACATGTACCACAGATGGTCCAAGGTTTAGGCCCAGTCAGTGATATTTTTATTTAGGCCTGTGCGGTATCCAGGTACCCGGATAGCCGACCGAACTTCATTCCCCGGTTCCATTTTCGGTTCCAATTACCGTAAACGACTTTTAAAATTGGGCTTAAAGTTTGAGGGGATTGAACACAAATCTGTCACTCTTGAAAAATGTAATGTTTACACTTTTACAGAAAATTATCTTTAAATTCAAGAGATTACACCAATAAAGCCTTTGTAGTATTTTACGGACTTTTTTCATAAACTTTTCTCCAACTGTTTGTGATACACTGTATCGAATCGTCAGGCTGCAAAAGGGCCTGGCAGTGGCTGCTTCAAACCCTATCAAACCAGCAGCACAGGAGGGAATGTTTGCATATTGTTTAATAGTAAAGAAAAGATCGATTTAAGTATGGTCCTCTGTATTAAAGCCAATTTGTTACCATTTACAGTACATGTATTTGTGCACCACGGGGTATCCGGGTATCCGGTATCCGAATTTTCCTGATTTCGGATACCCGGGTTTCCCAAAAATATCCAAATGCACATCCCTACTTTCTTTACAATGTTACCTTGACAGGGTTAATTTTAAGGTTTAAATACAAAATGCGTTTTTACGGAGCAAGTGTCCTAGTGGTATATTTTGGGATTTCTAGACAATAGGTTCTGGTTCAAACCCCAGTGTTTTATTTTTGTTAAAAACAATGCCTGTTCAAGGTTTATATAATAAAATAAAACGTTCCTAAAGGTGGAATCTTGTGACTTTGACCAGAAGGTCCTGGGTTCAAGCTCCATTAAAAAAGAACTTTTTTACTTTGTTACTCGGACGGGTTTAAAACTAAAGTTTATAATTAGGCTAAACACATGTCCACCTTTATTAAGATCAGCAAGTGGCCTGGTGGAAAATTTAAAGAAACTTGAGACTTCAAAGAGGTGGAAATGGTCAAGTGAAAAGATTGGACCTGGCCCCAGAACGTCGTGGGTTCAAGCCCAGTGAGGGTCTTTTTGCTGACTTGTTCATGTATAAAGCCTCGCAGCCTGCACAACAATTGAAGCTCAAAGATTAAAAGGCAGCCATTGATTAATCAATCGGATTTTTTTAAAATTGAGATGTCTAGCCCGTTTGTCCAATCGTGGCTTGTTCCGTTGCTACCAATGATGTACAGAATACACTAACAAAAAAGTATTGTTAAAGTGCAAAGTTTATTTTATTGGCTGATTATAAATTGTAAATTGTATTACATAAAAAAAAATGGCCTTATCTCAGTAGGACATCCTTTGTAAATTCAGCCCAAAAACATTTTTAAGGGAAAATATCTCACGATCAGAGCAGACTTTCAACAGAGCAGGGAATCGGTGTCCTGGTTTAAGATGAACATGGTGACTGAAAGTTAATGGCTCTTTTTATGCAGCGGTAACGGTATTATTTTCAGTCACCGTGGAAACAAAAACCAAACCAATTCCTACCCTGTTGATCATGATTTAGTTTGTGTATTCATTTCTTTTGAAGAGGAAAGTAAATGATATACCAATTTTTTGTAGAGTTTGTTTATTAACGCATCTTAAGATAACAAGTCAGACACTTTATGATTTGTAACTGTTTTTTATTATTCATATACATATAAACATTATTGCCAAGATTTATTGCCATTTTGACAGGTTCATCAATCCCAAAGATCAGGGCAATTATTTAGAAATAAGTAATTGAAAATAATTTTTTTTAAGAAATTCAACTTTTTTTTTATAAATAGTTCATACTGTACTTAACTTTGTGTCATCAAAATGTTAGTATTAAAAGGTCTGGTTATGTTTAAACTTATTTATTTTGTTTTTTTAAACCGTATAAACATTGCACACCTTGAACATGTTTGTATCTCCAGCAGCCTACTTAAGCAGCATCATTCCCAAGTCCAGCATTCCCAGAATCCGGCATTCTCCTGAGGACGATCAGAGCATACTGATCGAAACGTGAGTTTATCCTCCAGTTCTTTTCAGAACTAATTCTGCTCAATTGAGATTTTCAGGTGTCACCGAATTATTCTTATGTTTGTATCAGAAACATGTTTGTATCGAAATTTTAACGTCGCTTTAATTACGATTATTTTAATAAAGAGAATGTGCTGAACAAGAATAAAGGTATGGACAACAAAAATGTAATTCATACAAAGAAGAAATATATGTGTGTATGTAACTTATTTCAGGGGATTTTTTTTGGGCAGGTTTAAGAATAATAAACCCATGATAATATTTTAAAATGTTGCTTTCGGCCACAACAGGACATTGAAATTTAACATATTCTAATACAAAATTAATGTATTTTTTAGTAGAAATTATATGTTATTTCATTAAATGAACAGAAGTTCACGCAAACATAATGTCAAACCAACAACACTTCCAAGCTCTAGTTTGTTTTTCTTTTCTCGATGAGACTTGTCGAACATAATTCAAAGTTTACAGGGCCTTCAAAATAGTGACGTCATCAGATATATATTTTGTTTTGTCTAAATTTACAAACGAAGACTTGAATTTATATATTTTGTTTCCATCAAATTTACTTCACAGATGAGGCCTATTCAACTAAAAGTATATAACAAATGTGGGATTAATCGGCTGAGAAGAGGGAGTTGGGGAGGGTTTAGGAGCCAGGGTGTATCGGAGGGGTGTGGGATCCCAAATTTTCGACTGATATTAGGGTTGGTGGGGGCAAACATATTTTGCTGGTAATACCGACACAACTCTAATATGACCAGACAAATCTGTAAAGTCGCTCAAGGGGTAGCAGCAAAAGCCTGGGGGGCAATCCCCCCCCCAATTCCGGTGCCCCACCCCCACGAAAAATCCCTAGTCCCAAAAACAGAAAAGATAAAGAAAAGGGAAAACCCATCGCCCCACTGAAAGCAATGCCCCCCCCTGAAAAGTCCTGGGTCGCGCTGGTGGTAGGACAATCCACTGAAACAAACCAAAGCTCAAGGTCCTACCTTGAACTTTGTCCCTTTGTTAAACGAATATGTACTTAACATAAAGATTAGAGCATTTTTTTTTTTTCCATTACATCAAATGATGATGAATCTCCTTTCATTGAACAGTAAGGTGTCATGATTAGATGCTTGACCCCCTGCCGGGATCCTAGTTCGACCGTCGGTTTTCTTTATTGGGGACTGAAACCCCTTATTTGGTTTAATTTAACCTGTCTATCCAACATGGTCCCGATGGCGCAGCACGTTGGCGGACCACTGGAAGTGTCAATGCGGGGCTTCAGGCTGGGACGCACCGGGTTTAAGCCCTAGAACAGACCAATTCAGGGGCATGGGGGTTGCGGCGCAGCAATGGTTTGGGGGCCATGTCTCCCCTATTCGACAGTTGGTTACGGTGCGGGAAAGTAAAAGGGGGGACCGGGGTCTGCCGATTCCCCAGAAGGGTGCTAAGGTGGTTATCACCCGGGTTCGCCTAGAAGATTCAACGCTCCCCAATGCCTGTCATTCCTCGGGCTAACTTTTTTGCAGAAATTAGTTTTGAAAAAAATAATCATCATCATTTGTATTACGTTATTTTGTTTACTTTACGTGTTGTCCCTTATTAACATATGGGTGTTTGGCCGAGCGGTCAGCTTACCGGACTTAAGTTCTGTGTTACAGCAGAATGTGGGTTCGAATCCCCGGGCCCTGACACTTGTGTCCTTGAGCAAGACACTTAACCATAAATTTCTTCTCTCCACCCAGGGTTTAAATTGGTACCTGTAGGGCAGAGTTGGTGGATACGTGCGCATATAAGTCAACACATTATTATTGTTATTTATTTTAGCTGTTTCTTGATTCTCCACAAATATTGATAAACTACCCTTGTGATTTTTATGAAATAATTTTTTTTAAACCTTACTGATTTGCTTTTGATGATTTTGTTAATGGAAAACATTGTCTTTATTACTGCCACTAAATAGATTGAGAGAAGGACTTCTCAAAATTATCATCATTTAATAGTGAGATGATTTGGCTTATTACGAGTTGATAGTGGGGTCTTACTACTTTAGGAAAAAAAAAAGGCTTACTCCTTCTGATTTTGAAGACAAAAGACTTATTATGTCTGATTTTTCAGACAACTAAAATTTAAAAAATATATAAACATAGTAGGCTTATGTGAATTTTTAAACGACATGGGTTTTAAGAAGCATTTTTAATCTACAAGGCTAAAACCCTTTTTATTTTTACTTTATGGATAAACTAAAGGATACCTTCTGTGATGTTGAAGAGAGAAAAAAAACTATTGTAATTTTGATAAAAACAAAGATATATCAATACAAGCTTACCTTGTGATTTGATGGAAAAATATATAAATACAAGGCTTACCTTGTGATTTTGAGAAACAATATATAAATAAAAGGCTTACCCTTTGTGATTTTTTAGAAAACTAAAATATATAAATACATGAAAACCCCCTTTTGATTTTGAAAACAAAATATATAAATACAGGCTTACCCTTGTGATTTTGAGAAAAAAAAACACAAATATATAAATACAAGACTTACCTTGTGATTTTGATGAAAAAAAAATATAAATAAAAGACTTACCCCCCTTTCGATTTTGATGAAAACAAAATATAAAATAAAACCCCCCAAAATTTGATGAAAAAATTTCGTTAATTTTGGGTTTTGATAAAAAAAAAAATATTTAAATAAAACCCCTTTTGAATTTGGATGAAAAAAAATTACAAAAAAAAACCCCTTTGATTTTGATGAAAAATATATAAATCCAAGGCACCTCTTTTTTTTGGGGAAAAAAAAATATATAAATACAAAACCCCCATTCTGATTTTGAAAAACCAAAAAAAATATAAAAAAACACCCATTCTGTTTTTGGAATGCAAAAAATATAAAAAAATTTTTATTTTGGATTTTAAAAAAAATAAAATATATAAAATAAACCCCACTTGTTTTAAAAAAAACTAAATTTAAAAATACATTTTCCCCTTTTGGATTTTGGGGAAAAAAAATAAAAAAAAGGGCTTCCCCCTTTTTTTTGAAAAAAAAAAAATATATAAATAAAAAACTTCCCCGGGGGGGTTTTTTAAAAAACAAAAAATATATGGTAAAAACTTTTTGTGATTTGGATGAAAAAAAATATATAAAAAAAGGTTTCCCCCTTGTGTTTTTGATGACAAAAAAAATATAAAATAAAAACACCCCTTGTGATTTTGATAAAAAAAATATAAAATCAAAACACCCTTGGGGTTTTTGGAAAAAAAAAACATAAAAAAAAAAACACCCTTGGTTTTGGAAAAAAAAAAATATTAAATAAAAGAGCTTCCCTTGTGTTTTTAAAAAAAAAAAACTAAAATAAAAAAAATTTTGCCCCCCCGGATTTTGAAAAACAAAAATATAAATAAAGGGCCCCTTGTTTTAATAAAAAAAAAATATATAAATAAAAAATTTCCCCTTTTGATTTGGGAAAAAAAAAATTTTAAATAAATTCCCGGCACCCGGTTTTGGGGGAAAAAATATATATAAATCTCTGCTCAAGGCAATAAGGATTTAAGCCCTGGTAAAAATTTTTTTTGTTAATGACGGGTTTTTTAAAGATTAATCAGGTGTAACCCCCTAATTAAACAAATAATGGGTCTTGAAGGGAAAATATAAATTGTGATACTCCTTTTTAAATAAAAAAAAAAAACCCAAATAATTTTTTTCTTAACATAAGGGGTTGGGGTAATTTATTTTAATATAAGCCCTTTTGTACATTTGCATTATGGATTCTTAAAAGGCCCTTTTCTGCCCAAAGGAAATCAAGGCTTACCTTTGTTTTGATAAAAAAATTTTAAAAATAAAGGGCTTCCTTTGGGATTTTGAAAAAAAATATTAAATAAAAAACCCCCAAAGTGTTTTGGAAAAAATAAAATATATAAATAAAGGCTTCCCCCTTGTAAATTTTGAAAAAAAAATAAAATATATAAAAAAAAGGCTTACCTTGATTTTTTAAACAATAAAAAAAACACCCTTTTCTTTTTTTGGGTAAAAAAAATAAAAATAAAATTTCCCGTTTTTGAAAAAAAATATATAAATCAAACCCCCCGTTGTGTTTTTGGGGAAAAAACAAAAATATAAAAAAAACCCCCTTTTGGATTTTGGGGAAAAATATATAAAATCTTCTAAAACCCCGGGACATAGCCTGGATGCCCTTTTTTTTTAAATGAAAGGTTTTTTAAGATTAATAAAAGGTAATTACCTAATTAAGTAAAAAGAAAAATGGGTCTTGAATGGAAAAAATATAAATTGTAGTACCCCCATTGTTTTTAAAAAAAAAAAACCCAAATAATTAAGTTTTCTTAACATAAGGGAATTCCCGGTAATTTATACCCCTTATGTCCTTTGTCCCCTTTGCTTTATAGATTCTTATAATCCTTTCTGCTCTGCCCCGACGAAATAAAAAACACCTTTTGTGTTTTTGGTGACAAAAAAAATATATAAATAAAAAACCCCCCAAATTGTTTTTGGGGGAAAACAAAAATAAATAAAAAAAACCTAGTTTTTTGGGAAAAAAAAAAATATATAAAAGGCCCTTGTGTTTTTTAAAAAAAAAATAAAATATAAAAATCAAGGCCCCCTTGAGTTTTTTTGACAACAATATAAACCCCCATTCTGATTTTGATGACAAAAAAAATATATAAATAAAAAAATTTTTTTTGGGGATTTTGAGAAAAAAAATATATAAATGAAAAACCCCTTTGTGATTTTGAGCAACTAAAATATAAAGTACCACCCTTGTGATTTGGATAAACAAATATATATAAATAAAAGGCTTTTTTGATTTTGATAAAAAAAATATATAAATACAAGGTTTAAAACGGATTTTAAAAAAAACTACAAATATATAAATACAAAAGGCTTACCTTGTGTTTTTTGAAAAAACAAAAAATATAAATACAAAACATCGCTTGTGATTTTGAAAAAAAAAAAAAATATATAAATACAAAGGCTTCCCCCTTGTTTTTTTAAAAAAAAACCCAAAAAATATATAAATAAAAAACCCCTTTTGGATTTTGATGAAAACAAAACATAAAATAAGGCTTATCCTTGGTTTTGAGAAAAAAAAAATATATAAAAAAGGGAAGGGTTTACCCCGTTTTTGGGGAAAAAAATAAAAATTCGTTTTGCTCAAAAAACCGGGACTTATAGACACTAGATGACAATTTTTTTGTTAATGAAAAAAGGTTTTTAAAGATTAATCAAGTTAATTACCTAATTACGTGAAGATAATGGGTCTTGAATCTAAATATAAATTGGGTTACCCCCATTGTTAAATAAAATAAAAAAACCCAAAAAATTTAAAGTTTTCTTAACAAAATTTGGCATTGCGGGAAATTTAAATTGCCTTAAAAGTCCCTTTTGTCACATTTTGCTTTAGGATTCTTATAAGTCCTTTTTTTGCTCTGACCCGACAAAATAAAAAGGTTTCCCCTTTTAAGATATTGAAAAACAAAAAATATAAATACAAGGCTTCCCCTTGGTTTAAAATAAAAAAAGTATTAAATAAAAAACCTTCCCCCTTGGGTTTTTTGGGTAAAAACCCAAAAATATATAAATACAAAAACCCCCCTTGTGATTTTGAAAAAAACAAAACTCTAAAAATAAACTTCCCCCTTTGGGGTTTTGGGTAAAACAAAAATATAAATACAAAACACCCCCCCTTTGTTTTTTGAGAAACAACAAAAAAATATATAAATAAAAGGGCACCTTGTGTTTTTGATGACAAAAAAAATATAAAAAAAAAAACACCCCTTGTGATTTTGAAAAAAAAAAAATATATAAATAAAAAACCCCCCCCCGTTTTTGGGTAAAACAAAAAAAATATAAAATACAAGTTTTCCCCTTTTGTGTTTTTGGGAAAAACAAATAAAATATATAAAAAAAAACACCCCTTGTGTTTTTTGGCCTTTTAAAATTTTAAGTAAAAGGTTTCCCCTTTGGTTTTGGAAAAAAAATATATATAAAAAAAAACCCCCCTTTTGTATTTTTTGTTGGCCCAAAAATATAAATACAAAACACCCCTTGATTTTAAAAAACTAAAATATATAAAAAAAACCCCCCTTGGTTTGGATAAAACAAATATATAAAAAAAAAACACCCCCGGGATTTTGATGAAAAAAAAAATTATAAAAACAAAAACCCCTTTGGGTTTTTTAAAAAATTTAAAAATATATAAATACAAGGCCCCCTTGTGATTTGATAAAAAAAAATATATAAATAAAAACCCCCCTTGTTGATTTTGGGGGAAAAATATATAAATCGTCTGCTCAAACCAATGGAAATAGACACTAAAATGACAATTTTTTTGAAATGAAAAGGTTTTAAAAGATTAATCAAGTGTAATTACCAAATTTAAAGGTAAAAGATAAGGGGTTTTGAATCTAATATAAATTGTGGGGTATTTCCCCCTTTAAAATAAAATAAAAAAACCCAAATAAAAAAATTTTCCCTTAACATAATGGAATTCCCAGGAATTTATTTTTAAAACCCCTTTTTTGTCCCTTTCCCTTATAAAATTCTTAAAAAGTCCCTCTGACCCGAAATAAAAAGGCCCCCTTTGGGAATTAAAAACCCAAATTTTTTTAAAGGGTTTTTCCTTGTTTAAAGACAAAAAAAAGTTTTAAAAAACCGGGGCTTCCCTTGTGATTTTAAAAAAACAAACTCTAAAAAATAAAAAACCCCCCTTGTTTTTTTTGATGACAACAAAAATATAAAATCAAACCCCCCTTGTGTTTTTGAAAAAAAAAATATATAAATAAAAACACCCTTGGATTTTGAAAAAAAACTAAAATATATAAAATAAAAAGGCCCCCTTGTGATTTTGAGTAAAACAAAATATTAAATAAAAAGGCTTCCCCTTTTGTGTTTTTGGGAAAACAAATAAAAAAATTAAATACAAAAGGCTTTTGGCCGGGTTTTGGCAACTAAAATATATAAGTAAAAAACCCCCCTTGGGCGTTTGGATAAACCAAATATATATAAAAAAAACCCCCCTTGTGATTTTGAGAAAAAAAATTTTGAATAAAAAGGCTTACCCGTTGTGATTTTGGGAAAAACAAAAATATATAAAATAGGGGGCCCCGGGGGATTTTTGAGAAAAAATTAAATATATAAAAAAAGGGCTTCCCCTTTGGGTTTTTTATGAAAAAAAAAAATATAAAAAAAAAAAACCCCCCCTTTTAATTTTGGGGAAAAAAAATATATATAAATAAAAACACCCGGATTTTGAAAACAACTAAAATATAAAATAAAAGGGCTTCCCCCTTGGGGTTTGGATGCCAAATATATATAAAAAAAACCCCCCAATAATTTTGGGTAAAAAAAATTTTAAATAAAAACCCCCCTTTGATTTTGAAAAACAAAAAATATATAAATAAAAAACCCCCTTGTGATTTTAAAAAAAAAACTAAAAATTTTGAATACAAGACTTACCCTTGTGTTTTTGGGGAAAAACAAAACTATATAAAATAAAAAACCCCATTGTTTTTTTAGATGACAACAAAAGTATAAAATAAAACCCCCCTTGGATTTTGATGACAAAAAAAATAAAAATTTTCAAAACACCTTGTGATTTTGAAAAAAAAAAAACTCTATAAATAAAAAGCTTCCCCCCTTTGTTTTTGATGAAAAAAAAAATTTTAAATACAACCCTTTCCCCTTGTGTTTTTTGGAAAACAACAAAAATTATTAAAGTCTTACCTTGTGATTTTGAAACAAAAATATATAAATAAAAGGGCACCTTGGGGTTTTGGGAAAAACAAAAAATATATAAAACGGAAAAACACCTTGGGGTTTGATAAAACAACAATATATAAATACAAGTCTTCCCCATTGTGATTTGGGCAAAAAAATTAATTAAATAAAAAACCCCCTTGTGTTTTTTGGAAACAATTTTAAAAATATAAAAAGTCCCGGCCCCTTTGGTTTGGATAAAAACAAATATATATAAAAAAAAAAGGCTTACCCCCTTGTTATTTTGATGAAAAAAAAAAATATATAAATAAAAAACCCCCCCTTGTGTTTTTTGAGAACAAAATAAAATATATAAATAAAAATTTTTAATTGATTTTGATGAAAAAAAAAAAATATAAAAAATCAAGGTTTAAACCCCTTTGATTTTAAAAAAAAAATATATAAAATAAAAAACCCCCTTTTGATTTGAAAAACAAATAAAACCCCCTTGTGTTTTTGAGGGGAAACAAAAATATATACACAGGGAAAGGGTTTTTTTGGGTTTTCCTCTTTCAACATCACAAGGAGCTATTTTTTTAGTTTATCCAAAATCAAAAATAAAAAGGTTGTTGTAAAAGGTTTAAAATTTTTTTAAAACCCCACGTCTTTTAAAAAAAAATGTAATTAAATTGGGTAAGCCTTCTATGTTTATGTAATTTTTAATTTTGGTTGTCTTAAAATCACGAAAAGCCGCAAAAAATCAGAAGGGTAAGCTGTATTTTCAAAAAGTAAAATTCCCCCTTTTAAACCCGTAAAAAAGCCTCATCTCACAAACGGGAAAAAATTATTTCAAACCCCCCGTCCCCCAATCATTCATTTGGCATATTTTTTTAAAAAATCATAAAAAAGCACAATGGAAAGCCTTTTAAAAAAATTTTCATCAAAATCCCCAAAAAGGTGGCTCTTTTAAACCCGTTTTCAATATTTTAGAATCAATAAAAAAACCCGTTAATACGGTTGTTTGGGGTGATCATTTTTAAAACAAAATAACAGTTTTAAATTTTTTTTTTTCCCCAAAATTAATTTCTGCAAAAAAGTTAGTCAAGGGTAATGAGCCCTTTTGGGGGGGGTTAAATTTTTAAAACCGCCCCAGGGGAAAACCCACCTTAAAAACCCCTTGGGGAATCGGCAGCCCCCGGGTTCCCCCCTTTAAACCCCCCCCGTAACCAACTATCAAAGGGGGGAGACATGGGGGGCCCCCCAAACCCCTTTCTGCTCCGCAACTGCCATTTTCCCTAAATTTGGGGAAAGGGCGTTTGAACCGGTGCGTCCCCTTAAGCCCCGCGTTTGGGCCTTTGATGGCCCGGGCCAACGTGCTGCCCTTTGGACCTTTTGGGAATAAACGGGTTTTAAACCTCGAAAAAAAGGGGTTTGGGTTGTATTCCCCAACAATAAAAAAAAAAAAATACACAGACGGGTCTGAACTGGGATCCGCCACGGATGTAAAGCGTCTAATCCTTTAACCCCATTGACTGTTTGAAGGGAGATTCTCATCATCATCTTGGCCCTTTTCCCAATTCTTTATGTTCCAGCCCCATTCTTTTTCCAAAAGTTTCACTTTTTTGTCATTTTGCTGGGGTTTGGTTTTTTGGTCCAATAAAAAGGGGTTTTCCCCGGACAATAGACCCTCGGTAAAAATTAGAGAACAGGAGGTCCTTGTCAACCCAAACCGTAACCCAACATGATATATTTTTTTTAATTTTTATTTCTGTTATTTTGTTTTTTTCCCGATTAACCCTACATTTGCTATTTTGGTGTTGATTTGGGAATAGGACTCATTTGGAAGTTTTATATATTTTTTAAAAAATATTTTTTGCAAAAAAAATCACAAGTGTAATACAAATTTTGTTTGCAAAATTTTTTATTTTTTTTTTCACCCAATAATCATCAAAACTAAAATGTGGGGGTCAGTGATGTAGCGAAGGGTTTTATAGAAGGGGGGGGCCGGAGAAATTTACCGACACAAAACTCCCAAAAGAAGCGACAAATTATGTTAATCCCGAAATACGAACAAGTTTGGGAAAAATTTTTAGACAAACACTATTGACATGTGACCTTTTTTAAAAAAAATGACTGATGACGTCCTCCCCCTTTAAAAGGGGCCCCTGGGGGGGGTTTAGAAAAAAAATTTAGATATCAAGGAAACCCCAGCGAGCACTAACGTTATCTTTTCAAAAATCGTGAGGGGAAATTTTTTTGTCATATATATGACCTTCAAATCAAATCACCCATTTGACATTTTCTTCCGCTCTAAAAAGGAAAATTCCAAATTTAACACATTCTAACAAAAATTTGGCCAGACGAAACGGGTCCCCTAACCCAAATTTTTAAAGGGGATTGCAGACTACGGCTGGTCTTCTCGAAAATAATTTAGCTGGGATTTGATATCGAATCCTGTAAATTTCTCTTTGGATCAACATGATGTACTACGAGTTGAAGGGGATAATATGGCCTTCTCGAACGTATCAAAAAACAATGCCGAAAAGTTTCAAAGGGATATCAGTCCGAGGTAATTAGATCAACAGAAATTCCAAAAAAAACCATCCCCAGACTCAGTCTGTAACATTATCAAATTTCAAAAACCCCAACACCGTCAAAAATTTCATTGGCATTACCCCAAATTTGGGCAGTGTCTTTTTTCGTCTCTTTTCGGGGAAGCAACACTTTACAAACTGTAATTTTTAAATTTTCCCACAACTATTAATTGGGATATCAAACTGATACGGGTGGGAAAACCCAAAGAAAAATTTTTTTGGGAGGCTACCCGGTTAAATAGTTTGACTGAGGGAAATTTTGCATATAAAAAGGGCATTGGAACAAATGAGTGCCTTAACCAAATAGAGGGGTTTTTTGGAGGGTTTAAAAAGAAATTACAGAATCTAATGCCAGAACGGTTTAAAAAAAAACAATCAAAAACGATTATCATTCCATGTACCCGACATGACCGGGTTTCAAAAAACCAAAAAATATTGAAAAAAAACAACTCCATCCTACCCCTCTTGTTTTTGGAAGCACTTTTAATTCAGGTACAATTTTTATTTGTGATGCAGGTTCAGTGTCAGAAAAACACTCCCCATCAACCTCCTGGGTAAACTGGAACCTGGTAATGGGTCGGGCTGATAAAAATTTGACCCAAGATTTGTTGGCACCAATTGGGCAAAACTGAACATTCCCCCTTTTATGGAAGGGCCCGCAAATGTAATTTCAAAATGTTTTTAAAAAGAACATTTATCCTTCATTAAAGTTAGAAGTCATGGGAAAGAATCAAAAACTTTCCCTATCTTTGATCGATGATAGGCCCTAAAATCTATTTGGGGGTTTTCCAAAAACAAATTGTCTTTGTTTTTGCATTGCCCTTTTTAAAATTTTAGGTGCCATTTGTTTAAAAATTTACAAAAACATCACATGTTGGTGGGTTTTTCATGAAAGCATTTTTTTAAAAATTTTAAACTTAAAATTTTAGATTCTTCTTTAAAACCCAAAATTTATATGGGGCCTTTAAACAAACATTAATTTTCAGTTTCAGGTGTTGCTTACCGGTATAGAAATCATTTTTTGGGCCCAAAACCAACCCACTGTATTTTCCTTACCATTTCTGTGAAACTGACATTGGATGGTTTAGAAACAATGGTGGAACACCCTCTTTTTTACTTCTCTTTAAAAAAAAAATTAAGGGGTTTTCTCTTATGGGATTTTTTAATTAAAAGTCGAAAATTGGTATTTTTGGGGATGGCACTTTGTTGGTCCATAAGTTATAGAATCTGACCAAAAATATACATAGTAAAAAAACAGATTCTTTGTCACCCCGACTCACCTCTTTTAAATTTTTCAATGCTAAATAATCAAAATATTTTTCAAAAATTATTTTAGATTCATATATAAATCGGATACTCTCCATTTAAATTTTTTCTTTCAAGATATTACGTAACTTATGTAATGATCCCAAAAAAAACTAAAGGGAAGTAAAGTTGAATGTTAAAAAGGGAATTTTCCAATGAATTGGGCAAAAAGTTTATTGAATACTCATGTGACTTAATCTTTTTAATTTTTTTGGGGGAAAGGGTTTTTCATCATCGTATTTTGGAACAGTCCAATCTTCCCCTTCCCAATCTGCCCAATCAAGTCCAACATCCCATTTTAAAAAAAAGCAACTTTAAAAAAATGCTAAAAAAAAATTAAAGGTTTTGGGTACATGTAAACCAATTTAAATAGGGAATTCCAAAGGAAATTAAGTATGGGGCTAATGACCCCTTTTTTTGTATTTTTTTAAAAATCCAAAAATAACAGTCAATTTGTCCAAAATGTATTTAAAATTTAATCAATTTCCTTTTGGTTTATTACATTTATAATCTTTTTGTTTTTTGAGAAATAAAAATCATTTAAAAAACAAACTGTTTTTATAATCTTTTGATTTTTTTGCCTAAATGACGTTTTTATGGGACTTTTGTCAGTGCCCCCGGTTCTGTGGGAAAAAAAAACAGGCGACTCGGGGGGGATTCGAACCCCGACCCCCGCCTACCGGGGCAGATAATCTTATTCATTTAAACAGTCTTTGTATGTCCTGGGTGTTTTTTTTTGTTTTTACTTCACTTTTCAAAAATTGAAATAATATTGGTTTTTTCTTCCCAAACTGGGAAAATGATCAAAAAATTTAAGGGAAAATTAAATTTTTTAATTCAAGCATTTCCCCATTTTAGTTTTTTCCCGTGTACAAAAAAAATGCATGGTATCAAAAAGGGGTTTATCACAAAGATCAAGGGCAGATAATATAAAATTTTAAATATAATTTAATAAATTTCTGTTTTTTAATAGGTTTCATTTGAACAGAATATATAAAACTTTACATAAGTAACCCCAAAAATTTTTGAATAAATTAGGATCATACCCCGACCTAAATTCAACATGTCAAGCATTGCATTCAATGACATCATTAACATTCTGAGCACGTGATAATAATGCTGGTTAAAATTGTACACAGGTTTTATAATATTAACCCTTCCCCCACTCTTCTGGGTTCCCTTTATTTTCCCCTTTTTTATATTGAAAAAGTGGGAAAAAGCCCTTCAGACGCCCTTAAATTTCAGGCCAAAACCCCCAAATATAAAATGTTATTTGGGGAAAATAGTTTTTTTCCCTTTTTTTCTCAAAAAAGGGATGGTTCCGTGAAAAGTCTTCCTGGGGGTTTTCTCTGTGCATTATAAAATCCTTTCCCTTTTTCTTCGTTACTGATCTGTTGCAATTATAAATTTACATATGGTTGGTTTTTCTTAAAAACCCGTCTTGTCTCTATGAAAGGAAAAGGGTGAACCACCAAAGTAAGGGTTTAATTGTAAAAATTAGTTGCAGGGTTCTTGATTTCCCGCATTTCCTTTTGGCTGATTAGCTGGATCTTTAACAAACGATCCAATGCCCTAATTTCAGGCATTTAAAACTAATCCCCTTTTCCCTTCCCCCAAATTCTGGGACCCAAAACCCTTTTCATGCCCCAACATAAAAGCCAACAGCCCGGGTTAAAATTTTATCCATGTTTTAAAACCCTTTTGGGAAAATTTTTTTCTTTTCATTCCCTTTATTTTTTTTCCCCTAGATTATCTGGAGTGGTTTTTTTTTTTGTTGATGATTTTACCGGCAACAGATGCGGTTTTTTTTACCGTGTCATTTTTAAACCAGTTTTCATTCCCGATTGTCCCCTGTTTTTCCGAAACTTTTCTCCACTTCTTTGATTGTCGGGCTCTGGGCTTTCCCCATTTGCCCGACACCTTTCCTTGGGCCCGTTCTTCCTGGGGGCCTTTTTTAATGGGTTTGATGCTTTTAACTGAGGGGTGGTTTTACAGTACATGAATACCCGGTGAGGGGGTTTCTAGCCAAAGTGTCAGTAGGCAAATCTTAAATGTTATTAAGGGCCCGCTGTTGTTTGATTTGCTGGGTTTGTTTTGAACCCTCTTTACCAGTTACATTTCCACTGGTATGGGTGGGTCAACTGCTTTTGATTGAGATATTTATATGTAGTACAATGAATAGCAGAAGTGAGGGTGCAAATTTGGGGAAAATTGGGAAAAGCACATGGCGCCGGATTCAACTCTCCCAATTTTTTCGCAGTTGGTAACCCCCCACGGTTGTTTTGCTGGGGCGTGGGGCTGGGATCAACCTGTCTGATTTTCCGGGTTTTTCTTTTTTTTGGTTTTGGGGGGGTCATGCTTCTGGAACAGTGCTTCATGGATTGGGGGGTATCCCCTTTTCACTTTCTGGAAGGTATATGCCCGGGGAAATGATGTCATGATACATTGGTGGTATTGGGGGCTGCTTCCTTTAAATTGGTACATGCATATAAAAAGTAAAACCCCCCCAAAAGGAAATGCCTGAAAAATCCTGCAGGGCATGAGCAAAAGGTGTAACATGTTTATTGCCACATTGAAATACAAAGGGTTGAATATGGTGCTTTTTCAAACAGGCTTACAGTGGCTTTTTGGGGGATATGAACTCAGAATCTGATGACTTGGGGGTGGTACATAAATTCAGTTTTCATGTCCCGAACAATAAAGTCTTTTCCCTTTTCCAAAAATTTTTCATCTTTTTTTCCTTCTGTTATGAAAGGGGCTGGTTAACGAAAGGGGCCACATGTTTCCAAAACCACAACCCAGTGGGGACCCTTTAATCAAATAAATACAACAATTTATTTTTTCAAGGAAAAAAAAGAAAAATGTGGTTTTTTCAAAAAACCTGAAAAGGAAAAAAAGATGTTTCAGTTTCCGGTAAACTCATCTTAATGAGATAATTTGGTAAACCACAAAAACAGTTTTTTTCTTCATGCACAAAATTTTTGGGAAACCCTTTAAATTTTAAATTCAAGGTTTTGGTTTAAGACCATCAAATTTTGTGAAAATGGTCATCACACCCTTTTCTTTTTTAATTTTTTTCAGTTTGATATTGTTTCTGGCAAAAACCCCCATTTTTTACTTTCATGTTGAAAAAACTAAGGGGTTCCTTTTAAATGCCATTTTTCCCCCCTTTTCCCCTTAATTTTCTTTGTTGTTCCCTTTTGGGGTTCCAAATTTTTCTTAAAATTGATATGATATGACTGATTTCAAGTTCAAACTTACCTTTGACAAATTCCTTGTCCCAAACCCTTTTTCAGGGGGGATAGTAATCAATTTAGGGGTGTACATGTACTAGCCCCGTTTGTTTGATGTTAAACCCTGTATTTCCATTGTCTGGGTTAATGAGTAATTCTTCCTCAGTCCACCTCTTTTTAATCATTCCTCCAAACCTCTTTTGTAATCATTCCTCGGACCTCTTTGTAATTTATTCCTAGGCCCCCTCTTAAAATATTCCTCAAGGGCCACCTCTTTGAATTTCCTCAGGCCACCTCTTAGTAATCTTACTCAAGCCACCTCTTTGTTCATTCCTCAGGCTGCCCCTTTTGTAATCCAAATTCCCCTCAAACCCCTCTTTGTAATCATTCACTCCCGAAAAAAATTTAACACATGGTATAAAAGGTTGGTGATTAAAAAAACAAAAAATTTTCAATTTGAATCAAAAACACTTGGTATAAAATTGTACTCGTACCAATTGTCATGGGAAAAGTTTTCTCCTGAAATGTTGTCATCTTCAGAAAATTGTATTTTTTATAAGCAAAAACCATCACCAAAAAATGGAACCGTTATTCGCTGTTTTTTTTTTAAAAAAAATGGTGCCTATTGTGATGACATTTTCCCCAGGGTTTGGTTTTTTGAACCCTCACATGTTTTCCAAAAAATAGAGGATTGGGAAAAAGGGGTGTCAAAAACTAACCCTACCATCCCAAAAAAGGAAAAAATGAATGAACATGTGACAAATTCACACATTTAAAGTTTTGGAAAGAAAGGAAAACGGTTCATGTGATGTAGCTATTTTTTGAGCCATATACGTTTCCCCAAATTTCCCAAAAAAAAGCTGCCCAAATGCGATCCAAAACCTCGTAATCTTGTCTAATGGAAAAAATAGATTTATAAATTCAAGGGGGATTTTTTAAAAAAGGAAAAAAAACAATTTTTTTCACAGCAAAAAGACCTGTCGATGTGGGGGTTTTTTGCTTTTTATCATGTAGCAAAAAAAATCCCCCAATCAATACCCCAATCCCATACAAGTCAATAATTGTCAAAAGGCCCCTTTTCCCTTTAAAATTTAAAAATCATGAACAGTCAGATTATAAAATCGTGTTTAATTAAAATTTTTAACTACCTTTAAATTTTGGGTTTTGAGGGTAAAACAGCTCTCCTCAATAATTTGGGGCACAGTTTAAAACTCTCCTCATGTTCATAAAATGAAAGGGCTGAATTTAAAAAAATAAAAATACTCCCTTTTTTTTTCCATTTTTAAAATGGTTAAACCAGGTGCAAGGGCCCCCAACAAAAACCACCCTACAGGCAAGTTTTGAAGGGACATTGGGCACAATTGCATTTTTCTTCTATTGCCCCGTTTTTTAGAATTCTCTTTTGAGGTTGACTCAAAAAAAAAACATTGTTCATTTTTGAGAAACCCCAAAATTTGTATAAACTCCCCCCCCCAACACCACCCAACTTTGACTTTTACCGGGGGTCCGGGCTATTAACCAAACCCCCCCTTGAAACCAAATACTTAACCCCCTAAAGTACAAGTTCAACTACATCAAAAAACACAAACTATTCTAACGTTATCATGGTTATGTCCCCCTACTAGGCCCCCCATTTGTAAACTTTTTCGTCTCAGTTTTAGCTCGACTAAAAATTTCCAAAATGCAAAATACTACTAAAACTCGGGTCTATTTTGGCCCCAAAAGGGAAAATAATAGTCTGGGCGGTAAAAAATTTCATTACCCTTTTACATTTTCTCAATACTAAAGTGTTTACCTTTTTTACAAGCTCTGGTTTTATGCAGAACTTAGTTGATGCTCCTCTTCTGCCCAAGCTAGCCAGCGTTTTTGAGCTGAATAACTGATGCTACAGTTGTGCACCTGGGATGTCTTCTTGTTTCATATTTGATGAGAAATGATTCAAAAAACTACAAAGCTTGTGAAGCGACACACAATCAGTGTCCACCTTTCCCCTCATGATCCAATCATGTCCAGCTGCATCATGCAGCTGAACAAACATCGCTAACAATATGGAAGTGAAAGACGAAAACCCCGGAAGTGATTTTTTAAAGTTGACAGCGCCCTCGGTCCTATGATCAAAAGTACGGCGCATTGAACAAAAATTATTAAATGCAGAAAATCAGAAATGACAAATAAAAATAATTTCCTAGATACTAATGCTTACTTAGCAGCGCTAAACAATTTTTTTTAGTAAACTTGATTCAACTTAATGTAGCTTTGCACAGTGAAGACGATAAGTAAGACTAAAGTAGTATATGTGCAACATTACAAGACATGGGTCCCTATATTGAGGTGGAGATTGAAGGGTGGAATTGTGGTGCATTATGGTGCATTGCCATTACAAACTGCACAAAATCACTGCCAGACAAACACAGACAAAACTGTAGTGTGATGCTGCACACTGTGGGCGTGTGCAGTTTGTGTGGAGGGAGTCACGCGCGCGCCGGAGCGTGTCTGCCACGCGCGCGCCACAGTCAATGCAGTGTGTCTGAGCATCACACGGTAGTTTTGTCTGCAGTTGTCTGCAGTGATTTTGTCTGCAGTTTATGACAGCAATGCACCACAATGCACCACAATTCCACCTCAATCTCCACCTCAATACTAAAGGGACCCATGTCTTGTAATGCCACATAACTACACACAAACACAATAACAAACAAAAACGTCTAAAGAAAATCACGAGTGTACTCATATTATTCTACTTACTCTTTAAGATATCCTTTTCAGGCTACAATCGATTCGTTTCACAAGTATAAAATCACCCCAACGTGTTTCATACCTTTTGTAATGTTTTTGATTTATTTTATTTTTATATTATTTTATATTCCTTAGGGGAAGTAGAAAGGGGAGGGACGCAACGTGCAGACAGACAAAAGAACGACTGTACATGAAGCTATTCAAAGTATGATTTATTAAATTTAATTTAACACCAACAGCAATCTTTGACATCAATATATTTACAGATGGTTTTTATATTGGTTTTAAATTGGAAAACATTTGATAAACTGAAAACATTAAGTATTATTATTATTATTATTATTATTATTATTATTATTATTATTATTACTGTTATTTTAAATTCTAACAAATTCCAGGGCCTTTAGAACATTTTACAGCATTTATTAAATTTAATTTAACACCAACAGCAATCTTTGACTCATTCAGTCTCTACTCATTGAGTCTCTACTCATTGCGTCTCTACTCATTCAGTCTCTACTCATTCAGTCTCTACTCATTCAGTCTCTACTCATTGAGTCTCTACTCATTCAGTCTCTACTCATTGAGTCTCTACTCAATGAGTCTCTACTCATTGAGTCTCTACTCATTCAGTCTCTACTCATTGAGTCTCTACTCATTGAGTCTCTACTCATTGAGTCTCTACTCATTGAGTCTCTACTCATTGAGTCTCTACTCATTCAGTCTCTACTCATTGAGTCTCTGCTCATTGAGTCTCTACTCGATGAGTCTCTACTCATTGAGTCTCTACTCATTGAGTCTCACTCATTCAGTCTCTACTCATTCAGTCTCTACTCATTGAGGTCTCTACTCATTCAGTCTCTACTCATTGAGTCTCTACTCATTCAGTCTCTACTCATTGAGTCTCTACTCGTGAGTCTCTACTCGTGAGTCTCTACTCATTGAGTCTCTGCTCATTGAGTCTCTACTCATTGAGACAGCAGTTGTCTAACTTGTGAAGCAACGCCCGCTTTTAGAATGTCAGGCCTGTAGTTCTGGCCACACTGTCTATTTAAAGATGAATAGAAAGTCTTGAGAGTTTAGAACCATGCAGAGGCACTCATTTTCTTCGAAATTAAGTTGTCACTGCCCTTGATCAACATGTGCTGGCAAAATAACCATAAGAGTTGCTGTAAGACTAACAGAGGTGGTTATTTATAGATTTTTATTCCTACCAAAAACACTATTATAGATGTTTTTTTAAATTACAGTAGTCTTTCTGAAACATCTGATACTTTCATTATCTCACTCTTCCTCGTTCTCTTCATCCTCGTTCTCTTCATCCTTGTTCTCTTCATCCTCATTTTAGTTGAAGTATTAGTCCGTCAAATTTGGTATGGTGTTTGAGCATTACTCTGTTCAGAGCTTTGTTTACTTCCATGCCTTTATTTACTTTTCTTCGAGATCTTCCACCAATATCCTGATAGGTCCCATTATCTTTCAGATGTGGGTAACGACAAAAAATCCTTGTATGTTGTTGAAAAAGATTCGCTTGACTGCCCAAAAGGGTTTTCCTATTGGCTTTTTCCTTGACAGTCTTCACTCATACCCCCGTTGACGTACTTTTCATATTTTCACCACATCTCTTCAGTAGCCACTTTAACCTCTTCCAGCCAGTCTCGAAAAGTGGTATTATCTTCCAGTTTCAGAACTAGACTCATCCTCTTCCGATGATTCGTCATATTCCACCTCCCGTATCAGATTCTGAATCCATCTTCCTCAAAATCTTGTCTTCATCCTGCGTAGATTCAGTTTCTAAGTTTCTATTTCCGAATCTTCAAATCTACGCTTTTTAACTATCTTGGGTTTGGGAATTATCGATGTCAGAATTGTCAGATTGGATAGCTTTAATTTCAGAATCATCATCAACTTCATCCATTTTAGATTTCTCTTCATTATGTACATGTTCTGCATGCCTCCGTAGGTTATATCTCCGTCAAAGCTTTTGCCGCACTGGTGACAAGCATGAGACGACAGCAGAAATAACATTCATGTTGAATCTCTGATGCTTAATCTCCGATTGACAAGAAACGGAAGAAATAGTTTATATGGGCCTATAACTACTCATTTCGGAATGAGTAAAGACTGAATAATTAAGACTCAATAAGTAAAGACTCAATGAGTAAAGACTCAATGAGTAGAGACTCAATGAGTAGAGACTCAATGAGTAAAGACTCAAGTAGTGAAGACTCAATGAGTGAGACTCAATAAGTAGAGACTCAATGAGTAGAGACTCAATGAGTGAGACTCAATGAGTAGAGACTCAATGAGTAGAGACTCAATGAGTAAGAACTCAATGAGTAGAGACTCAATGAGTGAGACTCAATAGTGAGAATCAATGATGCCAGAGACTCAATGAGTGAGACTCATGGTCGAGACTCAATGATGAGAGACTCAATGAGTCGAGACTCAATGAGTCCAGACTAATAGTAGAGACTGGATGAGTAGGGGCTCGATGAGTAGAGAGACTCGATGAGTAGAGACTGGATGAGTAGAGAGACTGGATGAGTAGAGACTGGATGAGTAGAGACCGGATGAGTAGAGACTGGATGAGTGAGACTGGATAATTGGGGACTGGATGAGTAGAGACTGGATCAGTAGAGACTGGATGGTGAGAGACTGGATCTGAGACTGAATGAGTGAGACAGATGAACAGTGGGACTCAGTGAGTAGAGACTGGATAATTGAGAGGACTGGATAGAGTCAAAGATTGCTGTTGATTGATGGAATTAAATTTAACAAATGTAAAATGTTCTAAGGAGGCCCCAGATTTGTTCAGGTTTAAGAATAACAATAATAATATTAATAATAATAATAGTAATAATAATAATAATAATAATGTAATGTTTTCCAGTTTATCAAATGATTTCCAATTTCAAACCGATATAAAACCATCTGTAAATATATTGATGTCGGAGTACTGTTGATTAAGAATGGAATTTAACAAATCATGTGAATAGCTTCATGACAGTCGTTCTGTTGTCTGACTCTTCGATCGTTGTTGTCCTCACTTCTACTCGCCAAAAGAGAATATAAAACTCAATATAAAAAACAAAATAAATAAGGCGATACAAAGGTATGAAAACACGCGGGTGCATAAAATAATTTACTGTGAAACGACAGTGTAACCCGAAAAGATATCTTAAAGAGAGTAAGCTGACTGTGAGGTAGCTAATTCATGATTACTGAGACCTGATTGTTATTGTAATTGTAAATAATGATTATGTAGCATACATTACATGGGTCCCTATATTGAGGTGGAGATTGAGGTGGAATTGTGGTGCATTGTGGTGCATTGCCATTTGCAAACTGCACAAAAATCACTGCAGACAAACTGCAGACAAAACTGTCGTGTGATGCTCAGACAAGCTGCACACTGTGGGCGCGCGCGCGTGAGGGACACGTCTGGGCGCGCGCGTGACTCCTCACACAAACTGCACACGCCCACGGTGTGCAGCATCACACTACAGGTTTGTCTGGCGGTTTGTCTGCGGTGATTTTGTGCGGTTTGTATGCCGCCACAATGCACCACAATCTACCTCAATCTCCACCTCAATATAGGGACCCATGTCTGTAATCGCATATACGCCTGACTAAGTACCGTGACAGCATGCAAAATTCTCTGTGGAAGGTATTGGTGGTTATGAAAAGAACTTGGAGGTTACAACTCGACGTTTCGATCGGTATGCTCTGATTGTCGATCAGGAGAATGCCGAACTCTGGGAAATGCTGCTGTTTCGTAGGCTGCTGGAGGATCACGTGATGACTAGATGCTGCGGGATTAGTGCGTTGATGAGGGGTGCAGGCGGAAACTGAGACTAGGATCCTAGGAGTGGGGGAGAGGGTATGTGTTCACTCAACTGAATCAGTTGTAAACAAGCACAGGGGAGGGAGGGTGGTTGACTTAGGATGTGAAAGGTCCCTCAGTCTGGGGTGGGTTGCATGGATATAGAAGATCATTCAGTCCGTAGTATTATTTGTCGCCAAATATAACTGATGTAAGAAACCAATTTCCTGTGGATTCAACCGATATCCTGTGATTCAACTTTGGTTCAATAAATTTCAATTTGTTTTCTTTGTTTTACTAAATAAAATGAAATAAATTAAAATCTGAAAAGGTGTACCTCGCTCATTGGCTCTGATTCATCAACATCTAGCAGATTGTCATCTTTAACAGGGGCATGTAAGGGAAGAAGACTTTGGAGGTTCATTAGGGTTGCCTGTCAATGACAATATCATCACTGCTGACCTGCACAGATATTTGTGAAGGAGATGAATGCACTATTTTGATACTTTCAAATGGGTAAAAGCATTATATTTATAGTTAAATAGAGGAAGAAAAGAAAAAAAAGTGATAATTATGGTAAAGTATCCAAATGAACCACAGTCTCCCTATGAAATCCTCTCCTCCTCCTGGTCTGCATGTATACTACATGTCATCTTCAGGTGACGATGCATCCTCCACATCTGCTTCTCCAATGGGGTGATTAATTCCCAAGTTGTCTCCTTGGGTATTCCACACTTGTCAGCTCACCTGTTTTTAAGTAACAACTCATTGTAGATCAACATAATGTGTTAAAAAGGGTATTCTTTTCAATGTGATACACACAAATCTTTACACTACAGCTGGTTGACAAACATTGATGGTAAGCTAACCATACTTGCACACATTATTTGTACAATGCGAAATTACACAACATCGAAAACTTAACTTCACATTTGCCAGCCAGATCCCCCGTGCTTAATCCTTCAGCCGAGTGTCAAACTGTCAAAGTTGCGAACAGTCTCATCTATGAAATCCTCATCCTCCTCCTGAATTCTGCATATAATTATACTCCATGTCATCTTCAGGTGACGATGCAGTTGTCATGTCTAGGGCTGGTTGTTCATGATCTGCGTTCCACCTTGGAAGCCTCTCTACAAGATGCACTTGGAAATGCGTTTGCACTCGTACCTACAAGTTAAACATCAGCAAGTTATAATTATACTATCTCAAAGAAAAATAGGAACGAAAACAAAATGGGTTGTGTGTGTATGTCGCAGCTTCAAAGCCAGTTTAATTCAACCTTCTTTCACACCGGATGCAAAGGTGGGCAAACGGTTTTTGCCAGTGCTTCCAAAAACCACCAACATTGAGGAAGCACCAATGGCCATCAGCTAAACAGTGAGTGATACCATGACCACCAGTAGGTAAACAATAAGGGTGATGCCGCAACCGCAGTAGGTAAACAATGAAAGGGGATTCTAGCCGGCCAATTGTCATCGGGCAAGCTCGGTGGTCGAGAGGTTAAGACGTGCAGGCGCTAGTAAGCAGGAGGTCGTGCAGTTCGAATCACGCCCGAGTCGCCTGTGTAGTTTTCACAGACACTCGGAAAACACTGAAGTATACAGTGCTATACACACGTCGGTGTGGGGCGAATTAAATCAATTGTTTATCTCCCGACGCAATAATTTCACTAACTAAATGATAACACTACTCCCACCGCTGGAACATGCGGACGGATATAGCCGGAGAATTACCGGCGCTAATAATAATACAATTATAATGTTGATTTTTATGCCATTTTGCATATGGCCTAGAAATAACCCGTGTGGCACATCACGGCGCTATCACAATCCTAATATTTATTAGTTATTAATTAAACAAATACAATGTGTTGATTTCCTGCCATTGTTTTATTATGGCCTGTAATAGCCCGTGTGGCACATCGCTACCATAATCATAAACTTACAATTTCAACATTAATGTTACCAATAATGATTTGTATTTAAAAGAAATATAGACCCAACCCATTGAATTAACAAATATAAATAGATGAGGAATATGATTTTCTATTCGAACCAAGAATTTCACCACGAGGAACACCATGACCCACAGGAAGAAAACCCCCCACCAGGGCTTCCGACAGAAAATCAAAGCAATGTTAAAATGCAATTGCACAGGTTTGCACGAAAGATCCCGTACCGTCAGGAGAGATAGACCCCATCCCTTCGGTATAGGCTACAATTGGACCAGCTAAACTACAGAGGGTGTTCAGTACCCAAGCCCCTCCTCACATACACCGGTTGAAAACCCTACGCACCAGCTCCAGGACGTACCCGGGTGGCGCCGTAGTAAAACACGCGGGGTATGTTCGACCATACCAGTGTGGCTGCCGATTGTTCCTGCGATGAGCAATCACCAATGCAATACCCTGCCGAAGCTCGAAAAATCAACCAATACCCAAATCATTGGACCCTATTATGCTGTGTAACATGCGAAATGAGTGGGATCAGGAAGTGTTCACCTGAACCCCCACACATGTCAATACCTCCTGCAAAAACCTTATTGAATTGAAATTGAGTGAGAGGTAGCCCATCAGTATGGCAGAACAAGATGCCATGCATCTTGGGCCGAACCTGTACAAAGCCTTTCAGCGCGTGTACTGGGCAGGGGAGGCGTCCAAAGTCTGACCAATAAGGGATTTTGTTTGGGAGGCCATGTTGATTATTCTTGCTATGGCGCAAGGACACAAGCACATACTCTGTAGCGGAACCCTGGTTGGTACCCCAAAAAGTGGATATCGCCAACTTGTAAAGCATGCGCCTGTACCATGGCTCGGGAAATTGCTGCAAACTCACCGACCCGCAAAAATCCGAAAAACGCTAGCAGCATCGCTGCTCGAAAAAGCTTAACTTCAAACGTGGATGAGCAAACAGAGTGGCAGCGCTGCAAGTACCTTCGCCAGCAAAGGAACTGAAATTGGGGATCGCTGATCCAGTCTAGCACCACCCCGCCGGCAACCTTCCAGCAGCTTTGCCACTCTAAAAGTACCCGTTGGGTCTGGTTCGCCACTGAGTTTAAAATGACAACCGACACCCGCTACATACGTAACAATGGTTGAGGGGAATAATGCTGCAAGGAAAACCAAGCAATGAACTCACACATCGCCTGTACCCAACTGGCGCGTGCTGGTGCCCTTGCCAGGCCTGCAAAAACGACAAAATGCTGACCATCAGAATTGTAAACCTTGTGCGTGTTGTGAGCAAACGCTAATGATAACAGCCAACTAATTTCGCACCATACCAGGAAGGGTCGGCAACGGAGTACTGACTAAATCCGCCTGGGGGGCCAGCGTGAAGAAACGCTCCATCTGGAAACGAAAAAGAGCGTCGGCGACACCATTATTTACACCTGGAATGTGGATTGCTTTGAAAACGATATTGAACTTCAAGAATTCCAAAACCAGTAAACGTATAAGGTGCATTGCCTTTGGGCACTGTGAAGACTGACCGTTGACCATGTACACTACCGCTATATATTCAGAACGAAACGTAACCTTGCGGTTAGATAATAATGGCCCCCAGCAAAGTATGGCAACCACAATGGGGAAAAGTTCTAACAATGAAATGGATGATCGATGGTTGAGACGCAAAGTTTTGAGGCCAGCGGCCTTGCAGCCACCTCCACCAAAAATGCACCAAAGCCAATGGAAGACTCCCAATCCTGCTGGAGGAATGGTGTCACCCCGTTGTAGTCGCTCATGAATGTGAGCCACATGAGCAAGTCAAGTTTTGCCCCATGAGAAATACGCACGCACTTATGCTGTGGGTGCCGAAGGCCCTTGATCAATGCAATAAGCCGCCTTGTGAATTTCAAAGCCCTCCCCGGCGCAACTGCTCTACACACGTAGTTAAGCGAACCAATAAGTGACTGAAGTTGAAATAAGGTTGCTTTAGGTTTACCGAGCATCCCTTCAATCTGCCTAGTAATTGTGCTGACTTTGTCAGCAAGAACTTTAATTTGGCAGGACATCGTGTCAATGACAAGCCCCAGGTATGAAAGCACCTGTGCTGGACCTTCAGTTTTTTCCCGAGCAATAGGCACCCCAAGTTCTAAACTTTTGAAACAGCGAAACGGAGCATCCCATCGGAAGACATTTCGGAAGACATTTGTCAAAATAAAAATGGTTAGCGAAAGTGAACCCCAGCAGCTCATAAGCCTCATAGTCCCTCGGTGAAACTGGTAAAAGGCGAAAGGCAGACTTAGGGAGCGTCTGACAAGTCGGGCACGTTCTAGGCGCAAAAGAACGTTCCCTTGGGCACACGCCCGCAATCCATTGGAACGCCAGAACGTTCTGCTGGACCACGACAGTGTGCCGAACTACGGGAACATTCCTACACGAGTGAATACGCGCTTTAGCATTTTGAACGTTCCGGTTGTCCCGTCGTGGACTGACCCGTGACTGGGGCTGGTTGTCCCATAACTGGATGCCACGTTGAGGCTGGCTGCGGTCCCGGATGCGCGGATTGCTGTACCACAGATAACGCCGGTTGCTGTGCCGCGTGTGATGTTTGCACAGTATTTTTGCATTGCCTGGGCCACATGAATAGCCTGCGGAACCTCTGGATAAGACAGGGGATGAAGGGTGTTCCTAGTTTTTACAAAGGGACCTTCGTTGGGCGGATCAGGGGACACATTTGGTGCACTATCCCCCTACGCCATTTTTGTCGCTGAGGCCTATATGCAAAGATATCCATATTTTCGCTTCCCCGTTTTTGTCAGTTTTGCCATACCCTTATATCAACCCAATATATGCCGCTGGGACACTCCCACAGCCATTCAAGTAATACCTTTTGTCAGAAAGAGTCAAGAAGGTTGGCTGGAGGTAGTGCCCCAGCTTCGATAGCTTTACGAATCAGTTAAACTCTGCTTAACTGCTTAACTCTGCTTAAATCTGCTTAAACTCACTTTGTCGTGTTGTTTTCTAAATGTAAATATTTCAGAAGGAATGGTTTTCTAAGATTATTTTGTTTTTACCTTGTTTTCAACTTTACATCGCGTAATCTTTGTGTTTTAAATTAAAACATAAACGAGCGAGTCATAATTAATTAATAACTCTTTAATCACATCCCAGTCAACCAATTTTAAATAATATATCAAAAAATAAAAAATAAATAGAAAATAGAATCAGGATTCACCTAGACGAAAAAAAGTGTAAATGGACAAATATTCATCTGAAAAATATAAATGCCAGGCCATAGGCCCAGTTTAACACAAATCAAGAAGTGCATTCCAAAACTGACCCAATTGTTTTCAGGTATAACTTATACCGGGGACCGACGAATTTGAGCCCTGAAAAAAATATTTACACGTGACGTGTGAATAGTGTTCCTAGGTTTTAGACGAACGTCAGTAGTGTGTTGGGTCTTGATAGGACAAAATGCATAACAAAGGAATTTAATTTGCATAACAATGGGATTAAAATTATAAAACAAAGGGTGTAATTAGCTTTATAGGACAAAATGCATAACAATGGGGTTGAATTAGCATAACAATGGGGGGTTGAATTAGCGTAACAATGGATGTATTGTTAAAAGTCGAAATCTTTATGAGACAAAATGCATAACAAAGGGTTGAATTAGCGTAACAAAGGGCTTAATTAGCATAACATTGGGCTGAATTAGCGTAACAATGGATGTATTGTTAAAAGTCGAAATCTTTATAGGACAAAATGCATAACAATGGGGTGAATTTGCGTAACAAAGGTTGTATTGTTAAAAGTCGAAATCTTTATAGGACAAAATGCATAACAAAGGGGGTTGAATTAGCGTAACAAATGTTGTATTGTTAAAAGTCGAAATCTTTATAGGACAAAATGCATAACAATGGGGGTTGAATTAGCGTAACAATGGATGTATTGTTAAAAGTCGAAATCTTGATATTACAAAATGCATAACAAAGGGTTTAAAATTAGCGTAAGAAGGGTTGTATCGTTAAAAGTCGAAATCTTGATAGGACAAAATGCATAACAAGGGTCCATTGTGTTGGAGGGTATAAATGATACGATATTGATTCGAGGTATCACAAATCATCGCAACATATTTATTCTACGGAGCTAATTGAACAACGCCTAACGGGGAAACAGGAAAATGTCACGTCGTCTAACTACTACACCTGAATTATATTATGATATGGCTGGGAGTCAACATGAAGAACGACAGTATAAGTCGACGTATACACCAAGAACGTCTAATAATTGGTTGAGCCGAGTGCCCCCTGAACGACTTCATCGGTTAGAATAGCGTATGGTGAATAGGTCAGAAGATCGCACCGCACCCTATCCTTATACTCCTCGCAAGCGTAAATTGGACGAGGCTTCAACTTCTCACCGATTTCCAATAACACCTACCAGGCATGCTGTCGTAGAGACATTTAACGGTGAAGTTTACGTGAAGATTCGAAGGTACATTCACCGTAAAGACGCTGATCTATGGAGCAGCCCACGAGGCGTCAATTTAAGGGTGGAGGAGTGGAAGACACTGGTGAAGATGATACCTACAATCAATAATGCTGTAAAACAAGTGGAGGTGAGTTTCATGATACAGTCTATTTCTCTGATCAAAGTTTGTCAGTATGTGTTCGTTGTCGATGAGACATGTTACGCTGTGTTTAAACGTTTAATTAAATGATTCATTGTCTTATGGTATAGGAGCAAGAACGACGTAAACATGTGAAACACAGCGGTGATTATCAACCCATACCCTACCACCTTCTACCCTCCGATGTAGTGCCTGACACGGACCCTGCAGTTAACGATTTACCAGAAAGTAAATTATAATTATTTTGAATTTAATTATATATATATATATATTCTCTACCCCTCTTCCCCTCCTATTTTTCTTCTACACACATACTTCATTTACTAGCTGTTCACACGCATGATGTGTGTATTTTTATTCATGATGTTCTGTTATTTCTTCAGTGGACGATGGTGAAGATGACGCTGGCCAGGGCAACTGAACAACTCGTCATCGATACAAAGGACTCGGAAATCGATGGAACCGCAAGGGATCTAGCGTTCAATATAATTCAGTCTATTTTTGTCTCTTGTATATTGAAGGTCTGCGACCTGGCCAAACGTCATTGTTATGGGTGCTGTGTTGACCATCCAAGTCGGCCACAGCACCCATGCATGATGTTAACTCTAGGGGAAAAAGTCGAAATGTATTTTGAAGATGCAGTTAGTGAGATCGAGATTGGCACGTGTCGTTTAAACTGGAACCTGACGGCTTCGGGTCATGAGATAATAGCAAAGGCTTTCTCTCGTATACAGGAAACGAACGAACTGTTTGATGATTATGTTAAAATGCACGTGAAACAGCAATTAGATTCAGAGGTAATTAGAGGCGTACTATATGACGTGTGTTACTCTAGTGAGTAATATCATAAAAGTTCTACTTTGATCGTTTTGATGTTTGACGTGCATTGCAGTATTTAAATGTTTTGCTTATTAATGTTGGTTTGAAAACGATTATCACTTTGTTATTTTAAGAAAATGTAATTGTTGCTGTTTTATACATTGAATAAATTTCTGTTTAACAGAAAAAAAAATAGAAAAAAAAATGTTTTAATGATTTGTATCTATTTATTCAAAGGTTTTCCTTTTTGGTTGGATTAATAAAGCATTGTTGTTAAATTTAGGATGTTACTTTTCATTGAATCGCTGAGACGTTAAGATGGCCCTGTCGGAACGTGTTGATTATTTAAAGAAATTGTATTACGATGTGGACCGCCAAAGCGGTCTAAGTAGTATTGAAAAGCTGTATCGTACCGTTAAGAAAGATGGCAAATACGATTTAACACGTAAACAAATAAAAGACTTTCTACAGAGTCAAGATACGTATACATTACATAAACCCGCCCGTAAGATATATCCAAGAAACAGCATTCTAGCGGTAGGACGTGATGAGATCCATCAATTGGATTTGGTGGATGTATCTAATATATCAAAGTACAATAACGGTTACAAGTTTTTATTGACGTGTATTGATGTGTTTTCTAAATACGCCTGGGTTATTCCTTTAAAAAACAAATCTGGAAAGACGCTTGTGAAAGCTTACAAAAATAGTTTCAAATCAAGTCAGAGGAAACCAATAATGATCCATTCAGATAAAGGTAGTAAGTTTACAAATCGTCTGTTTCAGCAATATCTAAAAGAAGAGGGTATACATTTTTACACAACAAACAGTGAAGTTAAAGCATCTATTGTGGAGAGGTTCAACCGCACTCTAAAATCTAGGATGTGGAAGTATTTTACGTACAAAAATACCCTCAAGTACGTTAACGTCTTACCGAAATTAGTAAACAGTTACAATAATTCATATCATCGCTCTATTAAAATGAAACCAACGGAAGTGAACGGTGAAAATGAAAGCATAGTATGGAAAACTCTGTTTTCGTATAAACAACGTCAGCTAAAATTCATATACGAGGTCGGAGATCAAGTGCGAGTCAGCAAACAAAGATTAATGTTTGAGAAGTCGTACCTGCCTGCGTGGTCTGAAGAAATATTCACAGTGTCTAAACGCAATGGACGTCAAAAAATACCAGTGTATAAAATAAAAGATTATTCGGGTGAAGAAATTCAAGGTATATTCTACGAGCAAGAATTACAAAAGGTTCACAAATCCGACGATCTATACAGGATAGAGAAGGTGATTCGCAAACGCAAGAAAGGAGGCAAGACGGAATATTTAGTTAAATGGTTAGGTTATCCTTCAAAATTCAACAGTTGGGTAACTGATCTTAAAAAGTAAAGACATGATGGCTTCGTCTACACAGTTTTACATAACACTGCCTAGCAATTCATCTCTTTCCTTGTACCCCGACAACACACTCTCAAGTTACACAACGCGACTCGTCGAACAAATTAATCTAACCGGTAACTGGGAGGTTGCCATGACTGAGATTCACTTTCCCTTTACTTGGTATAATATCACGGATAAAAACAATTCGTTTACGTGCAGTGAGGGTGGTAATCAACAGTCATATGTACGAATTGCACCAGGATTTTACCGGTCGGTGACGGAGATAGTGCAAGCTATTAATGGAGAAATGTCCGAGATGGGTAAACAAAACATTGACATTACTCTGGATAAATACAACGGTCTGGTTAAGATATAATTGAGAGAGGGCGCTTTTATTCATTTTGACGACGAGCTATATCGTATGCTCGGATTAAAGTATAAGTCTGTTAGTGAAAGCGTGCGGGGGCATTTACCAGTGGATGTCAACAATGGGTTTTATGGTATGTACGTGTACTGCGACATTGTTCAAAATCAATTAGTGGGAGACGTAAGCGCGCCATTATTAAGAGTTGTCCCTCTACAAACGTCGTGGATTACACAGGGTGATATGATTGCTCACACTTTCAACACGCCACACTATGTTCCTATAAAAACGAACAATTTCGAAGTCGTTCATGTGGATATAAGAAAGGACACTGGAGAAAAGATACCATTTCAACGTGGGAAACTAACAATTGCACTTCACTTTCGTAGAACTCGTCCGACACTATTCTAGCTATTATGGATGACTATGAACGATATTATAGACATCAAACCGGGGGAAATTTCTTTAGGGGTGCCCGTATTCAGAGAGGATATGGATTAGGAAATATTCTAGGAGGGCTCTTTAGATCCGCTCTACCCATACTCAAGAATGGGGCAAAAGCGTTAGGCAAACAAGCCTTACAGACGGGAGTAGAGATTGCTTCGGACGCACTCAACGGTCAAAACGTAAAGACATCAGCAAATCAACGTTTACGCCAGGCTGGATTATAAATGACGTCGCTGGCTTCTCGGCAACTTTCTAAAAAGAGAAAAACACCACCGAGTAAAAACTACCGTTTAAAAAGGAGAACCCCTCGCGTTCCACACATAAAGACTTCAAGCAAGCGAAAGAAGAGGACATTAGACATATTCGACTACTGATTAAACATGGCTTTCATCAATCAGTTTTCTTGCGAATGTTCTAAGAGTGAAACGGACTTTCAGCGTCCCTCCCACTCAGACTTCAATTTTAAAGGGCCAATGGATACAGTATAATCCACTGACTAATATCGTGGACTCTGATTCTATAGAATTCAACGTGACTGGATCGTCAGTGCACTATCTGGATTTGGCACATTCTATGATAAATGTAAAGGCAAAGATTGTTAATGAAGATGGAACGGATCTTACAGATGACGCACAAGTTGGTCCCGTAAATCTTTTTCTACATTCCCTGTTCTCCGAGGTTGATATTACTCTTAATGATAGACTCGTGTCGTCGGCAACGAACAATTATGCATATAGGCCATAATCGAATCCTTGTTGTCTTTTGGAATGGTGCGAAGAAATCCCAATTAACATCAGCTTTATTTTTCAAGGATACAGCCGGGAAAATGAATCAGACCAACCCCATCGCTGAGGGTGCACATAATGAAGGATTAAAACAACGGTATCAATTCACTAAAAGGAGTCAAGTGGTCGATCTATTTGGCCGATTCACAGTGACATCTTTTTTCAAGACAGACTCTTGTTGAACGGTGTCAACCTTAAACTTAAGTTTCATCGTAGTAAAAATGCTTTTTGTTTGTTAACCCCCCTGCAAATTGACAAATATAAAGTACAAATTATGGATGCAACTTTCTACGTAAGAAAAGTTTCTCTCAGTCCATCAATTGCTCTGACGCACGCTAAAATGTTGGATACTACTACAGCAAAATATCCATTACGTAGGGTAGATGTTAAAAGTTTCTCCATTCAACGCGGAAACCTGTCATTTACACGCGAAAATGTGTTCTTGGGACAAATTCCTAAACGCATTGTGATTGGAATCGTGGGTAACAGGGCGTACAATGGTGATTACAGACAGAACCCTTACAATTTTGAACATTACAATTTAAATTTTCTTGGACTGTACGTGGACAATGAACAAACACCTTGGAGACCTCTTCAGCCTAATTTTTCAGGGCCGGACAAGAATTACATGATGGCCTATCAGACTTTATTTTCCGGTATAAATACCCTATACCAAGACGCAGGCAATCAGATAGATAGATCAGACTATGAATCTGGTTACACACTCTACGCTTTCGATCTATCTCCCGACCATTCGGAAGGACCGCATTTTAATCTGGTAAATCGTAGCAATCTACGACTGGAACTAAAATTTGCATCAGCATTACCCGAAACGGTGAATGTTATCATCTACAGTGAATTCATCTACAGTGGAGTGTCGTGGCCGAGCGGTCTAGCGCACCGAACTCAAGTTCTGGTGTTGCCAGCAGCAGGGTGTGGGTTCGAGCCCCGGTCGTGACACTTGTATCCTTGAGCAAGGTACTTAACCATAATTGCTTCGTCCTTCGGATGGGACGTAAAGCCGTAGGTCCCGTGTGTTGTATAATGCACGTAAAGTGGATTGTCGTGGCTGAGCGGTCTAGCGCACTGAACTCAAGTTCTGGTGTTGCCAGCAGCAGAGTGTGGGTTCGAGCCCCAGCCGTGACACCTGTGTCCTTGAGCAAGACACTTAACCATAATTGCTTCTCTCCACCCAGGGGTTAAATGGGTACCTGTGAAGGCAGAGATGGTTTGCTCTCTATGCGCTAGAAATGGCAGCAATTGAGCTGTATACTCCCCAGGGAGCTGAGATGGTTTCAGGAATGATTTATGAGCCTTATGAGCCTTATGAGCAGGGATAATAATATAATGCGCCTTGAGCGCCACTTAGTTGGTGGATACGTGCGCTATATAAATCTATACATTATTATTATTATTATTAATTCGAATCTATTCTGGAGGTGGACAAAAGTCGGAATATTCTGATCGATTACTCCAATTAGAAAGACGAGATGGATACAGTTCAGCTTTTGAAAGTACTTCAAGGGGACAGATATACCAGACAATACCTAAGAGGTGTATTTCCTTCAGATCGATTAACCCAGTAAACAGATACCCACAGACTTTTATTATTAATTCCGATACAAGCGATCAATCTGGAACACATTGGCTGGCGTGCTACTTCGATCAAGACAAACGGGCAGAATTCTTTGACTCTTTTGGTCAAGCTCCAGCTGCATAAGGACACTATTTTAAAACATTTATCGATGACAATAGCGTAAGCTGTACTTATAACACAACGTGTTTACAATCCATGAATACAACGGTGTGTGGTCAGTACTGTATGTTTTACTTAGTACATAGATGTAGAAATGTACCTATGGTTGATATTGTTGCAGCATTTACGGATGATAGTTTAATCAACGATGTATTAGTTCAAGATTTTATAGAAGAAAAATACGAAGTTGATGTTCCAGTTGTCGATTTTGATTTAATGACTAGACAAATTTCTGTAAAACAAAAGAAAGATTAAAGTCTGTTTATTATTATTATTATTATTATTATTATTAGCATTTTAGTTTTAAGAAAAGAACCCTATAAAAATAAATCAAGGAAACAAATAAGAAAACAAAAACAGTGTTTATTCTTTCCAATGTATTAATATCATTGCTTTTATTTCTCAATGTAAAGTAAATAAATTAATATTACAATCGTCAAACGTTTATTTTGTGTTTTTATTGTCTACATTTGGAAACAACTGCACTAGTACACTAAAGTTTAATTAATACAAATATATGGAATAAAATACGCTCAAACTAATACACAATACACTTTTTTTATTTTTTTATTTTTTTATTTTATTTTTCAAACCGTAAATCATTACTAAATCATACAACAAGTTTTACAATTATTTACATAGTTCCCAAGAAAGTCTTTTTCTCAATTTTAAAGGCGTAGACACAACCCTTTTACGTTTAGAAACACGTGATGGGTTAGTGGCCGTCATCAAAAGATTAGGGTCCATAGGTAACAACAGTTTTTCGGTTGAATCACTCTGCTTAAATTTTCTCACGACATCACGTCGTATTTCGTTTCCAATAATACTTTCAGGAGCATTTGATTTGGCTAATCCACGCGCAAAGTACTGCCAACCGTGGGGGGTAAACCCTTTTTTATTTCGTAAAGTGTCATTCACAAGATCAATTATATTAGAACCTTTCACAACATTACCCTCGTATACAAGTTCATCATTCTTATTCCATGTCATGACATCATTATTTTAAAGTTTATTCAATAATAGCTTAGCGCGTCTATGCAATGTCTTTGGTACGCTTTCAAGAATTTGAGGTGTTAGGTCATCCTTAGATGTTACTCCTCCACGCGTCTCCTTTCCAGATGGGGCATCTAATGTGTCGCTCATGTCGTCAGAGCCATCAGGGGGTCGGGATGTAGACATCTTGACAGAAACGGGTTCAGTTTTGCGGGCATGATCGTATTGAAGATATTGCTGTAAAGCTTGCTGATATAGCGATACTTTTGTGTCATCAGGTAAATCTATCCTTTCCAGAATATTTTTCATGTCTTCTTCCAATCCATGCAGTTTGCTCTGCGTAATATTATGAGTGAGGAGGACATTATGTAAGGCCCTTGTGACCTGATCGGATGGAGCATTAATCATTGTTTTCTTTGTGTAACGCATCACTTGGGAAACAGAAACCCTCCGATTGTACTCAATATGGGAGCAAGTAATGATCCTAAAAATCCTCCTTTTTGGATCAACAACCGCTTACGTTTAAAGTGCGGGACCTTCTTGTCAGATAAAGTGCGTAGATGAATCTTATGCTTAGCAAGTTTCTTCTTCTGATCCGGTGTCAAAGGTACCTTGCCTTTTATAATGTTCAATGCACATTCACATAAACAGGTTACCAGTTCTTTGTCGGCGTTCTTCAAATTAGCCTTTCTTTTCTTTGTTGGGGATTTATTCAACACATGCAGCGTGTGAACGTTGTCCATTAACCGTCGCGTCATGATGACAAATGAGCTGGTGATCCAGTGGCTAGCCTTATTTAGGGACGTAGGCGTACATAGTGTCCCCCGGGAAGATACCCGTACGCAATCTCCATTCTTCGGGGCAGTTCGGTTTTAAATCAATAAACAGATAAGAGTACGGTTGACTAGTCGCGTCGGCATAAGCTTCTACCATAAATCTTGTTTGACCGGGATACATTTGTTTAGCCAGATGCATAACCTGAGAACGGTCTCTTGGATTCTTGAATAGAATTATATAATGGCAATTGAGGCTTACGGTCCGACTTTCTTTGGATTGATGAAATAAGTTCTGTACGATGTTTATCACGGAGACGGTCAGGTGCTGAGACCCCCTGGTAAATAGTTTGGTGACTTCGGGGTCGTTGCCACACTCGCTCATCAGATCATCCAAAATAATTAAGTTCCTGACTTCCGGGTCAATGAGATCCGTCCAATCCTCTGGTAACCCCTCAATAAACTGAATATTAGGTAGGTCGCGAGACAGTTCCTCGTAAGCCGGCTGATATTGACCATAACACCAGATAATTCGCTCAGGCGCATCCACAAAGACATGTTTTCTATATTTGATTAATTTACAAACCCAGTTTGTTTTGCCTGAAGATGTTGGTCCAGACACGCAGAAAGTTGCGGGATGTTTAAGCTTTGTATCCATGAGAGAGAATGACCCTATGATCTTTTAGGATCGTTATTTAATAAACCTAAATGAACGATGGCATGACATGAATATCATACTATATTGACGTAACACGCTTATAATTATTCGGAAGTGTTAATTTTGATAGCTAACAATAATACATTCGATACAAAGTCATCAGTTTCTTGTAATGCAATATTCTTAAAATTATCAGACAACTCTATTCCAAATACATAGGATAAAATAATAGTGATTAATAAAACAACTAATACAATAATTAAACGACCTATCGGTGATGATAAGAGCCTCTGGGGGAATGGTGCGTTCGCCATGATAAAGTTTGAGCAAATGTGAACAATACGTTCCGATTTGACATTAAGACGGGTTATAACCGTACGGCATCGTGTTATAATATTTCAAAATAATTCTCTTATCATAGCACACTCTATACTCTTTCGTGAGGGGCTTTGTCTGTATCGTTTTCGTCTTAGGGTCCCTGGTAATGTTATTTACATTCGTTACACTTATATTTGGTTGTTCATTCATATCTTTGACCATACATGTACGTACTACTGAATCAAAATTAATCTTTTTGCTATTTCGGAAATTTAATGTAAAGCCGCGGACTTTACAACATGTCTTCCCTGTATCTAATCTATATGCATAATTCTTGGGACCGCCCGAAACAAAGCATTGAATGTGATCGCCATCTCTCGGATTTACTTCATTTGTCAGCTCACCCAAATAGTCACCTAGCGGTGGCTTGTAACTACCCGGTCTATCGACATAAATGACACTGTCAGTATCATAATATAGTACTCTGTCTTGCAGGTTTTCCAGGACAGAGTACAATTTTAGTCGAGCGTGAGCGGTCGTGAAAGCGGCGATCACTACGTTTGTTCGGGGTTCGGTGCCACGAATTCCTCTCTTCAGTTGCATACTGCACTTCAACAATTGAATCATTAAAGAAATTTACATTATTGACTATTACATCGTCTGCATATAAAAGTTCGTAAAGTCTGGAAGGTTCAGATACTACTTCAGTTTTGGGCAGATTTACTCGCTGCCCAAACTTCCCCGAAAAACTATTAAGCATTAACTTTGCTAGAGCTCTAAGACCGGTTTTTTTTAAATACAATTTTTACCCTGTCTAGCAAAATTCCCTCCCGCCTCTCATAGTCTGCAATGTATGCGTTAATGTCTTCTTCATTTTGACACCACTGAGGAATACCTGAACTCTCCTGTTTAATCTTTAAGAATGTATTAATGTAGTCTGTAAACAGACCACAGGTTTTTGTTGTCGGATCGTATTGTTCGCGATGTGCAAAGTGCCATACGCTATCTATACGTTGTATGGTGTATCCTATCTCAATGGCTTTCTGTAATTCGAGGGATACATATGTACCGTACAATGCCCGTTCGTCATCACTGTGATGACAGGGCGTCTGCTGTAGTGCTTCTACACATGTCCGACAGAGACGGAGTTGAATGTGTTCTTTTGTGTTTATATTTTTGTGTCATTTGTATGTTTGCTTTTTTGTTGCTTTTTTTTTTTTTACACCTATAGGCCCCGATGCATGCAGCGCGACATGAAACACATTTCCGTTCAATTACGCGAGTAATTGTAAAATTTAACTTTCTATAAATTAACAAAACCGAAGCAAAACAAAACAAACCAGAATACATGTAAAATAAAACCTGAAAATTTTGATAACTTGGGCTGCAACAACGTGGGGTACGAATAGGCGCAATGTTTAATACTATAGGAAAGGTCCTAGATATATGCATGGACCCGTTACTCGACAAATGTAATGTATAAAAACGGTAATAGTTTGCTATAAATGCAATTTATTGCAATTTTTCCATAAATAACGAATTCGACCATGCAATAGTTTCCACTTCAAAATGAAATATGAGAGTTTACAATTAAAAATGAACGTGTTATTAGTAGGCCCGGTATAACGTCAGCGGCATTATGCATCACACTTGTCGATACAAAGCTAGCGTTAAAACACAGACATACACGAATATAATTTATTTTAATGATTAAATCGAACAGTTAATATTCATAACAGACTTGCTAATTATCTCTTTTTGGAATATGTGTTGGCTCTGAAAAGAGCCGGTTGTTTTACTTTCTACATGTACATCCCCAGAATCTTGAACACTTCTTGAATATGGGGGGAGCCTTGAACGTAGTAGTGCTCAATTTGTTGTTCACTGGGTGCCTCTAGCTTCCGTGTTGGTGTGCCTCGTGATATGTCCCCCAGATAAACCCAGTACTCCGGGTTATTAGCTCTCTGGGCCGCCCGCATAGCCTTGCACGAAGGAAGAAATTCTTCCTTGCTCCCGTCTCCCATAAGATGTTCATAGCTCAGGTGGGCCTTGTTACATTGTTGCCTGAAAATATTCCAGGACGGTTAACGGTACATGGTTTTGCCCAAGAAGGGTAAAGAATATACCTGCTGCGCTTCTCCGTCTGGTTTTGGCTGATTGAATCATGAATTCTAATTCAAGAAATCCCTCCATCGTGTTTGTTCGGCTCTCCCAGAGAATTATGACCAATTTCTTGAACATGCTATCGCCTTAAATATTGATGGGTAGTCTACGGAGTGAGTGGTTTATCCAAATTTGGACATGCTGGCTGAATTTGTGGATGCAATCAAATCACAGAGCAATATCTAGGGGGACATACGACGGGCCTACACCTTAAGAAATATATACTTTCTAAAGTTAATTACGAATTAAGGTAAATGCAAAGCTAAGCTGCGAGACGGCGGGCCCACCCCTTAAGAAATATATACTTTCTAAAGTTAATTGCTAATTATGTTTCTTTTGTTCGTCATCAATCGTTGTTTGCTCCTTACTTTCCCGCATTTTTCTCACATCAAACACCTGTCAGGGTTTTTGATGTTGTTATCCATATTGTTCAAATTTCTTTTCCATTCTTTCACACACTTCCATACTCATGCATAATTCTGTCCTATCAAGATTTGGCCTCCATCCTTTGATCATACCATAATCCCTCGTGAATAATTCTGTCCCGCCAAGATTTCGACTCCTTTTGTTCAATAGATGTCTGAGCACTACCACACCCTTTGGCGCGCTAATTTAAATTTCTTTGTTATGCATTTTGTCCTATCAAGATTTGGTCTCCATCCTTTGATCATACTATAATCCCTCAGATCATGAATAGTTTTGTCCCGCCAAGATTTCGACTCATTTTGTTCAAGAGATGTCCGGTCACTACCACACCATTTGGCGCGCTAATCATTCAGGGTTTATCAGGTGGTCCATTCTCTCGTATTGGGATCAATATCATTATAGCAATCCCGTAGGGGGGCCATCAGAACAGCTCTTCATTCACATACACTGACTAGACTTGAGCAACACCCCCAGTAAGTTAGCTACATCTTCACCAGTATGACCATCATCTGTTTATTCTACCAGTACGTGCGAGAATTAGGATTTATTGAAGCCGAGGATAAATGCTGAACTAAGAGAGTAATGTATTCCTTTCCTCACAGTTAGGTTATTTCTCAGATGGAGCGCATTTGCATATGCTGTCAATGTTGATGGAACCTAGAGTACGCAAGGTTTCTGGTGCGGAGTAACCCGTCAAAGTTCAAGTAACCCGTGTACGTCCAAGACCATCGAAAGCAACACACCAATAAATCAGGGGGCCAAAGAGGACCCCGCCCAAATCTTCCAAAAAGAGTTCATTATCATGTCTGTTGATGTTTTTCCCAGTATCTCATTTTTACGCAGTACACACAGTCAATGTAAGTACAATGACATATACACAAATAGTCCTTTTTAGGACTTTATTTTACATATTGTTTGATTCTCCCCGTTAATTATTATTTTAATTTTATTTATTTATTTTGTTTTGTTATTTGAATCACATCCCATTTCAACGTCAACCAACTACTATAGAAAGTAGAAAACGCTATCCCGTTGTTATGCATTATTTTTGTCTCATCAAGATCCCGACTTTAAACAATACAACCCTTCTTACGCTAATCAAGATCACGACTTTTAACAATACAAACCTTCTTACGCTAATTCAAACCCTTTGTTATGCATTTTGTCTCATAAAGATCCCGACTTTAAACTATACAACCCTTCTTACGCTAATTCAACCCCCTTTGTTATGCATTTTGTCTCATAAAGATTTCGACTTTTAACAATGCAAAACTTTGTTACGCTAATTCAACCCCATTGTTATGCATTTTGTCCTATAAAGATTTCGACTTTTAACAATACAAAACTTTGTTACGCTAATTCAGACCTTTGTTATGCATTTTGTTCTATAAAGATTTCGACTTTTAAGAATACAAACCTTTGTTACGCTAATTCAGCCCAATGTTATGCTAATTAAGCCCATTGTTACGCTAATTCAAGTCTTTGTTATGCATTTTGTCTCATAAAGATTTCTCATAAAGATTGTAACAATACATCCATTGTTATGCTAATTAAGCCCATTGTTATGCTAATTACACCCTTTGTTTTAAAATTGTAATCCCATTGTTATGCAAATTAAATTCCTTTGTTATGCATTTTGTCCTATCAAGACCCAACACACTACTAACGTCGGTCGGTCATGTATGTTACTGGCCAATGACAAGGTCCGCTCGGAAAGCCCCACCTTAAGTTTCCACCCACTACAACTGCCAACTACCTAAGGTTTTCTTATATAATACAAATTCGTTGAAGATGGACTGGCCATCAGGGACCTCGAGTGGCATAATGATATAACAAATGTGACAACCCACGCGCGCCCGTCAATACACGCCGATGGCTGCATGCGACATGTGTACAACTACATTGTTACTCCCATACAGGCAACAAGTCATGGGCCATGTTCTATTTTTGTTGGATAGCCCGCCCACACATGACTTGAAAATGTTGTGTACGATAGGAGAAGCTGTCATATTATTTAAATAAAACATTGCCCGAACTTATTTGTTGTCGTCCTGGTGAAAACGTTTTTTAATGGGATCGTCCTGCTATGTTTTAAAAGCTTGCAAGAGAAACTACCCACATTGGTAACTGTGTTGTTTTATCATAAATGCGTTGTCCAATTATGGAATAATTGCTTTGGTTAAAAAATATAGCAGAAATCTTCATCGGTTCATGAATGTACATTATGAATGACACAAAATGTGCAGTGCGACACAATTACATCAAGTGTAGTTTCAAATCCCTTACTTTGAATAAAACATATCGACATCGATTATGTGAACCTGTATAACCAAGACCAACGTTGCAGCCATTGCATATCGGTAAACAAGATGACTTACAGAAAATCTATTAGGCTACCTACAGCCGTATGAAAGCCAAATTCAGTCAAACTTTTACATGTTCTGCTTTGAATCATCAAGACCCTGTCGTAAGAACACAACGAGTGGAAGCCATATTCTGGCTGTAACTCAGTGAATTGTGTCCAACAGTATTTTTCTAAAACATAAAATACATTAAAATGCATGTGTGTGTGCAAAGACGGAGTTTATGCAAATATAGGGATGCTGAGGAGGATCCAGGACCGTAGTGAAGGCACAATCCTTGGTGGCGAAGGGTGGGGGGGGGGGAGCTGTGGGGGTGTTGTGTGAACACTTCAACATGGGAGCAGAACATAGGAGTGTGTGAATGTTTGAGGAGATGTACACGTGATAACACTTGATATCCTGGCTACGGCATTCACAGAATCTCGATTCACCAATGAAGTATCCGCTAACGGCACCCATCAGGCATCATGCAAGTGGCGAGTGATATTTTGATAATTTGCATAAACATATGAATTTTTGAGGTCAAGTTGAACCATGAATGGACAAAACATCCAGGTTGACCACAGAATGCGTGTAGTACGTATGGAAAAACAACCAGATTTTCACGCTTTTTTAACTCCAATTCCCTGTGTCGCAGAGAGTTAAAATCCGTATTTTTTTATTTATTTACTGATGCCTTAGCCGTAATTGTGTGTGAAACCTACAACTTCGCTTATTTTCTAACGGCCTGGTGGGCTTTTTGACGCAGTATCTCCAGACCCCCTAAGTTATAGAAAATGTTGTTTGGCTCATAATAAACCTTATTTCATAACCTTTCTTCTGATGAGACAACTATTTTGATTGGAGTAAAGTTTCCCTCGTCTTTTAAGACATTTACAGAACTAACCAATAAATGATCTTGTAGCATATCCCATAGGATACTACACAAAATTGTCACGAGGTTATCTGACGCAGAAAGTAGTAACTTGTGTTTGTCGGCTTTTTTCTGGGTAAGTTTGACAGATAAAAATCATTAATAGTTGTAGTGTTTTATACTGATAGAAAGGGTAATTAATACTGACCACTTACGTGTTAATTTCATTTCGAAAATGCAAAGAAATAAAATTGTACGACGATGTAAAAACATCGTTAGTTTCTGTAACAACACGGTGTGCTTCGACGTTTTCATGTCTCAGCGGCTTGTACATACCGTTATGAAAAGGGTGAATCCGCTGTTGCACATCAGGGACTCCACATAGCCCAAATAAGGACTCCGTCTCTGTATGCACTGAAACGGAGTACACGAAGTAGGACACGAAGGTGAAAGTCCAACCTGGGCTAGGACTCCACACGATGTGTACGTGCAACGTGGTTTACATCATGTAGCCCAAACAAAAATAGTGGCATCGGGTACTTTGTTTTCATTTAACTTGCGGTAGGCTTTTTTTCATGTTTAAAATTATAATAATTTATTTTAAATATAATCAGTCTTACCTTTAATAATGAAAACCATGTCAACTCAAGCTATTGTTTTAATCTCTAGTTTAAAAAAATGCATGTTTTGCAGCTCAGACTTAGCTGACATTTCCCCCTTTTCTCCAGTCAAGTACACAACATTGCTTAGTTAGCAATGCTAGGATGGAATTAAAACCATCATGTTTTTTCTTTAAATGTATACTTGCCCTCATATTAAATGTCAACATAGGCTGGCCATGTCAGTGCAGTGATTCCTTTTAATAGTACTCATTTTGATTTGTGACTTCATACAGAAATTTGTTTATTTATTTTCATCATAATACTTATCATTATTCTTATCATAATTATATGGTAGCCCTGAATGGATACCAAAGAATGGATATCAATATTCATGGAAAATTTCACGACTTTGTCCCCAAAGGCACGTGCCCCCCACAAATTTCCAGTGCCCCCCAGGTGCCCCCCACGAAAAATCCTCATAGTGTCCCAAAAAACAAAAAAGAAAAAGAAAAGGGAAAAAACCCATACCCCCTGCTCCCCCCCCCCCCCAACTGAAAAGCAATGCCCCTGTGCCCCCCACTGAAAAAGTCCTGGCTATGCCAGTGCTCTTTAGCACATGCACTTGGACAGGATAGAAATTGCAACAAGGCTGGGGATTTTGCACTTGTTGAAGAAACTACAATCTCAATGTGGCTGTATGAAAGACAGGTCCTCACAGAGTATACTCCCAAGTTACAGACAAAGCTTACTCACAGAGGATATATTGGCAACTTGCGATTTGTCAAAAGTCTACATAACTGCACTGATTTACACATGATCAATCACTACACATTTTGAACTACATTGTTTTAATAGTGCTACTATGGCTATTATGTGGATATCATTAGTAATTTTTCTCACTATCAACAAAACATAGCCATCTCTCACCCTGTTTTACAAGAACATTGCGATATGAATACAATCAACATAAAATATGTATACATGGTAACAGCAGTTAAAAGACTGAACTTTAAGTTGGTTTCTCTCTCCAGCAAAATAAAACCTCCAAGTAAGCAAGGAGGGCGACAGTTAGCCAAATTGAAACAGACCCTCAATGAACAGAAATACAAACTTCAGCTTGGCGGTACGAAACGCAAAATGCAATATGAAATCGAGAGTGAGTAAAAACGTAGAAAAACTGCAGAAGCAAATGTTTAAAAAGCCTGCAAGGATGCAGCTGAGTTTTTAAAAAAAGAAACGAGAAAGGTGCAGACACTTTTGAGTCGACTTCAAGAACAACGTCCAAAACTTAACAAAAAAATGCAAGAATAAAATCATTTCAAAGCAGTGGAAAACACACCAGCGGAAATGTTTGAATGAAATGTGAATCTTATGTGGCATCTCATCAGCCAGGAGGGCCTTGTTCCAAGGACACTAGTGGTGGCAGACCAATAACTAGAATTCAATTTAATTTAAAGGAAATACCTTACATGTGAATTTTTGTTTTTGTGCAGACTTAAAGTACATGAATGAAATGATGGGTATTGGTTCATGTTAAAGCAAGTACTGCTGTCTATGGTGTAAGTGCCCCTCAGATAAGTTTTGGGATGTTGATAGAGAATGTAACCTACGCACAATGGAATGTAACCTACGCACAATGGAAGAAATCAGAGAATTGTCAGAGCGCCGGGAACTAGGATTAAGAACTATGCTTGTATACATGCACCAATGTTTTCTGTTGAATATGGCAATGTGATAATGGATATACTTAGGTAAAACTTGTAGCTTTGCATGGTGAGGATGATAAGTAAGAATAATTGCGGTGACACCATGTAGAATCTCGATTGAGTAGTAATTAGTTCTGAAAAGAACTGGAGGTACAACTCATGTTCCTCCAGTTCTTTTCAGAACTAATTACTACTCAATTGAGATTCCACATGGTGTCACCGCAATTATTCTTACTTAATAGATATACTTCACTTGTTTTTAAGAATTTCTGATCAGTTGGTGAGAAAATTTATTGAAGAATTAAGAACGAAAGATAACATCACCAAAAATTAAGTGAATGTTGATAAATCCAAATGCAAAAACATCATCAAATTTGAAACATTTATACAAGGCTTAGCTATTGACTGGCACTTTGGGACAAATAAAGGGAATGGAATGATGGAGTATCGTGACTTCAGTGGACCCGAGCACAAACAGATACAGAGTAACATCAAATTTCAGGAACTCATCCCGTGGCACAGTAAGCTTCAAGAGATTAAGACAATTTGGAAAGACTTTAAAGAGCTTATGGATATGATGAAACAAAACTTGACAAAAAATGAAATAGTCTTGTTCGAGCCACTTGCGGCGCCTGCAGTTGACCAGCCCGGTGACAGTGATCGTCAGGCCGAAGACGACGAACCAAATCCTGATGATAGACGGCTAAACACAGACTGGTAAGCCCACAAAATGATTCATGAATGAAATACTGAATGATGCTTCGTTTGATCAATTCGTTTCTGCTGTACAAAAATAGTTGCAGGCTATACTTGACAAAAACATGAACGAACATGATGAAGACCTAAGGTACATAATGTAGTAGTACATGTACATGTGTACAATTGTTAATAATAATAATAATAATAATAATAATAATAATAATAATAATAATAATAATAATAATAATAATAATAATAATAATAATAATAATAATAATAATAATAATAATAATAATAATAATAATAATAATAATAATAATAATAATAATAATAATAATAATAATAATAATAATAATAATAATAATAATAATAATAATAATAATAATAATAATAATAATAATAATAATAATAATAATAATAATAATAATAATAATAATAATAATAATAATAATAATAATAATAATAATAATAATAATAATAATAATAATAATAATAATAATAATAATAATAATAATAATAATAATAATAATAATAATAATAATAATAATAATAATAATAATAATAATAATAATAATAATAATAATAATAATAATAATAATAATAATAATAATAATAATAATATTAATAATAATAATATTAATAATAATAATAATAATAATAATAATAATAATAATAATAATAATAATAATAATAATAATAATAATAATAATAATAATAATAATAATAATAATAATAATAATAATAATAATAATAATAATAATAATAATAATAATAATAATAATAATAATAATAATAATAATAATAATAATAATAATAATAATGTGTGGACTTATATAGCGCACGTATCCACCAACTAAGTGGTGATCAAGGCGCATTCTTTTACGTGCATTACACAACACACATGTGTACAATACATGTACAGTGGAAATTTGGGGGTAATTACTGTCTTGCGTTTTATGATTTGTTGGCAATATTAGCCAGTATTTATGAAGACATGATGGGAAAGTAATCACTGCTCAAAAATCAAATAAAATCATGATCTTTTACCATCATGCTTTAAGCATAATTGACATTTAGTCTTTCCCTTCAAATCAAAGGGTGTAGCCCCCTGCACAATAAAAATGTTTGATCTGCCCATGGAAAAATTTATTCCTTCGTGATGTACCTGTCCTTGATCAGTTCATGGGGGATGTATTTCAAGATAAAATCTTAAGTAGTGCAACCCCAATGACAAAGTTACTAAAATTATATTTTCCAAACTTGTTTTTTTGTAATAGGTGTTCGTGTTGACATTGTGTTCTTCAGCCTTTTGCTCGCAAACTGTATATGTTGCAAAAGAAGTTGAGAATACAGAGAACATGATGCGGCAGCTGGACATCAACGTGGATGATCCCAACCAGTGCCTTACCATCCATGATTGGTTTGATGCGATCTGCCTCCACCCAGGAGTGCTTGCAACAGCGTATCTTCAGTACAGAGCATACTATGGCAGAGATGCAGTTGAAGGAACGCTTGACCAGTAAGTGATTTGAGTGTTGACTGAATGTACAAAGCCAATGTACCATCAATTTCAATTTATATTTTAGAGCAATGTCAGTTTTGAATGATCTGCATATCAAGCAGATTACTTTTGATTGACCAGAATGAGCACCGGTGTTTACTTCAGAGTAACCGCACACAACTGAATATGACCTTGGTTGACCCACGTGCATCTATATCTTATTGTACATGCATTACATGTATGTAATTGTTTACTTTGAACATGATTGCCTTTTGGTATGGTTATAGTTTTATAGCATTTCAGTTTCACATGGTGTTAACGTAAACAATATCGATACTCCACCATGCAAATCACAAATCTTATGTTTATAATTTTATCTGATTTTTGTTTTGTTTTACAGAAAATATCGCCATGTTGCATATCGGCAAGTGGTGAGGTGGTGTTGGGGTTATCTTGGCCGTTTCAACCCAGGTGCCACTGCCATCATGTGTAATGGACGCAATCCGCCGGACGTTCCCACATCCTGATGGACAGTACAAAGGATTTTCGTATCCACCACTGGATTAGGCCGATTTGCTTTGTTTTATTTTTTAAATTGGTAACATTCTTCCCTAGTTATAATGATCTGGAGGGAGTTACAAATTATTTTGTGCGTTCATAAACCATGATCAATGGCAGAATCAATTACGTGTGTATTTCATTTTGTGTCTTTTCGGGGGGGGGGGGGAGAAGTTGATTAATTTAGTACTAATGTGAAATAAACTTGTTTTATGTTGCCAACAATACACTGTGGTAAAAACATTACAAATTCGGTATGGCAGAAAGATGCCAAGAACTGAAAATTTTACAAGACCTTAGTACTTTCGAATAAATGACAAGACAAAATATGTATGCATTTGCAACCAACAATTGAGTTTATTTTTCAGGTTAAAATATCAAAATTTAAAAAGTTGCCTCTTGATGACGAAAACAACTTAATCAAAATCCTGTACATAATTGTTTGGAACTTGGCCATTGTTCTGTTAAACCGAACTGGAAATCCTTTGAAATTCGTTTCACACTTACAATCAGCATAACTCTACTGCTGAGCAGGTTCAGATTTTCTTGGATTAAAGCTAATTCAATTAGGTTTTTTGGCTTTGCATCACAAAAGGGAGAAGTGTGACAAAGACTAATATTGTAAATCTCATGTTGGTAAATCTCATGTACTTCTGCCTATAAAACTTAAAACTTGTTCTGAGTGTACAGTAGCAATAAATTGTAAAATACAAGAATAGAATAACAATAATGTGTACAGGCCATGTCATTCTGTCTTCAATCAAATATTAATTTAAAAAAATATAAAAGACATGTATATAGCACCAAATCCATTTGAATAAAATGCTCCCAGGCCCTTTAAATATAATAAAATAACCTAAAGTAACAATAGCAAAGATTATAAAAGATTAAATACATGGGAGCCAGATAAAGTGATAAAAACAGGCAAATATCAGCAGGGGCGGATCCAGGAATTTTGGCATGAAGGTGAAATCCTTTCGTGTATTATTCACGAACTTCTTAATACTATTTCTAGTGCATCCACCAACAACACATGAAGTCGGCATTATATAACTGTTACACAACAACGTCGAAAAAAAGCTTCATAAAAACTTCATGCCTCTGCTGACGCATGAAAACGCATGTATAATATACACGGAAGTAACATGGCGTCTTCTGTTTACTCTCGGGTGCTCATGGGTTATACGTCATCCCTTTTCGCTGGTTTACAAGTCCGCTGGTACTATATCGGGGATTTCATAGTGGATTTCAATGGGTCTTTGTCGGGAACCAGTGCAGGGCGGAAATTTCAAAATCGAAGAAGCGGGGTCAAATTTTTTCGGTCAAATTGCAACAAAATTATAAAGAGAAAATATGACCACAACAATAAATTGTTACCTGAACACAACATAAACAAGGTTCGATAGTCAATTTAATGTGAGAGTTCTCGTTGTAGTCCATCTTTAAGAGAGTGGGGACTGGGGTAGGTCAGGGGTCAGGTCAGATCCCCGCCGACGCGTCCCCAACCCAATCTAAAAAAAATTTAAATAGGTACGGTAGACATAATAAAATACGAAAACGACCGTGAAGATAAGGAAAGGAGACAACTAGCAACTAACAAAATACCAAGGTTGAGTCATTCTCTGACATAATAACAACTCTGAATACTTTATTATACAATGACAATTACAGGTATTAAGAGGAACAATAACAAAGAAAACAATGACTCAAAAGATGGTCTGGTTTGCACAGTGATACTTGAATATTCGACTTAATTAACAATATTAATATAAACAAATAAAACAGGAGGCTCAGTTAACAGCACTCAGGTGCTCGGGATTGGGGAGTCAGGCACTATCCACCAGTCAAGGTAGATAGTTCCAATTCCAACTCACAGTCACAATAGGTCACACCGGGCCACACCAAGTAGATCGTGACGTCTCTAGCTCCGTTGTAGCACCGGTCAGCATCACGTCCCGAGGTCCCCAAGTTAAAAGAGAACCTTATAAACTCAGAACACCCAACTACCATTCTTGCTTACATAATCACAACAGATTTAGCCGTCCAGCACTGGCATCCAAAAGAATAGAACAAAATGTTTAATGGTCAATTGATTCAGTACAGGACAAAGTGTTTTATGATGATGCAAACTGCAACCGTAACAGTCTCCCCTTTAAGAGTTTTCATCAAGGGGAAAACTTATTTATACCTAATTATTAATATGTTTGCAGACAAGTGGAGCTTGGGTGTACACAGAGTAATATTTAAGACTCACTCTGCACGTCGGCCGTGATTCATTTATACACGGCGTTACAAGCACATCTACACCGTGTAGTAGGTTTTAAAATGAACTGGGTAAATGAACTGATTTTCCCAATGTTAACTATTTTAATTTGTTTGAGAGGGTCTAGAGATGTTTTCTTTCCCAAATGTTTTTTTGGTAAATGTTATGTCTTTCTTTGAAAATTAATTAAAGTAATTA